>VXBB01018055.1:63837-132065 GCA_013399915.1 Illadopsis cleaveri | reverse complement strand
AATAAACTTTGATTGTTTTTAGCCAGTTGTGTTCTGGAGTACTTCCCACTTTGGTGGCCAACAGAAACATGGCAGGATCAGCAGCAGAGGTGGTTTTGAGGGCAATGTCATCCTGTTCCATCAGCACCACTTGGTCCTTCAGCACTGGCCCGGGAGGCAGCCAGTGCCCCTGTTGGAGTCCAGGGCATCCCTTTGGATGACCTGGAGTCTGAGAAAGAGAGCTTGAACCCTGGACAGGGGGGTGTGGAGCCGGTCCAGGGAGGTTTGAAACCTTGGCACAGAGCCCAGGAAGACACCGGGTTGGATCTTAGTCCATGGGAGAAGCTTCCAACACTGAGAGAGGAATTACAAACCTCAAAGGTGTAAAAGTAGTAGTTTAGTTTAGCACGGGGTGAAAAATTTTGTAGTTTATGAATTCTTAGGATAGANAGTAAACAAGTTGGAAAAACACCAGATGTCAGGGGGACAGCATCTACAAGATTGTTTTGGGTTCCTTCTTATGATTTCCTAGGCCAGACTGAGAGAGTTTTGTCCTTGGCTTTCCCACCAGCTTCAAGGCACCGCCAGGAGCCAAAGAATCCATGTTCTGATCACTCTCAGTCCCCACAGAGAGCCACCAGGAGTCACAGGCACACTGACTCAATCACCTAACAATCACCATAGATTGCTGGGATAAATCCCTCAGCACTAAGAAAGGGAAGGGTCTTCCTATAGAGTTCCATGGAGAGGTTTTTATTCCATCTTCACGTGAAGGGGTCCAGGGAGGAAGGCAGAGGCATGAGTGAGGGACCAGGGTTTATATATGGGGCGGAGCTGGGAACAGGAGCCAATGAGTGAGGGAGAAAGTGGTGCAGAGGCGGGGCAACATACAAGGAGAACCAATGGGAGATCAGGGGTGGAATGTGGGCGGGGTTTGTACCAAACCAGGGCCAATGGGGCCTCGGGGAAGGGAGAACATTCCAGGGAAAGGACATGTAAGGAAAAAAGGGGCGAGAAGGCCAAAGGGCCAGCTGGGAGAGCAGAACTGGGGTACATTTGAATAACAACAAAAGAACTCTGGGAGGAGGCAGCTTCTTCTCCTCCTAACATGATGGGACTTGTCCCAATAAAGGGACATCCCTCCAAGGGATCTTCAGGTGCNAAAGAACTCTGGGAGGAGGCAGCGTCTTCTCCTCCTGACATGATGGGACTTGTCCCAATAAAGGGTCATCCCTCCAAGGGAGCCTCAGGTGCTCTAGTTTAGGAGGTGCACTGGCCTCCACAGCCACCCTTGGCTCGTGTCATCAAGCTGTTAAAGGTATGCACTAGCTCTCTCTGTTCCCCTGGGAATTGTGCTGGAACTCCCAAGGCAGTATTTTGTCGCTTGTAAGTGAATAATTCAAAAGATTTCCTGCAATCTGGCAAGTCTAAAGCTGGAGCCCTCATTAGTGATTCCTTAAGTTGTTTGAATGCAGCCCAAGTATGATCAATCCATTTAATAAAGTCTTTGTGGGCAGTTTTTTAAAGTCCACACAAAGGCCGGACTGGGAATCCATGATTACTGATCCACCACCTGGACGTTCCAAGAAAGGCACATAATCCTCTCGCAGTTCATTGCTCTGGGATTTGGCCGACAGCTTTTTATTCTTTTTGTGCTTGGTTTCATTTGACCTCGGAGAATTTCAAAACCCAAAAAGGTCACAGTCTTCTTCATCACTTGAGCATTCTTCCTTGATACCCTGTGACCGTTTAATCCTAAAAAGTTTAACAATTCAACAGTTAGGTCTCAGCACTGTTCTTTAGTTTTGGTGGCCATCAGGTGATTTGCAAGTCTCTAGGAAAAACAAAACAATAAAAACCAACAAAACAGCAAACAACAGCAAAAAAACCTGCTTTCATCTTTTGATTGGTAGATGCAGCTTGAAAATTCATTGCTCTTGAAACATTAATTCAGCTGAAACTACAGCATTTTACAATGAGCTAGTCTTAAGTAACTGCTTTGCTTTGTTAAGGTATTTTTCAAAAGGAATTCTCTTGCACTTTTAAAAACTGAATTTGGTGAATTGGTACTTAGCTGCATTTCATCTGTATTTAAAACAGTTGTCTCAGTTAAAGAACATATCTTCTACTGTGCTAACATATGGTATGATTATTTCAAACTCAGACAGAAACTATTAGAAATAGGAGCCTGATTTCTTATCCCTAATGGGATCTGAATTTCTGAATCACTTGTCTTCAGACTGGAGTTCCATTGGTGTATAACCTCAGTGAGTATTTCATCCTCCATGTATAACCTCTGTATAATGTAAAACACACCTCACAATTAACTTTTCTTAGTAAGAACCTTACATGCTTGAAAAGAAATGTGTAAGGCCTTGTTTTAACCATCTACATGGTTAAAAAAGTTCAAGGAAAAATACTTAGAAGTAGCATGGCCTTAATAGTGATTTTCCATAAGATTAATGGGAGGAGATTTTAGTACAGCATTCTAATATGGGAAAACTTGTATTAAGGACAAAGAAAATTGTTGGTAGTTGAGAGTTATCAATTATCAAGGCAAATTTTTACTTGAACTCCTGTCCAAATCAAATCAGCTTCACAGTCAAATGGTAATCTGTGGCAAGAAAAGTAAAACTGGTGCTGAAGCAGATTTGTGAGTGCATGCTGCCTTCTCTGTGCTTTGGCTTACAGAAATCTTGGCCAAATTTTAAACTATTTAATAGAGGTTGTTTAGAGGCTGGGGTGTGGCAGAGCTAGGTTCAGTGCTCCCAAACTGAATACAATAAAACCCCTTTTAAATATATTTCCTAACTGCTCATTAAATATTGGGCAAGGGTGTTTCTACTCAGTATAATTAAGATATAACGTGACTGGCACCTTTATTTGCAAGTGTCTTATAAGGATTACCAGACTCTTTTCCTGGTCCAAAAGTAAAAATTAAAAATAAATTTTTTAAAAGTGCAAGGAGCTGGCATCTTAAAGAATGGTAAAATTGAAAAATAGGGGAATGAGATTATTTTAAACTGCAGAGTAGAACATGAAATATTAGCTGCCTTTAATCTGAGGACTGCATTAAAGCCTGCTTTTGCACACAATCCACCTTAGTTGCTGCACTCCTGGAATTTTCCAGAGATTAGAATTGTGAAGTTGTCTTATATTCCCTGCATGCCTTTGTTATGTTAGCGAGAAAAGAAGATGATTCTCCAGAAAGGAGCGTTCAGGAGGTTCATTTGCAACTGTATTAACTCAGCCTTTGCCAGTACCAGAGCACAAATTACAAATAGCACATTCTGTTAAACTGGCTTGCAGTGTTCTGTATTATAAAAGTCATACCTTTATTCTAAGGGTACAAGCAAATGTTTTAAGACAGATGTTTCTGTAAAGAGAGCTTTTCTGAGAAACAAGGAATAGACTGTTTGGGGGAATAAAAGGTCAGCTAAAAAGGGCTCTGAATGCCAGGAATGGGATATTGATTTTTTTTTTTTTTCCCTATGTAAAATCATTCCTAATGTGTTCTTTCCAACCACTGACAAGGCTTATTCTAATCACTGTCTAAGGAAAATGAATGAGACTACCAAAAATCTGTAATATGGAAAAAAAATTCTTCCTTCAGGGAAGAAAAGGTTTTGATTGTGATTAAAGGTGCTTTTACTGACTGACTGTTCAAGTATGTGTAATTTCTAATTACTTCAATTATCTCATCAGTACTTTAAAGCTGGAGCTATTTTAATCATGTGTATAACTGATACAACTATTTATAAGATTCATTATTAAGCTTATATCCAGAAATACAAAGCTATAGCTCTTCTTTAGTTACTGTATTTAGTTATCTTTTTGACATTAAACTTCATTGACTCCAAAAGGAACAATGAAAACACAAGCTTATCAGAGGAAGAAATCTTTGGGGTTTTTCTTTTTTTTTTAACTTAATGTGTGTGATTTATGGTCTTTTAAGATCACAATGAGGCCATTCTCATTTTGCTGCCATTCACCCAGTGGCTCCTGACCCAAACAGGCACTATTTGATCTTGGATTTTGCAGCTATTTGGTTTAATTATAAAAAAGACAGCTACAGCCAAGATCAAACGTTTATATAATTGGGAATATTACATTCATACGGAATGTTCTGTAGAAGAACACAGACCATTTATATGGATAATTAAAGGATTCATCATGATCAGTAACACTTCCATGAAGAGCAGCCAGTTTCATGGGTTAGACTAAGCCATTCTTGGGCTGCAAGAGTAATTATTGGGGTTTTGCCACATTTGAAGAGGTCTGGACTACTCTGACAAAGAAAAACATTAATTCCTATTTTAATGGAATCCATTGTATGTCTGGAAGCTGTCAGAATGCTGATTAATTGTTTGCAAGAAGAGGAAGTGATTCACTGTCAGTGAATCACAGAATGTTATATGGATTCTAGTGCTGGCACATAGAACCTATACAACTTCTCAGTAGGTATGGAAATCTACACTGCAAATGAAGATTTAGTAATCATTATGGAGCTATCAAAAGTGAATTAAGCTGCTCCTAAAAAGATTTTAATTCTCAATTGACTTCTGCTTTTTCCATAGGAGGGTTCATGCTGTCTAGTACTCCAAAGTCCAATTTATGTCTCCCCTTTATTACAGATGGCTCATATCCTTTACAAATTTGCCAAATACTTCTTAAAATTATTTTTCATGGACACCTGTGGCTTTGAGAAAGAAAGAAATCTGAAATTACTAGATAAAGCAAACGCAAATAGTTAAATATCCACTGTAAAATGATGTTTTGAAATGGCCACAAAACTTGAACAATCAATGCTTCTCTACATTTCTGTAGCCACACTGAAATATCTGTGGCCTCTTGAAACNGAAATCTGAAATTACTAGATAAAGCAAACGCAAATAGTTAAATATCCACTGTAAAATGATGTTTTGAAGTGGCCACAAAACTTGAACAATCAGTGAAATATCTGTGGCCTCTTGAACATTTAGATGTAGTCTTATAGTCTTAAAAACAAAAATGGAAAAAGTATACTCAAAAAAATGTGCAAGAGATTGATGGAACATAAATAGATATTGGTGGATCATACATCTCTTTTATGATCTTAGAGACTATGGGATTTTTCTACACCATTCTTTCTTATTAATTAAACAGAGATAGGACCATTCATTGGTTTCTTACATTTCATCTTCAGAGGTGAACTATCAAGATATGCAGAATTTTGCTGCTGACAAAGTCATGGGGTTTGCACCTGAGTCACCTGTGCAATGTAATATGAATGATATTAAAGGTCTGGGTGAACCAACTTGAAGATGCCAATAAGACCCAAAAAATCATTTCTTTCTAAGGATTGCACAGTAGAGCCTTCTGTGCCTTTGTAATTATACGTTTCTCAGACTCTTTTTTTGTTACTAGATAAGATTTATTCCAGTAAATATAAATGCTATGCTTAATAGCGTGCATTCTACTAACTATAATGTCAGAGAATTACTAATTTTTTTCAAATCTGCTAATTTCCTCTTTCTACTTTGTCACTTTTATAACAGAAGCCCTCTAACTGTGCGTGTTTATAGACTGAATATTTTAGTCAATAAACATTTTTATTGACTTGGAGCAAGTTCAATATTTGGTTAACATCAAAATGACTGGCTTGTGGGGGAGCACTGAGAAGTGACTGAGCCCTATAAAATGGCAGATAATTGTTTACAAACTCAGAAATGTTGAGAGAACAACACAATGAGAAGTTTAGTCTGCTGTGTCCTGACTCTCCTTTTGCCCCTGATGTAAGACATCCCTCTACCCTGCTCTTTTATCAAATGGATAAGGATTTTCAATTCAGTATTTTTCTGTCATTAACTCTTCTGGAGTGACTTTAGGAGTGTCAGTTTGTGGCAGTTAGAGCATTAATTTGTAAAGACACTAATCTGGGTTACTTTGGGAACCTGCAATGTAAACTCTCTCAAATAAGACTGTTCTTTTGAAACAGCAGTGATATTGGATTTAAGCTCAGGGCAAACTACTTAAGCAACCGTTCCATGAGGCAGCAGTGAAAATATTATTAAGTACTTTCTGCAGAGTATGGTATTTTGAGAAAGCACAAGATACTAAACTAGAATTTCTATTGTCATGGTAATACATTTTCCATCTTAAACTTATGAAGATAACTGACTGGTTAAAAAACAATTTAGAAAAATGTATAGCAGATTTGGAAAATAAAATTTTAATTTTTTTTTTCCTATCTTGGCTGCTTTTGTTCAATATGGTGTCATTGTCAAAAATATCCTGTTAAATATTTGGATTTGGAATCCATTGTTGAAGAACAAATGCTACTTCATGGAATTCATGCCCTGGAATTCTTGAGTTGGCTTGCAACTTACAAATTTTCCTTGAACCTAATAGATCAGGTATATTCTTTGACTTTCTGTAAAATCCCCAATGCATCCTGAGTCTAGGCCTGTGCCATTTGGTAAAGTATTAATAGACCAAACTCAGCATTTATCACTTAAATGTTAAAGTACAACTAATCTGAAAACCCTGTGCATCATTCTGAATATTCTTAATAGGATATTTTTCCTCGTGGGATTTACTTATAAAATAGTTTTATTTGTGAGTCATGAGTCCTTGTTTCGAATTCTCCATCAGGGTGCTTTTTTGCTGAATCTTTGGAATGAAATAACTGAAGAAAATTACTTCAGTTCTAGACTTTCTTTTTAAAAAATGTTGAAAGTAAAACCAGCAGGAGGAATGAACCCCACACAAATAACTTGAGAAAACACACTGACACTGTGCTAAGCCTCTGTAACCACGACAGGGCTAAAGGCCTACAATGACAATATTTTCTAGCCATTATTCTAATTAGTTGTTTCATGAAGGGGGGTTTTACGTGGAGTGAAAGGTTTCCTGCCTGGCTGCTTTCCATTTGTACCCCTCAGCTGGTAAAAACAGGGATTTGCCAGCTAGAAGGACATGCCTGAGTGCTGCAGTGCTCTCCCACACCTGAGCAGGGGTTCCCATATTAGGAAAAGGGTTTTAGCCTCACCCCTGAACTTTTAAGGAAGAAGAACCAAAAACATCTATGCTCTTCTCAGTGGGCCCAGTGGCAGGACAAAGGCACCTGTTGGACCCTTGAGCTGCTCCTCAAGAAATGGAGCTGTTTTCTATTGGGCAGCATGCCAAAAATCCCTCTTAGATCCTTGTATACTTAAAAGAAGGCATAGAGATTCTCAGGATTTTTTTGGGGTGTCTTAGCAGGTGCAAGGGACCTCCCTGCACTGTGCATGGCTTTTACCCTTCTACTCTGTAGAATTTGTTGTTTTCTTCTTTAATTAAAACCTTTTTGCTTTTCAAAAGCACCTCTGATCAGCCATCTCACTAATTGTTCTTAAGTCTTTTCTGGGAGGTTGTTGGTCACCCTCAGAGCTTGATGCACCTTCGTGGGGCTCAGACCACGCTGGCCTCAGGCAGCCACGTATCACCTGAGGTCTGCTCTTTTCATATTAACTTCAACTTTGCAATAATATTATAAACGTAAAGGCTACCAAATACTGCAGGATGCAA
This sequence comes from Illadopsis cleaveri, assembly GCA_013399915.1. NCBI lineage: Eukaryota > Metazoa > Chordata > Aves > Passeriformes > Timaliidae > Illadopsis > Illadopsis cleaveri. The sequence goes on along the minus strand of VXBB01018055.1, from coordinate 124,538 downwards.
GTGTTTGTTAAACATTTTAACACCGTTTATCAGCCTTTTTTAATTATTGCCCTTGACTCTTCAGAAAATCCTGTGTTCCTAGAAAACCAGGATTTAATTAAATCCTTTAAATTTAATTAAAATTAAAGGTTTTAGTTAAAACCTTTTTGCTTTTTAAAAACATCTCCAATCGGCCATCTTGCTAATTATTCTTAAGCCATTTCTGGGAGGTTGCTGGTCACCCTCAGAGCTTGATGCACCTTCGTGGGGCTCATAACAGGCTGGCCTCACACACATCACCTGAGGTCTGCCCTCAACAAGTCTTCTTCCTGCAAACTGCCTTTTTAGGGAAGGGCTGTCTTCCAATGTTGTAAGTTAAAGAAGCTGCTGATGGTTCTTCCAGAATCAATAGTCAATGGTAGTTCTTCCAGAATCAATACTCAAGCAAGGAAGATTGTTTATAGAATTATTTATAAACGTCATGGAATTCTTCCAGCTCCCAAAGAATAAACTTATTCTAGCTAAGAATCTGATCTGCATGAAGGCTTCTCTTACCATTACCCAACAAACAAGCTACCTGAGTCTAAGCAGAGAATATTGTTTTACAGGTAGCTGGGGTGGTGTCACAGACAAGGAAAAGTGAGAACAGAGCTTGAAAAGAAAATTGCCATGCAACAAGCCACTGTACCAAGAGTGGTCACACTGTGCTTGAAATAAGGATTTAATTTAAACTTAATGAGTTTTCTGCATGCTGGTTACAACTAAATTGATTAGAAATATATGTTTTGGTTTAACAACTGTGCTGCAGGAGAAGCATTTATTACATAGCTGTTGAAGTGGCTGTTTTCTTGATCATTTGATCTTTCATGTCCAATAATAAAAATGGATGTAATCTAAATGCAGAATCCATCCTACTTAGTGCTCATAATTAAATGCTTTCCAAAAATGTTTATCATAACTCCCCACTGTGGCTTGTGGCTAATTTAATCAAATGGTAAGATCCTTCTCTCACCTGTGTCTGCAGCAGATAAAATTGTGGGAGGGATATGTTGCTTAATTAACCCTGTAATTCTTACATTTGGGTTAATTAGCATCTAAATTAAGGTTTCTTGTGTATCATATGCTTGGTGCTGTAGTCTATTGTACACAATTTATTCCTCTGCAGCTAAGATATTTCTGCTTGCTTACATGGTTTGATTGCTTTCATATGAAAGTTTTAAATTTTTCTGCTGCCTTATGTGCACCTCCTTGGATACTCAGTACAGAACACGTCACCTGATAGCTAAAATAACTGACTGTTCAAAGGATGGACAAGATCCTGACTGCTCTTGATATGTGAAAAATTTTGGAGTCCTGTTTTGGTCACCATATACATTTTGGTGAATGTGGCCACATTCAGTTGCAGTTGCTAGGATTTAAATGTGTCCAAATGTTGTCTTAATTTGGATGCCTTTGCTGAATGCATTTAGCTGTTCAAGCCTGCTATCTCTACTTACTCATGAAATATCAGTTTATTTAGGATTTGATGACTGGAAAATGGCTGAATTATTTATGAACATCTGTATTCATAACAGAGATGGCAAGAAATGAAAACAATCAAAAAATTAAGTTGTAGCTTTCCCATCACAGCAGAGTAGGAAAGCTGCAGATTGCAGTTTCTTACTCTGAGATCATCATAAAAAGTTATAGCTCTGTCCTCCTTCATTCATTTAGTCTGAGCTTCCCATCACCCCTCTGACGGACAGTCTGGAGACATCCAAGCTAAAATAGTTAAATAAAAATCAGAACGAGGTATAGAACATATTTGTATTATGTGCTTTCAATTTCCAGGAAGTGTAGCAGATTTTCTTAGGGATGAGCTGCCCAGACCTGAGTTACCCCAGCTGAGGCCTTGCTGAGGCCTGACCTGAGGCCTTGAAGCCTGTCACGCAGTTAAAATTACTTGGTAAAGTTGTGGCGCAGTTGAAATTAGATATTAAGGTGTCAAGGAAAAATAATGGGGTTTTGAAGGTCACTGAGTGGAGTTGTTAGTAAGCATGTGTTAGCTACCTTAAAAGTAAGTTCAACAATGCGTGTTTGCATTCTTCTCTCTGCTGTGTGCCAATGAAAAAGCTACTGACTTTGTAAACTATATAGAAATGTATATAAGCTGCCATTTTAGACGAAATAAAGGAAGAACGTAGTGGTAACCATACTGGTTGGACCTGCGTTTGCTTCGACCCAACTCTCTCTATAGGGCAACCCTGGCAACAAGGAAGGAACTTTGCTCTGAAGGAAAACACTTTGCAAGGCTCTGCATGGTGAATGTAGGGCCCAAGCACTTTAGACTCTGTTGTTAGTGGGATGGCTGCAAAGAATTCAGTTGTTCATTGAAACACAGAAAGTCTCTGGCTGCTCCAGCACCAGTCTGGATAAACTGCTTTATTCAAAGAACTTGTAAATCAAATGCTCATTACAGCTCCAAGGAGTGCCTTTAAAAACAGCCAGCCCACACACCTTGCAATCTCTAGCTCTCCATAAGTGGAGATGAAAAAAGAGTAGGAATTAAAATATTAAGCATAAGCGGAGAAATGTGGGGTTTAATCTTTTTTCGTTCTGTACAATGTGTCAGTTTCAGGTCAAACCTAAATGTGATGAACAGTTTCCCTGTAAAGGAAAAACCCTGATCAGAAAGGCTCCTTCAAACAGCTTATGAATTATTTCATGAGGAAAATAGCTCTTTTCAGAGCATGGTTTAGAACAGGAAGGCCAAATATGTGTCCTGGGTTTGCAGCAATAACAAGGCACAGCCATGCTTTGCATGAGTAGGGTGGTTTTCTGAGTTACAGGATTTCATGCACAGAGTCCGTGACCAGAACCCTCTAAGGTCAATTCTTAGGAGCTTACCAGGAGTGTACAGTTTTCAACTCAAAAACTTTTAGGCTGATTAAATTGAGCTCAGTGTATTGTCATCTTGCAACACAGATTTTTCTTTTGGCTCGTTCATGCTGTAACAGCACACCAAAAAAAAAAAAAATAATCCCAAACAACCAACAACATAAAAACTTGACTCTGAAATTATACTGAAAAGTCTGAAACACTGCTGATATGGACTTAAAATTACTTCCTTATTTTATCTGTGAAAAATACCCTTTCTTAATGGGTTATTCATTGTGGACACAAATACTCTGCAGGACATCAGACCACTTGAGAAGCAATTTGAAGAAAATGTTTTCTAGGAAACTGTATGTTATTCTCATTAACCACTGAAATGAAATAAGGCAAATAAAGCAAATAAATATTCAACACCGGCATTTTATCCACTTTTCCTTAACCAATCAAAACCAAACTGTGAAGCATGGGAAAACTGCTATTAGTCTATTGTGCATGAAATCTGTGCACAGTATGAAAATAGATGTGAATGTGTGCATGTGCACAGCTCTAATGTTGCCCTTATTGTTACTGAGGTTGACAGAATTGCTTATTACTGCTGAAACTTCCTATGGTGAGCAATTAAAGATAAAGTCTTTGCCAAATGTAACTGAACTGGATTTTCCATGGCTGAGAATGTGCTGGAGTCTGTGGGTTTGGTTTGTTTGGGTTTGGTTTTTTTGTTGTTTCTGAGGCTAAACTTGATAACCTTATGTCTTAGGTTGCAATGCAAGACATAACCAGCAGTAGGTATTCTATTATCATCTGTTCAAACCAGCTGGGGCAGTGTTCTTTATCTCCTCCACCACCCACCCTCCCCCCAGGGGATATCTGCTGTTCATGGGCCATCCAGGCTCACTGCAGGGCTGAGACAATTCCATCATCCCATGGGGAGATGCTCCACCCAGGCGGAGGAGCCCAGCATTCCTGCCTGGATCAAACCTGAGATTCAGAACAGCAGCACAGCCTGTTTGCACTGGATTCCCAGAGGGAGACCAGACCCATCTCAGCACCACTGGACCTTCAGAGGAAAACTGCACCCTTGTACAGGATCATCTCTGCTCCAACAGAGTCACATCTGTCACTGCAGGAGGACTTGATTGGACTGACACCAACACCCTGAGCAACAGGTGTCAGGTTGTGTTCTGACTCTGTCAGTGTTTTCTTTTTGTTTGGGTTTGGTTTTTTTTTAATACTACCTTTCTATTTTAATTTTCCTAGTAAAGAACAGTTACTCCTATTTCCCATATCTTCCTTAGCAGACACCTGTCTTTGAAACCAAGACACTTTACTGTTCTTGTAACATGGGGCTGAGAAGAGGGGAGAGATGCAGGTGAAAGAAGGACAGAGGAGGGAGAGTTAATTGAGTAGTGTCCAGATGAAGTCACTGATCTCCTCATCCAAGCTTGGAGGAGCAAGCTGTGGGTCCAAAACATGACAGATCTATCCTGACACCTGCAGTTTATTTCTGTCTTAGCTTTTGTGCATCTGTTCAAAGGGTTACAAAGCACCTGAAACACCGAGCTAGGGCTCCTGTCAGTGTGAGGGAAGTCCCAGATGGTGAACAGCTGGTTATGATGATGCCCCAGGTTTCACTTCCTTTTCAGAGAGGAAAAGAGCTAAAGGATTGTTACCAGCTGTTGTTACTGGGAGCAGCTGACAAAGGGTTTTTTCAATGCATACTTTTAGTTTTGCCCTGAATATAGCTTGGATGCAAGAATCAGGCTGAACACTTCTCTCAGCATTTTGCTTGTAACTGTGAATCACACATTGCACTTATTACAGGATAGGAAAACACACATTGTTGAGTTCTGATACAGAAGTTACTGTGTCAGAGCCTTAGCAGGGATAAATTTCTGTAAATAAATTTATTCAGTGAGCCAGGCTGCATCAGCACATGCACATAACTGCTTGAGTCAGATGAATTATCCCACGTGCAGGATAGTGGGATGCAGAGAGCATGTTGAGTATTTCTGCACAAAGTCAGCTTTTTCACACTGTGGTCCACCACATTTTGGTGTAGCTCCAGTGCAAGTAGCCAAGACTGTTGTAAGTTTCCAGCACAATTAGCTCATCTGTTTTATGCACCTGGAAATCAGAGTGTGGTGATAAATGATTCCCTTAAGCAGATTGAACCTACAGTCAACAATGATAAGCCAAAAAAATTATCTTATGCCTGGAGCTTGAATTAGAAAAGCGGATTTTTCTGCAGGGGAGCTCCTGTAAGGCTGAACCACAGGCTCTGCTACTGTACTTGGTATTGAATGTTTGGAAAGATAACAAGCACAATGCTTTGGAAGGTTGATTCTGGGTACTGTGGTTTCTAGGAACACACTCTGAAGAGTCAAGGGCAATAACTAAAAAAGGCTGATAAATAGTGTTAAAATGTTTAACAAACACTTGCATCCTGCAGTATTTGGTAGCCTTTATGTTTATAATGTTATTGCAAAGTTAAAATAAATATGAAAAATTACAGTGCATATTATAAAAAACATGGACCAATACAGTGGTGAAGCACAGAATAACACAGCATAGCTGGAATGAAAATGGTCACAAAAACCTGACACTGTGCAAAGCTTGCCCAGGAGGTAAAAAGGAAACTGAAATCACTATGAACTGGACACACTATAACTGAAATTACTATGCAGAATGTTGTCTTATCACATAAAACAGCAGGTGAAATTGGCTGTCAGGCTTTACATATCTTGTTCCCAATATGAGATTGGTCATTCAGACAAGGCAGCATTAAATGGCAGCTTAGTTTTCTACTGAGTGAGGATATTCCCCTCAGAGCATCAGTTTAGACCTAGAACTTTAACAGAGTGAATAATCAAAGGTGGTGTACCAAGAACTGACTTACTTTCTAAGAATATCGACAGATCTGGTCAAAGCAAATCCAAGACTGTAAAACATTTGCCACTTGTGTCTCTTTGCTGTGTAATTACTGTGATTTGCAGCATTTTCAGCATATTTGGAGGGATCAGATCAGGTGGTGAGTGTTGGGATTTAGGTGTTTAAATATTACCCAAGGAAAGCTCTGACCTAGTGACAATTCTTTTTGTGCTGAATTGGGAGCTGTAGAAAGATTCTCGGTGAATCCTCCAAGGTGAAGCTAAATGTGCCTGTGGTGCTTCCCTTGACCACTTCTTAATGCATTAATTAAATTGATTCAATATTATCTTAATTAAACTGATTTAACGTCCTCACACCCGACTGGTAGCTGTGCACTTGGAAATGTTGGTCAGAGAGGATTCCAGCAGTGGCAATGAGATGTTCAGGCATGCCAAAGTACCTCTCAGTGGATATCAGCAGGGTGGTTTATCCCCTGGGATTTTGCCTCCTCTTGCTTTCACTTCTATTGCTTTCTCAATAAAAATGTGGGAAAAGACTTGGAGACAAGATATAGAGATTTTAACAGGACAAAGTCACTCATGTTTGAAACAGTTGTGGGGGACTCCAAATGATGCAGAACACATGACCTGGCCAGGCTTTGTGTATCAATTCAGTAATACAAGCTGGATTACTGAAGCTGATGCCCTTATATTGGTATAGATTTGAGAATTAACACTTTTTAAGTAGTACTTGTCAAGAAATGAGTGTCACCGGTTTAAATTTTAATTTCAGAACTAAACATTGTTATCTTGCAGTGAAACTATTGAGAAAATTACAAACTGGTGTTTTGTGAAGGGGATTCATGATATGTGTTCTTGACAAAACATAAACAGGCCTATTTACTAGAGAGATTTTTTTATTTTATCTTTATACTCATGGTAGAATAATTTAAAAGCTTTATTATTATTGAGAATAGATGAAAATTTCTCCATCCAATTTCATAACAAAGGAGGTTCCTTGATTTTCATTTTGTCAAGTTAGGTATGTATCATTTATTCAAAGCCATTTTATTTGCTGACTTTTCTTATAGACTAGTTAAATTCTGAAGATGGTTAAACATTGGAGATATTGAAGATTATTTTTGAAGCTTGCTGAAGCAGTTTAAAATATTCTGTATATCTAGGTAATACCAATAGGCTCTCATTTATTTAAAACTTTATATGTAAAGTATTAAAATAGGCTTTAATTATAAAAATACAGTTCTTAGAAGTTACCTGCACAAACAGATTGGCTCTTTTTTGTTTAAGTTCAGATGAGAGGATGTGCTTGTGCTTTTTTGGGTTAAATTCTGGGATGAGTTCTAATGATTACTATCTAGGAAACACAAATTCTGAATGTACTTCCATAAATACATGCATGACCTGATGTCAAGTTCTGATACAGCTTCATTGCAGTATTTAGGTAGCCAAAAGGGATGATAAAACACCCCAACCAGACACTTCCAGGATCTACCTCTCCAGCAACCCTCTTTTACCTAATACTGTGGGAAGTTAGAAGGGGTAAGAAAGGGGGAAATGAAGCAGAGTTTCCAAAGGAAGGTGGAGCGGGAAGTATTGCTGGAAATTTGCTTTACCTTGGTAAGAAATTTGGCAGAAATGTTCTGATTTGAAGCGAAACATTTACCAGTCTTATCTAGTTTAATGTTAAAAGTGGCCCTGTGTGGTGCACACAGATCAATTGAACTCTGGTGAGGCCTGGGGGAGAGTCTGGCCTCAACCAGGCTTCATGACAAAAAACCCAAAATGGACAGGTCAGTGAAGTGCTCAAAAGTGTAGCAGAATTTCTTAGAGATGAGCTGCCCAGACCTGATTTACCCCAGCTGAGGCCTGACCTGAGGCCTCAAGCCTTTGACGCAGTTAAAATTACTTAGAGAAGTTGTGGCGCAGTAAGAAATTTGATGTTAAGGTGTCTGGAAAAGATAATGGGGTTTGTGACGGTCATTGTATAGAGTTGTTAGTAAGTATGTGTTAGCTACCTTAAAAGTAAGTTCAACAATGTGCGTTTGCATTCTTCTCTCTGCTGTGTGTCAATGAAAGAGCTGCTGACTTTGTAAACTATATAGAAATGTATATAAGCTGCCATTTTAGATGAAATAAAGGAGAAACGTAGTGTTGACCATACTGGTTGGACCTTCATTTGCTTCGACCCAACTCTCTTTTATAAATAGGGCAACCCTGGCTTTACAAAAGTAACTCCTTCCCCACACCATTCAATAGCTGCACCATACCCAGACTCTGAGGAAGCCATACCTCCTTTTGCATGGAAAAGTTATTTCAGTGCTGTTTTGTCTACCTGAGACAGAGAGGATAATATAAAAGGGATAATATCCAGTACCTGGGGACAGGAAAGAAATGTAAATCACTTAACAGGTTCTGTCTTATTGCAACAGCAGGCAGTACCAAACAGTCAGCCCCATTTTAACCATGGCCTCGTGCTGTCAGCTCCATCAGAATTTACCTGTTAGCAGCACCGTGTTCACAGCTAATTCCCACTTGCCCTTTAGCAGCAGCACTTACCCTCATGCTGGTATCACTACAAGATACTTGAGTAAGACATGACACATCCCTTGCAGGGTTTGCCCTTTGCTGCTTTGCCTGTGGTGGCATAAGCAGAGCTCTGCTCAGGGGAGTGCTGGGAGACGTGCCCAGCCAGTTATCAGAGTGAAGAGGGACACTTGAAATCATGTCTGAAACACCTCCCTGAATCAGGACATTGAACAGCCCTGCTTAGGATGCAGAAGGTAAATTAAAGGAACAGTAATAAAAGCAGCTGGATACCTGTTTACCTCTGAGGGAAGTTAAAGTGAGTTATTTCAGTACTGTGTGGGTGACACAGCCAGTTCTGCTGCCCAAACTTCCATTGTGGCACTGAAACAAAATGCAAAATTTGCTTTATACATATACATTTGCAAAATATTATGTACACAGCTAAACAAAACAAAGACATAACTGTCACAGTGTATTTGGGCTTTTTCTTAACAAGCACAGATATATTTTTAAATGCTAGGTGAACACTATGTGCAAATATTGCAATGATACTTCATCTTTATAAGCAATAACAGAGCCAGGGGATAAACTAAGTGGAGTCACAGCATAAAGATTAATTTTATGCTTTTTTTTTAGTGAATAATGAAATTTTAAGGAAGTGATTAAGTTTCCTACCTACTGAATAGTCTTAGGGGACTGACAACCAAAACTGAAACTATCAGCTGCTTTGGTATTGTGCTGGCACAAAGTCCCAATTAATTAGATCTAGTGTTACAGTTACAGCTCAGTAGCACTCCCTTAAAGGAAATAGTGGAAATGGATTTTAAGACAATTGAGATTTTATTCTTGCAATGGGATGTCTAAATGGAGATCAATGAATTTGAGAGTTAATAAAGAGATGTATCAGATGTATTAGTTTTCCAATTGTCCAGGGCCTTCAAACAGAAATACACCAAATTTATTGCACTGCTTATTATATCAGTTTAGCTGACTGGTTTTCAAAAAATACTGCAACAAAATAAATATGGCTGATCAATTTTCATGTGGTTTAGATTTCACTTGTGTTATCAGTTCTTGATTCTGACATCCTGCAGCAAGTTTTGAGTTGCATTCCACCTAGAGAGAAAACAAACAAACAAACAAAAAAAACCCACCAAAAACAACAAAAAAAAGCTTTTTCAAGTTTTTTGAATGTAGGCTTTTTGACTCTATTAAAAAATAAAAAAAATAAAAAAAAAAAAGAGCAGTGGCTATTGAACACCCTCAGAATTACTGAATGAACAGCAATTACCAGGTTTCTCAACTTTCCATAGCTCTTTAAGACATTACTTTCTTGTGCTGCTTCAGGGAAGTTCTGCGTGGCAGTGGATCTGTCCCACAAGGAATGCCTCCCACTTGAGTTCTGCCAATATCCCAGTAAAACATTTCCACCACATTTTCCAGCCTGAGGCCCTTCTGGCTATTTTGAAATTGAAGTTGTGCTGTCTCTAGTCCCTAAATAAATAGCTAGAGGGCACAAAGATGGTTTTCAGGCCTTTCTTTATTCTGTCAGTGGTGGAAGAGAGCTGCTCTGCACTGGCCCTTATGTCACTGACCTCAGGCCACTTGGCTCTGAAGACCTGTGACAATTTGGCCATTTTTTTTTGTGCTGCATACCTTTGGTCATGCCCATAACTATACCTACAGTGGCAAAGGTTGGAAGCAGTTAGAAAAAAGGGCTACTGGAGCCCAAACCCCCAGCCAACTCCCTTGTAAATTCATCTTTAAACAATGCAACTCCACCATCTGCCAAAGTCTTGGAGGAAGATTTGATATTTTCCCAAATTTAATAGGGACTGCATAGCTTAACCACACACTAGCTTTGAAATCATCAACTGCTTTTCCAGGAATTAGGTGGTTCTTTGATTATGAGAAGCAAGTAGAGCACATGTTCCTTTCCCCATCCTGCCCCTCCAGATCAGCTTGAAGTGTACTGGTATCCACAGTTTAAGGAACAGACTGCAACTCAGCAATGCTTTCTACCTGTGTTAAGGGCTTTTGGACAGATTTTTGTGGAATATTGTCTTGGGATTTGCAAAACACATTTTTTGTAGTAAAATATTTCAGTTGGAAATAAATATTCCAGTTGAGAAGAATTATGGATTTTCTCAGTTCAGTGTCTTCATAGCACAGTGTTTTAAACAATTATTGTTATCCAGGAATGGGCAACAATTTCCTTGAGGTAGCAGGGAATTCCTGAGCAGCAAAAGCACAGCTGCCCAGCGCAGCCTTTCCTCGTGGTGTGAGCTCTTGAGTACATTTTGAAGTGATAAAGTTTTCTGTAATAGTGTAATACCCAAACCCCTTCATTTCTGGAGCTGACAGGGCTGGTGGGCACCAATTCAACACAAATTCAACACAGTGTGTTTTGTTTAGAGTGTTTGGTTATTGTTATAGATTGATCAAATGGACACAGACCTTCTCCCCACGTATTCCTTATTATTACTTCTATAGAATTAGAGTCTTTGGCAGCCTGGGAGGGTTCCTACCTGAAAATGGTTAAACATTGTTAAAAACCTGGCTACTATACTAAACAGGATACATTTCCACTGTAAGTGGACATGGGGAATTTCTCAATCACTGACTGTATGGTACAAAAGCCACGGATTTGGCACCAGGGTTCTTGTTTTGAAATGTTTTTGTGAATCCTCATCCAGTGAACAAACTTTAAAGTGCATGTTAGCTCAAGTTTCTAGATCCAGCTGTCAGTATTTACAGTAAGTCAGTAAGAGTGATTAACTGTGGTATTTTCTTTCTTGTAGAAACAGAGCTTTCTGAATACATTTAGTCCAATTCTTGTCCAAGAGCCAGATTTGCCCTTAGTGCAAAAGCAAATTAGCCTTGTCATTCTTAGGGTTTAATTGTTCGGGGTTTTTCTGGTTTTGTAGATTTTTTGTTTGTTTGTTTTGTGTGTGGTTTTGGGGATTTTTTTCTGTGTGTCTCAGTTTACAAGACTATAGAACTCATTCTTTTATCTTGTGAATGACTTTGGTCTGCTAGACTGTTCTAGATCATGCTGTGAGCAACATTTACACCCTTTTTCCTCTACATCCAGGGTATAACCTGAAGAAGATTGAAGGGGATTGAAATGTTTTTATCAAGACTTGGAAGGAAGAGAACAGAGCTGCCTAGTTTATTTGACCAGGGTATAACTTGGAAAACAAACATACTATCAGGTTACAAATACTCCTGCTGTAAAATGAAAATATTTTCTGAATTAGATGACTATAAACTGGGTCACCTGGGAGTAATTCAACTATATGCCATCACAGTATGTACCAGAAATCCCCTGACCAGTTTCTTCTGTAGCTCTGAGACCTCTAAAAATAATCACTTTTACAGCTGCCCCCCAACAGAGCTTCCTCCATGTACTGCAAACCAAGGTTGAATTGTGAGCCTGTTTGGCATTTAATTGATAGATGCTCTTAGAATTCCTTGAATAATAACTAAAACCTAAAATGCTTAAGTTTTTATTTGTTCTGCTGAATAAAGATCCCTGGAACTTGCTATTTCATTAATAACTTCAGCTTTCACTTGTTTCTGCACTATAATGCATAACCTGGATAGAAATAAATATTCTTCATTTGAACTTCCATTGAGTAATTGCTGTTTGATATTGATAGAGATCCGCCATGTAACTCCAAAATCTGTATTTTTCTAATTGCTACCCTAAAACCTCTGACAGAGAAAATGCACTCTACCAAATTGACTGGCCAGCATTAGTGTCTTCTCAAGCTGTGCATATAGAATATCATGAAATGCTGTTGCCCCGTGGGACCTGTAACAACATTGTTACTGTTTTGTGCTCAAATATGAGATTCCTCTCCATTCCCAGGCTCTGTGCTGAGCAGCAGAGGCCGTGCAGCTGTGACAGGGACAGCAGCCAACCTTCACTCTGTGCTAATTAAACTCTGCTGCCCCCAGAGCACTCACATCCTGGCTCTCAGACCTGTTGGTTCAAGCGGCCGTTTCTGAGACCTTTAAAGGCCTTTTAGTTGCTTGCATGGAGAAGCAGCATGAAGAAAGTGATGTATCAGCTAACCAGCTGTTGGAGTGAGCCTCCTTTGGTCCTGGCACTTCTCCTCCACAAGCAAAGCAAGAAGCTGCTCCTCTGTTGTCTCCAGTGAGGGCCACCACTGGGACACATCCTTTGTATAAGTTTTCCTTTAGGACACAAAACATAAAAATGGCAAACAAGCTTTCATTTCTTTTCCAGTTCCTCATTTTTTTCTGGAATTGAAGAGAAACACAACACGTTTCTTGATCTGTGATCATCTGCCCAACCTGGCAGCTTCTGTATGCAAAGACCTTTCTTCATTTTTACTCAACATCAAGAAGTCTCTCTATCTGGTCTGCAATTATAGTTGTTATGGTTCAACAGCTTTCCAAAACAGAAACTTTGGGAGAGATATAAATGAGAGAAGAACTTACTTTTAATATCTCTTCCTTAGAAACACCTTGAAGGATTGTTTGGAGCACATTGAAGGATCTGTTTCCCTTTTCATGGGGTGCATAAAAGATTTTTGCCCTAACTTCATGAAAATGGTTCAGTGAGGTGTATAGTCTTTTGGAAACCATTAAATGCAGACATGACACAAAATTAAGATTCAGGAGATTCACTGAGAGAAGAATCAGTTTTGTGTGCATGTTGTTGAATGCAGACTTGCTGACAGATAGGTGGGGACAACAGTTGGCAGAGTAAAATATTTTTTTTCATGTTTTGTTAAACAGTGCCTGGGAACTTTGGCTGAATCATCAAGTGATCAGAAACTGGGCACTCCACCTCTAGACACCTTCAAATGAAACCTTTTAGCAGCATGGTTCAACTAGCATGATTTTCCTTCACAACTGATAAATTCAGCTGTCTCTGTACTATCTGTACTGTCCTGTAAAACACGGTTTCCTTTCATTTTCTTTAATTTCCCTGAAGACCATTGTGAACTGTTGTTATGGTCTCAGAGTAAAACAGAACTAGAATATAGCTCTTGGTGCAAAAAAAAATACAGTAAGGCTGCTTTAATGGTCTGCATGAGGGAACCAAGTTCTCCTCTAATCCAAGGGCTGGAGTAGATTGCCTTGGAGATAATCCTGAATGAGTGTGTACAGTAAAAGACCTGGATCATACTCATTAGTCTTCCTTACATGCCTGCCTGGCACATCTTGGTGATTCTTTAAGATCATGCCTTTAATTCCACTGGCCATCAGGAAGCAATTTTTGGTTTTTTTCCTAGTTTAAAGTAGGAGAGTCTCTGCTATAAAGGTGCATGGATGCTGATTGGAAAGACATGGACACTGTTAGTACACCCTGCTCTGTGCAGAGCCCAACCTTGCCCTCTCCTGCTCACTCCTTGTGCTAGGAACCTGGCAGTCTGCTGAGGGCTGGCTGACTGTATTGAATTCCTACACTGAGTGCAGGAATGTGTGAGGACCTGTGCTTCAGGAGGTTGTGAGATATATTGGCTCATTTCAACCTCAAAATCTATAAAAGTATCACGTGTCTCCTTGATTAAAAAAATTCTGCGTGAAAATGCTTTATTTGACTCGTGTCTTCTCAGCTGTATTCACATATGACTTTTGGAGTCAAACTGCTGCTGAATGAAGGCATATTCATTTTTTGTCAGCATTAGGCTGTACCTGCAGCTCCCACCCTTTCTGAAAGAGCACAAGTACCTTTCAAAGTATCATTAATCACCTTTATTTAGGACCTGCTCATTCCTAGCTCTTCAAAAAGGGAAATTTGAAATTAACACTGAAATCAGAGAAGTAGGTATTTTTGACTAACAGTTATGTCAGAGTAGCAGGTAGGACCTCCCAAATTCATCACATCCCTGTTGATTTGTGTTCATTTTGAAAATGGACAAGAAACAATAAAGCAGTACTAACTTTTCTGTGGTGTAGAGAGCCTACAAATGTAGTGAATGTGGGGATGCTGTACACTGTGAATTCTCTCAACTTCATTATCATGTTACCAAGAAAGGTCACTCTTGTTCTCTGGTGACACCCGGGATTTTGGCAGGTACAGAAAAATAATCAGAACCAAAAGGACCAAGTTTAGCCAACTGGTTTGCTGTTTTGGGGAGCTGCCTGAGGGTTTCACAGGGATAAGGGTAGTCTAGCAAATAACCTGGTGAAGTAGCATCAAGTCCCAAAACTATCTTAGTGTTTTCTTCCATGATATTCAGCTGTGCTGGAAAACCTTCCTCTGTACTAAAAAACTGAGCTGTCATAAAGATGCTGGTGATGTTTTTAAAAATTAAAGATGTAGCTTATATGAGGCAGAGAGAATGAACATTTCTGTACTGTGTGACTCCTTTTTGGCTCAAAAACATATGGCACGTTTCTCTAAAGATGCCTGCAGACTAAGAACCAAGGTTGTATTGGTTTCTTCTGCACATCAAGTGTACAGATATTACCCTGCTAAAATAGATGGATGTTCAGGTGGGATGTGAAGCTGTGTGTAAATGCACCAAGATAACTCGTTGCTGAGCTTTTTTTTCCCTACTGAGATGAATTCCCCAAAGAGAGGGGAAGAAAAACCTGGTGTTGTGCCCTCCAGGTGACCTGGAGCAGAAAGCCAGTGATACATTCAGCTCCCACCACCACTGGGATCAAATCTCTGAGGTCCAACAGACAGATCTGTGTAGGGTCTTCTCAAACATGCTCAATGGCTGCATGGGGGCAGTTCTTAAACCTTGTGAAGCCTCTGCTGATTGGAGACCTCAACTGCAAGTGCAGTTGTGGGCTGATTTGGCCCACGTAAATGAGGTTGTACATGCAGCCTGCAATCAAGCCAGCACATGTGCACAGCTGTGTTTATCTGATACTCTGCAAATCAGGATTTCATTTCTAAATAGCGTGCTGACAAGAACAAGGTCATGGAAATCTTCCTATGAGCACTCAGAAATAAATATATATTTTTAGAATGCTACCTTAAGAGCTTAGAAATTACGGTTCCTAATTTTTCACAAAAGATTATGAGATTTTTTTTTAGTGTTTTAACCTTCACTTAAATATACCCAACTACAGGATCTCTAAAATATAGCTAGGAGAAAGACTTATTTAGTTAATGAACTGGCTTTTGGTAAATAAAAACTTGCCTCACCTTATACTTTCAAAGCAAAATGTTACCAGCAAAATATATGGGATGGACTATGACATGTCCAGTTTATTGAGGTGGACTTTTATTTCCCACTGACTTGACTGGAATTGAAAGGCTGCAGTCTATTGAAGTTGAAAACCTTGAACCCTGGATTTCACTCAAGGCAATAGAGGGTATGTAAGGGTGTCTTAAGGGTTCTGTTGTGAAGTCAGTCTTTAATTGACTTTTCTGATTGTACTTTGGAAGGAAGATGGACCATGAATTTTCAGAAGTTGGTTTTAAAAAATGCAGTTCCTCTTGCTGACAGCATATCGGCAGTACAGCTGCTGGGTGACACATACAAGGACTTCAGACAGCCTGAAAAATTGGGATATTCCTGACTGCAATGTTGCCTCCATAACTGTTACACACAGGACACGCCCATAAATAAGCAGGAAAATTTGGAAAAGCTGTGTAGATGTACCATATGCTGAATGCCACGTTTAAATGCTTTTTTCACAGAATCACAGAACATTTAGGGATATTGGAAGGGATCTCTGCATATATTCTAGTCCAACCAGCTGCCCAGGCAGGGTCACCCAGAGCACATGGCACAGGAACGTGTCCAGGTGGGTGTTGAACGTCTCCAAAGAGGGAGATTCCCTGAACTCTCTGGGCAGCCTATAGGAATTATTATAGGATTATACTAACTGAAGAAGTTGTTTGTAAAGCATCTAGGAAATGCCTAAATAATTATTATGAACTTGTGGTTTTGGGGAACTCAGCTGGGGAGACCACCCAGAAGAATAAGAACAGGCAGGCTGAACTTCTGATCAGACCAAAACCAAGACACTGGATAATCATAACTGCTTTATATGGAATCTAAAAGAAAAAAATACGGACTCCTAAAATAAAACCAAATGGTCTGTATGGCTCTTAAATTCTTCTCCCTCCCTTACACATATTAGTCATGTTGTAGCTCCATATCTGTGCTATAAAAAGTTCTTTTTCTGCTCTTTTAGATGGTCACATAACGGGACAGAGAAGGTCCTTTAGACTGAAGGGGATCAAAACCATATGGAATGGCTGATTGCCACTTCCCCTACATAGCACAATTCCCAAAAGACTGAAAGATTACCCAAGCTCATCGAGTTGCAGAGAAATGAGTTACCAAGCAGGAAAAATGAGGTGATGTTATTGAGAAAACAGAGCCCATGAATACTCATTTCTCAAAACGGGATTCCATTAGCCTGGAGGTATTGAAAATAATGTATTGTGTAAAGATTCTAACCTAATAAACAAATGTTTGCATCTGTTTCTCCTGGGCAACTAACTGTGAAAGATGATTTTTATTTTATCAAGTAGAGAATCTTTCATAGAGAACTATCCCAGGTAACTACATTTACCTTCTACCTGTACCTGAGGAAAGGTGAACATTTGTTTCCTATTTCAATGCACTGTTGTGCTACAAATGCCTTTTCCAGTCTCTTCCTTTCTCCAAAATACCTTCTAACTGAATTAGAATTCAAGAAAAATGCTAAGAAAAGGTATTTACTGCTTTTAATCACAGCTGTAATTCCCCAGCTCAATCCTAGCTGGCCAGCAGCTGATTTAGTACTTTCCCAACATATTAGTGATCACATCATTCAAGAGGCCTTCTCGTGCTGGGAAAGTCTGTGCTGAAATTAAGGTTCTATTCTTTCTCCCAATTCCTGCCCCAGCCAGTAGAATCCAATGCAATTTCAAAGGGTGAAGTACTGAGCCAAGTCTGTCTAGGGAGAATTTTATGGAAGTTACAGCTGGTCTTTGCTGAGAATGTTTTAACCACACTAATAAATTTAAACGATGTTACCCCACAAAGAAAATTTCATACTTCGAGGCCCCATACTTTAAAAGCAGTGCAAGGTTCCAGTGTATGTGTTCAGTGTAAGGAGTTTGCTAATAATTTGGGATAAGTTAGAGGACTTGAGAACAAGCTGAGAAACATCCTGAATTAAACTTGTGTCAGGTTCCCCATGTGAAATGGGTACACAGATGTTTTAGGGCACTTTAATGATATAATTGATGTAGGTTGGAGCCTGAGATGGGGAAACTTATCCTGCTTCAGTAGGATGGTCTGAGATCATACAAAATGAACATTTACATCCATCTGTCGTAGGCTTACAGGAAGAAAAGTATATTAAATATTAATGATTGCACTTGCCCCTTGTAAGGGGAACTGCTTTAGATTACTTTTTAAAAGCTCAGTTTCTCATTCTTTGCAGGTCAAGTGCAGTGTTGCTTTTGATGGGGAACTGTGAATTTTCCCACTTTTTGATAGTGAGGTGTGTAACTCCACAGGTTGCAAAGTACTGACAATTAAATTGGATTTTAAAATATCTGTCCCACATGCATATTTTCAGCTTGATTAAATATTTCAACTTGAAATAGTAATACTCCCAGTAACTGGATGAGAAGGCTATTGACTGTGTCAGACTGGATTCCTGCAAGTGAAGTTGGCCCTGAAATGTCAGAGCAGTGCCAAATGGAGAACTGAAACTCCTGGCTTTTGGAAAATGTACTGAGCTATTTCTACAACACAGTGATATTCCTTTACACAGAAAAAAAAACTTTCTGGAAGACAGGAACGCATTGTGGGAGCTCTAGCTCTAAGCCTGAGAAAGCTCTTGTGATCTTTGTACCCCTTATTTCCATGTCCTTTGCCAAAGTTTCATTATTCAGATCCAGCTTCCCTGCTGTTTCTCCCTCCCACCCCTTTTGCAGTGGAGATGGAGGCCAGGCACAGCAGGGGCTGCTGCACAGGAGCAGCAGCTCAGCCTTCCTTTCCAGATGATTTACAGAATCCCACCTCTCTCACTCACGTTGAATTCCAGCCGTGCAGAGAGCAGCATTTTGGGTTCTCAGCTGCTGTGGCTGTGGGGTTTAATCCTTACACTCACCAAGAGTGAAGGTCACCCTCCTTTTGCCCCCATTTCCACTGCTGACTTTAGAAGAGGGGAATGTGTGTAATTTTCAGACTTCTGACATTTTTGATTGGCCCCTGGATAAGAGTTTAGCGTCCTCAGGACTATAAAGGAGGCCCTTCAGACTGCAGGGTCTGTGAAAAAAAAAAAAGTGGGAAGATCCTCTTTGGTTCAGAGCCCCTGCCCTAAGACAAAGAAGCTCTCTTGCCTTCTTGGGGAAGGATAGTTAAGTATTTAATACTAGATAAACCTTGGTCACATGACCTTGGTCACATAGGCCCACAGGTCTTGAAAATAGCACAACCTCATTTTTAAAATAATTCAGTAATAATAATTGAGGACACTAGGAGAAAAAATAGCAAGAAAACTTCAGTTTTCTGTTGTTTGAAGTCCAGTTAAATTATAAGGAAAGTGATAACTCTTCAGTGCAAGTGATGGAGCAAAATCATTTTGAGTGTCTTTTACATAACACAGAAATCCCCACTGTGTCATCTGGGAACTTAAAATGCTGTGGTTTGTATCTTCTCTGTTTTACAGCTGTGCACTGGACCTGGCACTACTCTAATTGCAGTTGCATAATTAATGTTTGAGCTGCAGGCTGCTGCTGCTTTTGGGGGTTAATACACTAAAGCAGGAGACAAAGAATTGTTTGCATCAGGTTGGGCAGAAGGTTAATGCACACTGAACACACTGCAGGGGGAATCAGACTTGCAGGATGCATGTTAGTTGTAGAAACACAGGAAAATGGTTTTGTGTAGGCCAGGATGTTGCTGGAAATCTAAATTCCTTTAATTCCTACAATAAATAATAAAGAAAATATTCCTTTATATTCCTGTGTCACACTGGGTGAATGCTCTAGAGATTGAATATCTGCAGCCCCTGCTTTGAATGAGAATTCATGCAGTTTTCATACTCCTCCAATGAAGTTGGTGCCTCCTTGCCTGACCCTATATTGTCAAGTGTCTGAGAAATGCCAGAGTGAACTTTGAAGGTACATAGTTAATAGAAAAAAGGATTAGGGTAGTCCACAAAGGCCTCTCTAACATATACTGTAAAAACACAGAAAATATCACAAGTTGCCCTTATTCAATATTAAAAAAAAAAAAAAATCAAAGCTTAAATGCTTTGAGTAGCCTCCTCTGTTCCCTTATAGCTAATTAACAATACTGAATTGTAGTAAATCAAGTATTTTTGGCAAACATGTGGAAGTACAGGTCAAATATAGACTAAAATGTCATCTACAAGGAAAAAAAAAATAATGTTTATAAATACTATTTTCCCCTTATATTTATTCTGCAGCTGTGCCTATATTTAGCAGTAATCCAGTGCATCTTGCATATGGTGAATGATGTTTTGATCCAGGATTTTTCTGACTTGGAGACCAATGAGCCATTCCTGTGTACCCCATTGAGATGCTTCCAGCACCTGCATTACAGATATTGTTCTATGGCAAAGTAATTAACCTTTCAACTTAGAACTATTAGCATTTCTGTATTTCTTATGAAGAGCAGCAGGTAGAAAAATATGCCTGGTGGTTTAATAAGAATTTTCGTGCCTTTGTTTTGAGAAAAGAAGTCAGGAAACTCAATGGAACTAAATCACAGATAATTCACACCCACCAAACCCTTCTGCTTCTTCGGAACACCAGAACTTCATACTGCAAAAACTCAACCCAAAATATTATTACTAAAAATAAAATAAAATAAAATAAAATAAAATAAAAAAAAATAAAATAAAATAAAATAAAATTTTCAAAGTCTGTATCTTTAAAGCAGAGGATTTTTAAACAATGCTCAGGAAATTAGGCATAACTGCCAAGTGAATGTAGCTGCATTTTTTGGTCCACGGTCTCTTGTACTGCTTTAGAGGCTGAACTACTTATGGGTAACAAATTTGGGGACATACAAAAACAAAGAGGAAAGTTCAGGGGAGTTCAAAAGAGGAGCCTGGAATTTTGGGCAGACAAATGTGTGTTCTGTAATTTCTGTATGAAAGAACAGAAAGGCAAATATCAGAACCACGTTGGTGGAGTTCCCCTCGGAAGGGTTAGAGGGTCACAAACAATTGGAGACATGAGCTCAGCAAGAGGGGCAGGAGTTTGAGTAACCAGAGGTTCAGGTTGACCAGAGAACCTTCTAGAGAAAGTTCTTTAGCACTGGATCAGTTGAAGAAAATCTTCCACTTTTCCTCCTACTTTCAGAAAAAGAGCATCACGTTGTGTATAAAAATTAAATAGAACTTTTACTAACCTACACAATAAATATTGCACAGGTTAGTGGAAGTGAGTGAATCATCATTCACAACACTTGGATTGACAAAGACCTTTTCAAAGGTGTTTCAAGGCAGTTTTTCCTTCCTTTCAGTTCAGCTCACCTGGGGCTTCCTATGCTCAAAAGAACACATTAAAATCCAGGTGTGCAGAAGAAGAAATTTTTCAGGTTGCTTGTTGGGCAATCAAAAACAATTAAAAGTAAATCACTCACTGAGGTAGATGTTTGTCTTGAATTGCAATGCAAGATGTAACCAGCAGTGTGTATTCCATCACCATCTGTTAAACCAGCTGGGGCAGTGTTCTTTATCTCCTCCACCACCCATCCTCCCTGCAGGGGATATCTGCTGTTCATGGGCCATCCAGGCTCACTGCAGGGCTGATACAATTCCATCATCCCATGGGGAGATGCTCCACCCAGGGGGAGGAGCCCAGCATTCCTACCTGGATCAAAGCTGGCATTCAGAACAGCAGCACAGCCTGTTTGCACTGGATTCCCAGAGGGA
This sequence comes from Illadopsis cleaveri, assembly GCA_013399915.1. NCBI lineage: Eukaryota > Metazoa > Chordata > Aves > Passeriformes > Timaliidae > Illadopsis > Illadopsis cleaveri. The sequence continues at coordinate 103,416 of VXBB01018055.1, read as the reverse complement.
GACCAGACCCATCTCAGCACCACTGGACCTTGAGAGGAAAACTGCACCCTTGTACAGGATCATCTCTGCTCCAACAGAGCCACATCTGTCACTGCAGGAGGACTTGATTGGACTGACACCAACACCCTGATCAACAGGGTGTCAGGTTGTGTTCTGACTCTGTCAGGGTTTTCTTTTTGTTTGTTTGCTTTTTTTGTACTACTACCTTTCTATTTTAATTTTCCTAGTAAAGAACTGTTATTCCTATTCCCATACCTTTGCCTGGAACCCCCTTAATTTCAGAATTATAATAATTCAGAGGGAGGGGGTTTACATTCTCCATTCCAAGGGAGGCTCCTGCCTTCCTTAGCAGACACCTGTCTTTCCAAACCAAGATAATGTTAAAACAATTTGCAAACCATTTCCAGAATCCAGGGAGCATTTGGACAACGTTCTCAGGCACATGGTGTGATCTGGGAGTTGTCCTGTGCCAGGGTAGGAATTGGATTAGATGATCCTTGTGGGTCCCTGCCAGCCTGGGATATTCTATGATTCTACAAACATTTCCTTACATCCTCCTCGTGTCAGTGAATTCACATTCTTGTATAGGGCTGAGCTTGATGAAAAAGCAGAACTTTGACAATGATCACTGTTTGTTTCTGTGTCAATAATGACACATCAGTTTAGCCCAGCACATGGGGAATTCAGGTCAGCAAGTGTCCAAAATGGGTTAAAGCATACTGAATGCTACACAAACAAACAAACAAAAAAAACCCTATGAAAAATGCCTGATTTTCTTATCTATAAATCCCAGAATATAATAAAAAGTGACTCCCCTGTGAATTAAAATCAAAAATCTCCATGAAAATGAGGCAGACGGGAGAGGAAAGCTTATACAAACTGTCATGGGGCACTGAAAGATGTCTGGGACCAGCAGTAATATTTACCAGCTAATCCTTAACTCCAAATTCTCTTACAAACCATGAACAGTGGTTTATTACAATACAGAAATGTATGTGCTGCCATAGACTATAGAAGCTGCTACAAGAATACTGATACTGAATACTGAAGCAAGAATACTGATAAGTAAAACCTATCAGGAAGAAATAAAGTTTAATTGGAATTTCTAGTAGAGTACTAACTTTCTTAGTACTAGGCCTTGTTTTAAAAAAAGGGAAAAGGTTCTTCAGGAAGCTTTGGTGAAAAAGAACAGAAGAGAAGAAATTATGTAGGAGTTGGTACTTGAATTCTTCTTCCCAAAGCCTCAGGTAATAAGAAATTAGCATAAGTAATCAAAGTTTGGTGTTTTGTGCCACCATTTGGCAGTACCTGCTTGACTGCATGTTCTCACCTTTGACTTTGCAGTCAGTGCAAAGTAATCTCCTATAAAAATGTTAAGGCAGTAGGTACATAAGGGTAATGAAGCACTGCTGTGGGTTTGTGGATTTTCTTTTTCCTGATCTAGAACCCAAATATTTAAAAATGAAGGCAGTTTCTTGAGTATTGATGGGGTTTGTTAGATGCACATTGCTTGTACATCCCCTTGTAGGACAAAGCTCTTGTTAAACACACCACTCTTCTCATCAAGGTAGGAAAACATCTCAGAAGAACAGCACTTTTCATAATAATACCCCACAATGGACAGTCTTTTATTTAGTCCTCTCTGCTGTGTACTGAATAATTGTTCTCTGTCTTTTGTGTCTCAATCTTCTGTGTTAATGCTACTTAGAAATACTTGCTTTTGTTTTAATTTAATTTATGATTCAAGTAGAAGGGGCACCTTTGTGTTCTGTCACAGGCATCATTGCCTTAATGTGTATCTAATGTAGGAACTTCTCAAATAACAGGGTTAGAAAAAACATTTGTTTGGCTGCTAAAGTCTGAAGGATGCTGCATATTGCTTTTTGCTGAAAGCTTCTTTCCCAGCAGCTTCTATAATCTAGGTACTTGAGAAAATGGCCTGAACTTGTTTTCTTGGTTACTGTCAGAGAACATGAGGAAGGCTTTTAATTAAAAGTCCATTTTTTTCTAATGTTAGTGGCCTAAATAAACAAGGCATTCCATAAGGAGTTCCGTTTCTTACAAATGGAGGAAGGGAAAAACAACATTGCTGATTAACATTAAACACTTTTCTGACCATAAACAGCACTGATCTTTTTTCCTGCTCTTCTTTAGCCTGTCTTTTATTCTGTGTCTGATTGGTGGAAGTGTCAAACACCAGCAGGGATTTGTGAATGTGAAATGGCTTTTGAAGCCTGAGGATGAAGGAAAATATCTGCTTGAGCCTGTTTCCATAATCAGTACCCATGTCAGTGCTGTCCCACACTGATTCTTCTCTTTTTATGCGTAATTTTTATTTCCTGATCAGACAGGCAATGATAGGAATGCAGGTTTTTTCTGAATCCCTTGTTCAGCACCATTCTTCAGCATGTTATAGATACCACTTTCTTTGGAGCAAACATGTCAGCACCATTCTGCAGCCAGCCAGAGACTTTTGTGTGGGAAATAAGATTTTATCTAGCAGGGTCTCATCAGACTGTGCGCTGCCACTCAAATTAGGTGAATTTAACAGCACACAGAACCACAGCATGAGAGCAGTGGTCTACCTTTCCCCTTCCAGTGGTAAATTTTCACAGTAAGAATGGTCCTTAAATCATGATTTAACTCCACAGTGAAAGTACTGATTCTGATGCCTTAAGTTTGAGCTTTCATGTATTTCAGACTCTGTGCTGCCCAGGGGTGCAGTTCTGCGCTCACATTCAGTGTCACTCAGCTCTTCACAGGGCAGGGACACAAAACAAATCCTTTTCCTGCTGAAGACCAAGGACAATGAGTACAACTTGCAGTTCCAAAAGCATCAACAATGGTGGATTGAAGAGAGAAAACAAGAAGGATGGGACCTCACAGCCTGAAGCTGTAATTGGACAATTAAACCCCAATATGCAAATGGACCAAAACTTATAAAAATGTGAGACCCTGTGACTTGTGATCCATTTTTTTGATCATTCTGGGTTCAGTTTGGGTGTAGACCTGGCCAGGCTCTGTTCTGCCCAAGGTGTATCCTAAAAGCCTTTCAATAAATATTTACATTATTCTCTGGCTCTGTCCAGTCTCTGTTCCAGGTCAGCCCTTCCCAAGGCATCAATTCTCCCAGACACATTCTGTCTCCTCTGGGGGCATTGCCAGTGTAATCACAACTGGTTTTTGCTCTGGGATAATGCAGTTTGCTTTTTCTCAGGTAAAGAACCCAGGCAGACCTCTAACTTTCTGGCAGCAAGGCCTGCATAGTAGGTAAAGCTGCTCAGACATCAGTAAGCAGCAATTTTTTGGAGTTTCCTTCCCTCCTCAGTTCTTTCTGCCCCTGCACAATGGAAAGTGACTTTCATGTAGAACTGTAGCCTTGTTTAGCCAGATGCTGGCATTTCCTCATGAGTAAAATCAGTATTAGTGAGTCAAGGGATCCAAGAGCTTCATCACATCTGCTTAGAGAGCTGGAATTACCATGGACCACTGTGGGATTAGGGAGGAGCATGCAGGCTCCTGTGAATCTGACCACTCCATTGTGATTAATGGATGGGATAGAGGTGAAAGACCTGCTTGTTTACAGAAAGAGCAGCAGCAAGTGTCTCACTCACAGTGATTCCTGTGAGAAATTCTGCTTTGAATGTTCTTGGAGCTAAGTGTTTCTCTTCTGGAAGTCACTTTAGAAGTACAAAACATATTTTGGGACATATATGTAGCTGAGTGAATCAGAGGTGAGCAACAAGAGAAAATCAGTCCGCAGATGGAAGTCCCAACTTGGAGAAGTGATGCAAGTAACACAATTCTCCATTCCCACAGTCACTCTGCTGGGAAGAAGAAAGATCCTGATCCTGGGGCTGCTGAGACTCCTGTGGGATATCAGTCAAACTGGGTAGGTCAAGAAATCTCAAGTCACACAACATACCTATAGAGGAAACATCAGAAATGTGCTAAATTATGGTTTTAAGTTTTGGGACGAGAACTTCTTATGTTTTACTCTTGTTTTGACATTAGAAAGACCTAACTGTGACCTAACATCTTAACAGAAGGAGCAGCTTTCAGAAAGCTTTATTCTTTACAAGGGTCACAGTGGTGAAAACAACCACCCTGCAGTACTTATTCTTCTGCCAAAATTTCCTCTGAAATATGGTAAGTCCCTGAAAGAGTGATCATTTACGTGAAGGTTCTGCATGCTAGTGATGTGATTAAGAAGAATATTTTAGATGGGTGGGATTTGCTAACAAGGCCCAACATGTCAAACTTAAAATCTGTTAATAGCATTTACATCATCTTTGTATTTCTACCAAATGGCAGATAGAATCCAATTTAGCCACTTTTATGTATTTTTTTTTTTTTATTCATAAAAACTGGAGTCCTGCCATTATTCATAAACAAGGCAGGAAAAGTCAGAGTAAACTGCTGAATACCATCAAATACTTGGCTCAAATTCATTTTGGGGAATAAACAGCTCCAGCTCAACTGCCAGCACTAACTAAACTTCTGCTTTGTTCTTAGCTGAAAACATGAAGTTGATCCATCTGAACTAGTAGTTCCTTGCACATAATTTCTCACACTATTACAGCTTCTGGTCTATACAAACCCAGTAACAGGTAAGTCATTTAGTGTGTCATTTAGTTTTGCTCTGAGGAGGAGTGACAGCAGAATCACAGTTTAGCAAATTTTCCTCGTTTCTCTGTTTCACAAATTTTCCTGGTTTTCAAGTGGAAAGTTGAAAATGTGAAGGTGATTTTATTACACCTGCACTGAATGGGTCACCCCTAAGTACAAATTTGATAAACTGATAAAGATTAAATTGTTTAATTAATTACTACTTGCCAGGATATGCAGGTACTTACTGTCTCAGACACTGCAGTTAAGTTCTGATATTTCTAAATATTTTCACAGCTTTTATCATCGTGGGATCAGACCGTTTGTACACTTGCTTGGATAGAAAAAAACATGCTGGGTAGGATTTGTCTTTTCAGGTTTAATCAGGCTTTTCCAAGGTTTGTTTGTTTTTGTTTTTAATGCAATATTGGAGACTATGGTTGTTGTTTATGTGCACATTGCACAAGTGACTTGGCAGGTGACTCTGTGAGCAATGAATGCCCAGCTGGGCTGTCCTGCCCACACTGCACGCAAGGTAAATAAAAATAAAACATGCAAAGCAAATAAAAATGTCCATAAAGCATAAGCTTCTCCACAGAACAAGCCAGCAGCCTATTAAAGGTAAGTTTTCAAGGGTTACTCAGTGCAGTGCCATTAACAGACCTGGCTTGGGGTGGAAAGGGAAAGAGGTTTTGTAATCACCCACAGGCAGTGCTGGAACATCACTTGTGCATTTAATTATTTCCTGTAAACCATCAAGCTGTTTGCATTTTTTTTATTCTGCAAAGTGCCTCCAGCATTCCAAAAACAGCTTTGAAGTTTTCTCCCTGGCTAATAATCCACCAGTTTAATTAGTACACAAGATAGCTGACGAGATGAGCAAATACCTTCCCAAATAACTGATGTGCCAGTTTTGCAGCAACAAAATCCTCCCAATCATCCTCCTCCCCACTATTTACTGTAAATCATAAAATCTGAAATTTGTTTCTCAATCTAAAGGAAGAGGGAAAAGCAAACAAAGCTAATAAGTTATTTTACTACAAGACTCAGGACATTAAAAAAAGTAATGAAACAAAATATAGTAATTTAGAAATTGATAAAACGTTGATCTTGGCCATATATGACCAATTTATTACCTAAATATCTTCAGAAATCCTGGCCTCAGCTTTCAGTGCTCTGGTCATTTTTCATGTCTTGTATTTGCAACAACCATTTTTTATTTTCCTTTCCTTGAAATGTAATCTTGCACATGCACACCACTGATTGCAACTAAGTTGTGTGGCTTTCAGCATCCCTCTTGCCAAGCAACTGCACAGTAATTAAATCATTTTGCAAACTGCACACATATTGCTTTTGCCTTTGGTAAAATTTCAACATCTTTCATGCCCAGGGGAGAGTTCAACAGCAACATCTGAAGTGTGTAAACAAAGCAAGATGGCCAAGTATAATTCAACATCATATAAGATTCTCCAGGTATTTAGGCTGCCTTTCAGGAAAAGCTCCTGGCAAGAAACTTTGGGCATGTAGGACACCTCATTCTCATGTTAAAATTGCTTCTTTGCCTTTCTATGTTCAATTTTACATGGTTTATGTCAGAATTTACTTTAACTGTGGAACATTCCAGCTCTCTTAGTACCCCACTAAGAACTGAGTGAGCACATAGAAGAGTTATCATATCTCTATCAAAAGTGACAGATTTTGATAATACACATCAAAGTAATATTTGTTAGACGTGCAGATGTAGTGATAAAATGTCTGCAATGCCACTTTCTGAACTGAGTGTGAATGAGAGTATTGGAAAGATCAGATGAATGTTATGATGAGGCAGACTTACTTCCTAGTCCTTTATGAACTCCTGTGTATTTAAATCAGGAAAATCTAATGGTTTCTACTAGTTTAGGTTTAATATTTGTTGGTGCAAATTAGATGTTTCAGCTTTGCAACTGTGCAGGCCTGGAAGAACCACAGGAAAACATGTTCCTCTATGCCCTTCTTCACTGTTGGTGCTTCTCTCAGAGGCACTGGCAGCCTTTCTGCTTTTAACCATGTCCATGTGTCTAACTGCAAAATTTTTGCTTGTAGGAAATCACTTGTCTGAGGTAGAAGTGATAGCTAAAGGAATTGATGCGAAAGAGCAACTTTAACTTTAAAAGAAAAAATAATTGCTGTAGTCATGTCCCAGCCACAGTTACTGTAGAACTGCATTTCAGGGCACTCACCACTTTGTCAGACTGAGCCTTTCTTGAGGTACCCTAATCCAGGAGCTGGTTTTTATCACAGTCTTTATCTGCTCTGGAGTATAAAAATGGAATACCTGTATAAAATAGCATCAAGAACATTTTCAACTATTTCTGAAATTGTTTCGTAAGGCAAAGACCCCTTGGCCACTGCTTATCTTCAGCCATTGCTCAGTTTCTTAAGAGTTTGTGGAGATTTTTTACCACAGTGGATCCTGTTTCAGGTGCCTGGAACAGAAATGTCTTTCTGGTTCAGATACTCCCTGATTCAGGCACTGCATCAGCCTGAAAGAGATTGCCACAGAATCCCACTTATGGCCCTCCTGTCCTTCTCTTGGCCCTCTGCTCACTGCTCCCTCATCTCCCTTCCAACCCAACAAAACCTTTGGGTAGTTGGGAGATGAAGTTCACCTGCCATTTCCTTGGTTGGGATAATAACTCACCAGAAGTTAAAAAAAAACTTGGTGGCACAGCAGAGAACAAAAGAGAAGAGCACACAATGGAATTGCTTGCAAGTCCATAAGCAGAAGAAAAACCCGAGGAATTCCCCAGGGTTGGGCCACTCTCCCTGCCTCAGTCTGTCAGGAGCAAGTGCAGCAGCATCAGAGCTGCCAGGGGGTGGCTGGGCAAACAAGGAGATCACTCATCAGTGTCAGCGATGAGATTCTGAACTTGACAGCAAAGCAAGGAGAGGAATGAGGATGAGTTGATCATGGAAGCACATCAGCAGCACTTGTGCTGATGGGAAAAGCTCATGGGAATGGGAATGAGCTGCTGTCAGCACCTCTGCTCCGTGGTGATGGGCGGGAGGGAGACTTGGAGTTTTATAATGACAGGTTAGGAAATGTTCCAGGCCACGAGCTGCAGAGAGTCAAACCCCCTGGAAATACGAGCACCATTAAATCACCTTCATGGTTCCTGAGTATCCAAAAAATATTTGGAAAAGTTTCTGCAAGAAGAAGGAATGCATGAACCACAGGCCACCCCATAAGCAGCAACCTGGACTTTCATGTGCAGCTGATCTTTTAAATTCCAGGAGCAAACTCACCAACTTTTACAGGTCCTACCTTTAATATTGATCTTAGCTGGCCAACAAATATATAAACGTAATAAACTCATTTTAACATCAGAGAATTTTATTAAAGTGAAGAGAAATCAATTTAAAGGTCTACAGTTCAGTGCAATACATTCAGCAGAACAAATTCAGCAGTGGTGATGCTGTCCCATCAAAATGAAAACCTCCTCCACAGAATATTTTTTTAAAGAAATTGTGGTAGTATGTTTATGATTTGAAGGGCCTATATAAAACCCCCAGATTTAAGAGCTGCTTCAACCACAGCCTAATAGACAGCAAACTCCAGTCCTGAGCAGGGACTCAAATACTTTTTTCTTTTTTCTTTCTTCGTTTTTTTTTTAATATGGATAAAGCTAGTTCCCACAAAACTATACTTCCCTCTACGTAAAGCATATCACAACAACAACAAGATTCATGTTTCAGTCTGTAAGATCAGAGCACTCAGAATGAACAAGTTCATTACAACCCAGGAGTCTATAGGGAGAAATTGATTTACTGATGGATTACAAATAGTTGCTGTCAACATGTTTTTCATCAGTTTGTGGAAAAATCATTTTGGAACGCAAGGCCGCATCCTGTGTATAAATTTTTTCTGTAGGCTCAAGACTCCTCTGACTTCTTTATTTTGTCACTGCAGACTGGAAGAGGAATGGCTGAATGTTAACTTGTTAGAGATCTTTATATTTCTTGCCATGACAATATCTTTATACCATTTAATTATGGGTTGTATAACATTATATGCCGTGACATTTTGGCAATGTGTCTGTCCAGGGTCCCAGATACAAGTGTCAGGATTCATCACTTTGTCTTTAAAGCTACATCTACAATCCTAGAGATAACCTTCAGTTATAGATGTGTCTTATGAGAAAGTGTTTCTGCATGTAGACTAACAACCAAAAATCCCTGAAGGTTGAGTGACAGGAGGAGTTGATGCTGCTGGGAAATGCTCAAGGAAGAGGGACAAAACCCAACACCAACTCTTGCATTTAATTCAGAGGTCAACTGAATCTGTATAACTTCTGAGCAGTTGTGTTTTGTGCTCTTGAATGTTAAGTTTTACATGGGACAGTGCAGATGGGATCTTTTGCATATCAATTCCAGATCTAAAAGAAGTTGGGATGAAGATCAAGACTGAAGTAACATTATTGAATCCCCTCCTTGCAGATTACTCAGCTAATGCCATGCTGCTGCCAATGAGACTTGGTCAGAAGAACATTTATTGCTAAAAAGATAATTTGGCCCATGAATTGCATATTTTTGCAAGAAATAATAAAGTATAATAAGGTTAAGGATTGTGTTATCTTATTACCCTTACCCTCACCAAGTGAACTGGCATTAAAAGTTTCAAGGCTTCTGGTTATGGGTAAGAATCTTGACTTCTTGCATCCCTGATTTTTTTACCACAGTTAAATTGCTGTCTTGGGCTGTAGTCCTCAAAGTCACCACTGGTATTTGCTACAATTTGAAATCCACGTGGCTCAGGACTGTTTCATGCTCTGGAGCAATGACTGAGCTGACTGACTTTGCCTTACATGAGATAATGTGGCACCACCCAAGAGACAAAATGTTTTGTTATCTCACAGTAAGTCAGCTCCAGCCTTCTTGTTCCATCTCTTTTGGAATGAGACAAGGTGCTTGAATCCCTCCAGTGTGTCTGTCAGCTGGGCTCTGGTGCTCAGGGATAATTTTAAAGGAAGAGTGGAAAAGTTCCATTGAAGATGATGATGGCAGAAGACAGCACAGCTCTGTAGACATAAAATAAGAGAAAAAGTGACAATTTGTCTTAATGGCAGTTTTACCAGACAGTGATAAAGAACCTTGGACAAGTTGAGGCATTTGAAAAAGGAAACTGATAAGAAGCCAAGAAGGTGGGGCATGGCTCACAGAAACTCTGCCTTTCAGTCCCCACTGCATTCCTTCCCAGTGACTTGGATGTCATGGGTGATACTCTGTAGAAAATTAGAAATAAAGAGATTACATCTATCTCTTGTGGACTATTGATGTACCTGCATACTTGCCAGAGGCTCCCTGCAGTGATAGGTAAGACCCAGACTTGCTGACAGTGACATCTTAAAAGATGAAAAATGATGGAGTGAATGAGACTCCACACAGGCTGTTGGAAGGGAAGGAGGAATTGCCATGAATCTTTCCAAGGTGCAGAAAACTCCCATACTTGTGATGTGTTTGTACTAGGACTGAGTCTGAGCTCAGCCTAATGACAAAGCTGCCACTTGTCCAATGTGGAATCTGTAGGTAGGAAATAAATATCAAGGGATTGTAATTAAGTGTGTGGCCAATGCAATCCAAGAGCAAGGTGGGTGAACCCAAAACAACATTTGTGCCATAGTTCCTTCCCATTCCCTTTTCTCTCAGTGTAGTTATAAAACACCTGCAGTGCTTTAAATGGAAAGGTTTTTGTTTGTTTTTTTTTTTCTCCAAGTTTTGTGTGCATTATTACTACGTCTTGTTTCTGCCCTGAATGTTACTTTAAAATGTGTGCTCACAACTGCAAGAGAGCTTTGCTGGTAAGAGCTCTGTGATCCACTGGAGCTGCTCCCCTGGGTGTGCATGGAACAGGAGCTCTCCTGTCATCACCTGAGGCATCTCTGCCTTCCTCCCACAGCTCCCAAATCTTGGCTGGAGTGGTTGCTGCTTTGACAATGAGATCATCTTTTATGTTTCTCAGCTTCTGGTGCCTTGCTGGTTCTTCAGTTCAACTCTCTTTCAGCAGTTATTGGTTGTGCTGTTTTCAGATTTGTGTTTCGTTTCCTGCACCTTCTGTTTCCTGCTTTCCAGAGTGGGAGTGTGCATTTCTTTATGAAAGTAACTCATTAAACTCTCCTGAAAAAGATAGGAGTCAGTGTATAAAGTTTAAAAATGGTGCAATGAGAAGTATAAAGGGAGATTAATTCACTTATTCTACGATTCTTGCATAACAGACTAGAAATATTCTTGTTATTGATGTCTCTGAACAGCAGCTATCCTAGGCATGATGGAGTGCCCCTCAGAAAAGGCAGGCTGCATCCAGCCCACAGATGCCAAAATGGTGCTGTCCCTGCAGGCAGCAAAGCTGACTTGGCAAGAGGGTTCTTTTTTTGGCACAGGTCTTCTGTTGACACCTGTGCTTGTGTTAAACACTGCAGTTCCAGCCAGAGGTGTGTGTCATTTTCATGTTAGGCCACCCCTGTCAGCCTGGCCAAACTCTGCAGCAGTGACCTGTGGCAGCTCCTGATGAGGGTAATTAGCTGCCACTGCGTTACTGGTGACTTCCAAAAGTAGAACATTTGGTGAGTCAGTGGATCTGGAAACCCTCTGGACTAACCTTCTGTCCTGTATAAATATCTGAGGCAGAGTGATCACAAAGCACCATGGTTTGCCACTCCTAGAAAAGAAAGTTTCTGAGAGTAAATGAACAACATATAAATTTAAATATAACTCATTTTTTCCCACCACAGCTTTGTTTCAGAAGGCACATTAAGTTACTGTCAAGGGAATAACACACGGAGAACCAGTTTTATTTAGTTAGATTAATTCCATTTTAGTATTTCCATTAGCCATTTTAAACTTGGCACTGCAAAGTAATAAAATCCTCCAAATATTGACAGATAGAAAAGTAAATGCCACCCAACCATGACAAGCCATTTTTCAGCCAACCTCCTGGAGACAGAAAGACTGCTATAATAATTTATTTATATATTAATAAGGCACATGATTTTTATCACTGGTTATTCTCTTCTAGCAATTAGGGAAAAGCTGATAAAATCTCTGCTAAGTCAACATTTTTGATAACTTTAAAAAATTTGTAGCTAAAAATCTTTCTGGGCTGCACACTGGGAAGAAAAGCATAAAGCTTCTCTCTTGGAGTGTGCCACTGACTCAGCCATGAAGGGAAGGAAAGTGAAGGGTCAGAGGGATTTATAGGCACAAGGACTGGGCACTGCAGCCCCCTGTTCCATTGCTGGAGTTTGCAGATTTAAAATATTTAAATAATTAATATTCATGGGGTTTATACACACCAAGGAAATATTTTGTGATTTGTAAATATTGGAAAAGTAGAACCCATCTGTATAAAGCCACTTCCTGTTTTTCCATCTCTGTCCCTCTCTTGATTCAAGACCAGAACTTCAGCAGATGACAGTCACTGCAGGACATGAAAGAAAGACTCCAAATATTTCAGAAGGCAAAGGGCATAGAAAAAAGGCTTTATTGTCTAATTCTTACTGCCTTTTATAAGGTGTTCCCATACAGACTGAACATGGTTGGTGAATAGGAACGACACCTCTCTAATGCCATGGGTTAAACCAGAGAAACAGCAAAACACCACCTGGAGAAAGATTGTTTGGAGAAAGGAGAGTTGTTCGCCAAGATTGTTTTGAGAAGAAGCTTTCTTGAGAAATTTTACCTTGGGAAAAAGTTAGCAGCTGCTAGCAGGCTAAAATCTCTCAGACCCAGAAATATCAGGCCCACAGATGACAACACAGCTCCAAAGGTTCGTATCAGCTGAGAATTTACTCTCTCTAGTTCCAGTGTTTGCCTCAGAATCATGATAATTAGCTTTTATTGGGAAGTCTAAGTGATCTTTCCTATATAATTGCAAGGAGAAAACTAATTCTTGGAGAAATCACACTTGGAAAAGGGTCTGTACAGCATAAATGAGGAGAACACAGATCCTGCCCTTTGGACAGTGGCAATCACTTCTTCAGCAATATTAGGGAAGTAGATAAGAATCCCAATTTTGCAAAATGTGTGTGATGTGTGCACAGTGGTTTGCCACGTGCCAGTGGGCCAGGTTTTCTAAAAACACTTTTCATATTACCCAGGCACAAAACAAAAAATACCCGTGCATCAACAAAATATTTTAGTAAATGGATTTTCTACTTTCTCACTACCCAAAGAATACAAACCCATATATTGGAGTGTCTGTAAAGTTATACCTTTGTGCCTTGACAACAAAACTTGTGACTCAATAAGGTGAGGTGTCTGAATATAAATTAAAATCTTGGGGTTAACTTTGCAGTATATAGATTTATTTTTTTTTTACACTATATATATATAAAAATATGTGTGTGTATGTATATGTAAATATATATAATATTTCTGGCTAAGCAAGGTCCCCAGCAGCAGCTAAAAGTGATTTGGTGTGATAGGGACAAAAAGGATGCCTTCTTTAAGTCTGTTTTCACTACAAGGCCATGGATTTCACAGTAGAACTGAGATATGTTACTAAAATCAGTTGGTTTTAGCTATAGAGAATTTTACAACCATTGCTGGTTTTAACCTGTTAATTCAGCCTTTCCAGCTACCTATCTTAGTAAAAAAACAGGAGTTCCAAATACAGTTTTGTTAATGTATTTAGCAATCTTAGGTTTCATAATGAGTTTTTTTAAGAATTTGGCTTTTGATTCTGCTATCCACTGTATTTTTAGTTTTTAATCAATTTTTAGGTTTAATCCATTTTAAGGTTTGCTCTAAAGGATCCAATGGTTTCATGTAGAAAGGGAAAGAAAAGCATAAGAGTGCCACCTCACTGCCCTAGAAACATTTTCTTTTTAGTTCTCTACACACTGAATCCTTAAATTATCTCAACAACCATGCTGACTTTGTACACTGAACTAATGAAACTCTGTTTAACCTGCAAATCTTATAACTGGCAAAGCCAGGTTATATTTTCTTTGCCAACATAGAATTTCATTAAACTACTGTTCCATAATTTACTCTTAAGCCACAGTAGCTTAAGTCCTGTGGAACTGTAAACTATGGTATGACTGAGGTTCAATAAAACGAAGTGAATGAAGTGTTAATTTGATAATTTTGTGGTTCATCTGAGCACTAAAGCACAATAAAGCACGCTTTGTTCCATCACACCAGGCTGCCTCAGGGGGGTTCTGATGGTCTCATGCCTTTCACCACCCCAGCTGCATCACAAATTCCACCAGTGTGCCCAAAGGGCTTCACTGCAACTGCAGGGCAGGCTTCTGACAGCTGCTTTCATTCTAAGGGATGGACCATGCTTTGAAAAGTATTTTCTGTAGGCACAAATCTGGTTTAATATAGCTGTATGTAAGGACAGAGTGCATGTGATCAAATTTGAGACATTACCCCTGGTTTTTGTTTAACATTCTTTCTAAAGGTTCTGACTTTGTTCTGATACAAAGAAAAATGAAAAGAGGGGCTCAGGAATAAGGCCACATGTTTTCCAGTGAATCATGGAAAGGTGGGTGATACAGGGATGATAGCAATCCTTTATCTTTGTGCCAATGTCCTCGTTGGGATGAGAAGATACACAGCAGGTCCAATATTATCACATGAGGCTTTTGTTGTACAGAGGAAGAGGGAGAAGGGTGCATCCAACAGTGCCTGCAACTGCTTGGGATCCAGCCATGCACAGCTCCTGCTGCAAATGAGTCTTTGGCCTCACAGCCAGGCTGGAGTCTGAAACATGCAGCAGCATCTCTTGTTTCAAGACCTCTGTCTTCTTCAACCAGCTTAGTAGCTCTGCTGCTGCCAGCTGGCCAAAGGCCTTTTTTAATTACTTTAATGATTTTGAAGCCTGGTCTATCATGTTCCAACAGTTTGAGTTCTCAGCCATAATTACACCACTGTTACCATCAGGCTTGTTCCTTCAGTGTTGGAAATGGCACCTTCTAATTGCAGGGCAAGGCTCAACAAGGCAACCTGTGTGCTGGCAAACTGTGAGAGCTCTGATCTCATGATTGCTCCAATCCCAAGATGAATACTCTTCTCTGAGATTGCTTTGATGCTCTTGTTGAAACATATAACCATGAGAAATCTGGCAAGAGGAATTTGGTTTGTGTTGCTAAGCAATGAAGTCAACCTTCGGGTGATGAATTTAGACTCCTGAGTGAGTTTTTCCCTCACAATATTTTGTGGAGGCTACTAATGTCTTTTGTAAGGCAGATAACTTGCCCTAAGGCTCCCATCAGTCAGAGAATTGCTCCAAAACCCAGAGTAATTGCTCAGTTTTCAGAAGACTGTTAATCCCAGTATGTGATATCTTCACTGCACTTTTGGCAGAATTAGAATCTGATTTTGCAACTGCTTTGATGCTAATGGAACTCTACTGTTCCTGAAACAGCATAATGCATGCTAACATTTATTTATTTAATTAATTAATTAATTAATTTTATTTATTTAATTAATGGTATAATATCTAGAATCATCACTGTGGACAAGCCCATTGTGTCAGACACTGTGCAGACAGAATAAAAGGATTCTTTGGGTTTCCAATGGTTCACTTTGGCTCTTATGCAACAAAACCCCTTGGAAAGATCCACAGACCCAATTCTGTGGCCATCTTAAACTACTGAAGTAGTTCAATGCTTCACTGCTGCAAAAGGCTGAAAGGGCCTTTCTTGGCTGTGAAAAGGTGAAAAGACCCAGGCTGAATCATGTATTTGAACTGGGAAGAATTGGTTTTGCATACCCAACAGTGTACCCAACAGAAGGCAGTGATAACACAAATACTCTGTGTTGTTTCCAGTATTTATAGGAGGCTGTGCACCTACACAGAAGATTATTTCCTTAGTGATGAGACCCTTGCCAGCCAAATGCCACCTACATACTATTGTATTAAAGTGACTGGCATGAAACTGTATTTGCAGAGCAAGGAAGTGATTTGCTTGTCACATATCCATCTCTTCAACTAGAGCTTTCCTGGTGCACAGAATTGCCCCCAGGGCTGTAACTGTCACCAGGAATTCTAGCTGCAAGTAATTTTGGAAACAAGTGTTTAAGCTTTAAAATCCCAAGAGGCAACAAAACCTATGGTTTAGTCATTAGAGCTTCTCCCAGTCACTGAAGAACCCAAACCATCTGTGTTGTGATTTACAGCACAACATCCATGGCCATCAGCTAATGTCTGTAACAAATTTTGTGTCAAAATCAGTCTGAGGCACTGAGCAGATTGAGGGCAATGAGGGGAGAAAAAAAGAAAGCACCAGTTTGCTTTTAAAAGGAAAAAAACCTGGTTCTTTAAGATGCTGGTGTTGCTCTAGGTTTTCTTGCTTGCAAATGTTTGGACTTTGCAGTCCTGCTTTCTCATGCAGCTCAACAAAACACAATGTATATTTTTAGATAGTTTACATATTTCTAGATAGTTTACATATTTGTTCTCTGGGAGGAAAATTGTGATTGATGGTGATGTTCACCATCCAGGTGAAAGAGGTGGCGACCCTTGTAGCCAATCTCTTAACCTTTGTACAGATGTATAAATATTGGAGTCAGAATTTGAATAAAGTAGTAGAAGTTTCCTTGACTTCTGCTGTGCCTGCCTCGTTCCTTGCGTGTCCGAAACAGCGACATGCTGGTCCAAAAAAAAAGAGACCTAAATGAACTGGAAATTATTTCCAGCTCATCTGCAAGATGACTGGGCTGTTTCTGCTCTCACTACCCAGTCCTCTGTACTAGCCTGAAGTAGGATTTCTTTCCAGGGACACTTTTGGGACCCTGCAGAGTGAGGCAGGGATGGCAGTCACAGTGCAGCACGTGTGCACACCAACTGTGTCTGAGGTTTGTGGCTGCTCTGGGCAGGTGTGAGGTGAACCCTGACCTTTTTTATTCATGTTGGAAGCTTGTTCACTGATATTTTCTTGCTGGCTGACACACGTCTGTGTCAGATTTTTAGGAAATAGTTCTGAGGAGTGTTTTGGAGTATGTGCATATGCACATTGTCCAGCTGGGCCTTTAAAAAGGGGAGGAAGTTGTGTTTGAATTGTACATGAAAAATAGAAGGAATGAGTTGGATGTTGGCCAGCCTATTTCCTATTACCAATGTCCACTTTCCAGCCTTCTGCAAGAAGTGAGGCAGAGGCATGAAACACTCCTAATTTTATTCTTTAAGGCAATTCTTCTCAGGCTTTTTCCTTGCACAAGGTCAGCCTGCTCAGGCTGCAATCTCTTTAATATCAGAATTATGTCAGCAGATAAAACAATTTATAACAGAACCTCTCAAATGATAAGGTCTTTGTCCAAAGTCTATTCCAGTGTGAAGTATGTGGATTTGGAATTGGGAATTCAGTGTGGTGCTTTTCTTTAAAAGCATGGGTTTACAGCTGCCTGAGGCAAACAGGAACCCATGGCACTGGTGCAACACTAGAATTTATAAATCAGCTAAAAATTACTTGACATTTAACTTAAAAAATAGAGAAAAACCATTAGTTCTCTAATTGCTTTCTTAACATTATATGTTTGATATCAAGCTCATTGACATTAGCATGTACTTCTGTTAAAAAATTAGTTTCTGATTGGGAGTTAGAAGTATTTAAGCATAACTAAAATGGAACTAAATTACAAAAGAAAGTCAGGAAATACTTAGATTCTAGTCTTTTATCACTTATAATGTGGGATGGAGGTGTTAAAAAAAATCAGCATAGCAAGTAATAACAGGAATACAGAATCAGCCAAAACAAAATTATGAAAGTAGTCCTTTTTGCCATTTCCTTTTTATATTTTGATACCAAAAACATTCTGTAGATTCTAAGTATAAGGAACAAAAAGGATGCTACAGAGCTAGGATGTTACTACAAGTATTGCAAACTTGCAATAAATTTTATAAAAATCTTGTGAAATTGATTATTAAATGTGACTTTGAAGGCAGCCAGCAGAGGTAGCACCTAATTTGTCAGCCTCTCTGTGGTCAATGGGAGCACAATAGGCTGAAAAGTAAACCACACCTGGGACACTTCTCTCTCCTTTTCCAAAACAGATAATTGTTGTAAGAAGAATGATTCCTGTTATACAACCTTTTAGAATAAGTAGATAAAGTATTTAATTAGAAAAGCTAAAGGGGTACTTGCTTGAATTTGCCTCTTTTTTTTTCCACAGATCTCTAACAATATTCAATAATCTCAATTGAGGTAGAAACACGGGAAAGAAATTTTTGCATAGCTGTAATATATTGTTTCACACTTTGCTTCACTGCAACTTAAGCTGTCAAAGAGCATGTCAATGACAAGTCCCATTGCACAGAGAATTTAGTTTCTGCTGTAAAGTATCATTAACCTTTCAATACCTTTTAAGAAAACCTTTTTGAAGAAGATCAAAGCAGGTACATCTTGGATTCTCCCCATATTTTCACTGTGGATATCTGCTGTGACACCTCATGAGTCACTTCAGATGTCATGGTCATTTCTCCTGCTGGATAGTGGTGGTGCTGATTCACACACATTGTTCCTGTCTCTATACCTCGTGGTTTCGGGTACTTTTCCTGGCCCTTCACATGTTGAAATGGTCTAGTGTTCATCCTAATTCCTGCAAAGTTCAAGTGTAAAATGGTGAAAACCAACAATCCTGTTCAATGCACAAGGTGTTTGCTCACTAGAGCACTGATGTGTGCAGCTTTAAGCCAGTCTGAGGTACTAGATCATAATTAAATATTCTGTTTTCTTTGTGAGAAGTGCTGTTGTAATGAATTGCATATAGAGGCAAACTTCTAACAGCCTAAATTTTCTGTAACAGCCCTGGTTTACAAACAGCTTTACTCTGATATTCTGTTATCTTTCCAAAGGAGCACCTGGTCTGGACTGCAAAATTTGAGATGGAGCATCTAACGGGACAACCTGCAAATGCATCCATATTAAACTTTGAACATCTGTAGAGCACACTATGCCACATCAACAGGACTTTTCTCTGTATTGCTTTCCTGCTCCTCATGCTTTAGAGTCACGGCTCCAGCTTTGATGCTGCAGTGTTTGGATGAAGTAATTGAGTGAAAGAGTGCAAGTATCATTTCCTTATCAAAGGAGACAGTGTCAGCTTTAGAAAAGATACCAAGTGGAGACAAAATTCACCTTCCAACACTGACACATTCTGGGAAAGCATTTCCTGGGTTTTGTTTTCTTTTTTTTTTTACTTCTTGTGTCATTTCCCTTCACATGAGCTTGAGAGAAGTATCTGGCTGCTTAAACTTGTCAAACCATCTCACTGTGCCAGGGAAGAGACCTCAGGGTGTGTGCTGCAAGGGGAGCATCACACTCATCCCTCAGCACACCTGAGGCCTTGGTGAAACTGCACACAGCATTAGAAGAACCAAACTCCACTCATTCCTCTGTCTTTAACAGGGCCAGCTTTTAGGATGCTGTATTTTCTGTCAGAATATTTTGTGATGAACCTAGATGAAATTATCAGCTTTTCCCCATTTTATCACTTTTTCAAAACATTATTCTAGTTAGAACTAAATGAGTGAATTGCTCATAGTCTTTCTATTGGCAAATAGATAAGGGTGTTGATTATTCAAATTATGAAAACAATCTTTACAGCCTGTAGTATGAAATCTCATGATGGTATTTCAAGACGTTGCTTTAAGGCTGTTTCACTGAGTAGCTGAAGAAAAAAAATTTAAAACAAAACACAGGCACTAGACTTAATTCATGCAGAAGGGTGAATTACTATCATATGAAAAAATAAATGTAAGTACTGTGAGATATGCAGATTTACTTTTAATTAGCAACACAAACTGCTGATATAACAAAAATTAGAATAGATGGTCAAGTGAATGATTGGTGTACAAGGCAATGCTTGTGGTGAGAGCTGAGCTTCCAGGTGTGCAGCACAGTCATGGAGAAAATTGAAAGAGGCCTTTTTGCAGCAGAAAGAGATGAAAAAAGCATAATTTTTATGTATCATATGTTTTGGAATCATTTTGGCAAAACCCCATAACTTTTCCAAAGGCCATCTTTCACCTAAGGCCTTGTTGTATTTCTTGGAAAGTTCTTGGAAAAACCTTGAGATTGCTTTAGAAGTCCAGTATTTCAAATAAGTGATTTATTTGCCTGACTTTTAAATTATTCTGCACGTAAACTAAAACCTCTTTTCCACAACTACAAATGCTGGAAATGTACATAAAATAAAATGTAATGTGATTATGCCCCAGCTCTTGGCATCAAGGAATATCTTCCCAATAATTCAAGAATCGTTCAAGAATTGGGAAGTTACTGTTAATCTGATTAATTTCCCATCTCTATAATAATAGAAATAGGAAGCCTAGATGAAGAGAAAAGGCTTGGAAGTGTGAGAGGTAGACACAGGAAGAGCTGTGTAAGGATTCCTGCTTTTTTGGGCCATGCCCCTGATTTTTCAGGCACAGATGAGTGATGCTGTATGGACAGCTCAGGTGGGATTTTAAACAACGTGTTTTTTCTCTGCAATGGTAAAAGATGAAAAAAAAAATCCAGATGCAATTGAAATAATTTTGAAATAGTTATTTAGTGAACAGTGAAATCGGTGTAATTTCTTGCTCGGGTTCTGACTGAGCACAAATCCTTTGTTCTGGTCACTCAGTGGGAAGAGGAGCTTGTACAGTCTGCAGGGGTTGTGAATGCCCACACAAAATAGATGGGACAACATAAATGGCTGGTGGAGTAAAACATTGAAATTAAACCACGTACAGGAGCTACTGTGTTTTCATCTTAATGGTTGCACATTATCCTGTGACTCTCAAGCTATTTTATTCAGGGAAAATAATAATAATTCTAAGCAAGCCTGGAAAGAGCTTCCAGAAACCAAAGCTTGAGTATTGATCGAGTTCTTTGAAGAAACACAAGAAGTAAAATGAAGTTTGTGACCTGGTCCTAAGAGCACTTAAATATAGTTCAGCCCTTCTGTGTAATCCCTTTGAAAGTCACTCTGAAATCACTGAGCTGGAATACAGTTTATTAGGCTATTAAATCCCTCTTTTCAAGAGGATTAGAACATGCAAACTACAACTTGTGTTCTAGGCTGGGAACTGGTGGAGTTTTGGTAGATGGTCCAAGTTTTGATTTCATGGCTCCTGAATGTGCAAGATAATTTTCAGTTCTAAATATGTTGTTGCCCTTATTACAATTAAAACTCTCTTGCTAACTATCTTGCAGGTGTTTTTAGCTTTCCTACCAATGCTTTTCAGAATAAATCAAGAAGAGGTTTTCAGGAGGAAAGACAGCAAGCAAAGTCCTCTTGGACAATCCTTTGGACATGGTAACTTGTAGAAATCAGGCTAAAAAAATTATATTTAACATCTTGACAATTTGTGGAAGTAATTAAAGCAAAGAAAGCATATCCATTGAGAAGCAACAAGCTGGGTCAGATAAACTAAATCACCCTACAACATGCTGTGGGAAATTGTGAGCTGCTTCTCCAGGAGATTTTGCTCCTTGTACCTTTCTCAGTAATGCTTTCCTGGGTAGGAAACATTAATTGAATTGTACATGTACAAACACCCCTCAGTGGATGCTTCCCTACAGGATGAGGTTTGTGGGGTTTTATAAAAATAATTTTGTGTTTCTGTCCATACTCTGGTTATCTCTAAGTTTCCAGCCATTGCTGTGTCTTGTTTTTTCAGTCCTCCTGTGTGCAGTTACCAGGATCCTGACGCTGCAGTGACACTCAGCAGAGCCACATGAAGAAAAGTCCTTTTTTTGTGTTAACAGGGGCAGAACTGGAAGCACACACTGCCCAGCCTCAGTGCAGCACTTTGCTAATGATGGGACTGCTCTCCAACAGACTGCAGTAACTGACAAGAAAAGCTTTATCTTCTCTTTCACAAGAACCTTTAAACCTCCCTCTAAATAAAAGCTTATCTGCTAATTGGTTTGACCCCCAATTCACCTGTTCAATAAAGGAATTCATCACTTTTGCCCAATCTGATGGTTAAAGGTATTGGTAACTCTCACCTGGGAGTGTGAATGAGCTTTGGGTTTTTTTATTCCAGGCAGCTTTTATTTACTTTTATTGGGAAACCCCTACAATACCATTAATAAAGACTTTTTAAAGCCTCATAAATCAAACAGTGACTTATGTGATACTTAATGACAACTCAAGGATATTAAAGTATCACTGAATATAGTAATTAAAAAAAAAAGGAAAAAAGACAAAACCAGCTGTGCTTGCTGGAAGACTTGCAGAAAATTATCCTGGCATTATGACAGGTTTATTTCTACATGGTTTGCATCTCTTCACTTTATATTACTTTGCACATATGACTTTGAGGTATTAGTTTTAGGCTAATTTTTTACTAGATTTCAGAACCTCATACCTGATGACAAGACTGTACAAGCCTAAATAGGGTTGTAGTTCCCAAGGGGTGACCTGTTAAAAAAGAATTTATGAGGCACAATCTTAACTGGAATATTCACCTCATCTGCATCTTGCAGAAACCTCTGGAGCCTGTCATGCACAAGCTGCACTCTTACCAGTTCACAGGAATGATACTTGACAGAATTAACCCTCTGGATTAAATTAATCCAGAAAATGCTGGATCTTCTCAAAAGAAGAGACAATTTATGTTGACTGTGACACCATATCAATAAAGACAGTAAAGCTGGAAGAGCAGACCTCAGCTGCAATCAAAGGTCAGTGTCTTGCAACACTGGACACTAACAGTTGGATAAAATGAGAGGGATGGTGTCTGTGCATGTGTGTGAGGGTGTGTAGGTTCATAAAATGGAATCAAAATGAAAAATCAGTTAAGTGGCCTGGAAACAAAATCCCAATTTTCATTTTCCATTGTCCTGGAGAAGTTCAGCTCTGTAGAGAAAATATATACCTACATCCTGCAGGGATAAATAGTGATGTTCACCTTACCTTACTCACATCAGGACTGAAGACTAACACAGCTGGAAATGTTTTATTCCTTCCAGAGAAGAAACAAATTCAATTTCAAAGTCAGAACTGTCAGAACAAGTCTGGAGGAAATGAGTAGAGATTCAGAGGTTGGGACTTACAGTTCTACAGAGCTTTTCAGATTAATGTTCATCTTCTCTGACCTTTGGTAAAGCTAAAAGTTCTCAAGGCTCCAGCTACTGTCCTTTAGCACTCAGAGCTTTCCAACCACTCTGAAATAAATTTGGTCTCTTGCTAAGTTGGTCCCAATTCTTTGTCCTGTATTGTATCCATGGAGAATGGCCAATTTAACTGACTGATAAATGCAGTAAACCCTTGCATGGCAATTCTTCAAATTACTGCTGAAAAATCTCCCTCATTAGAAGCCAACCACAGCAGCAAACAACCTTGGGAACCTTTTGTGTGAGGTGGTGCAGTGTTTTTGTACAGAAACACAGAGCAGGGCTGGCACTCCAGGCCAGGACTGAAAAGCTTTTTCCTTTACCTGTTACATTAAATCCCATATGAAAGCATTCATTAGCACAGCTGCAAGCCCAGCTCTCAGAGCTGCAGGAGCTCACACTGATGACAGAAATCTCATGCTATTAATGCACAGCACAGGCCTACAACACTGTGTGGGGAAGTACAGCCACTCATTTAACTGCAGCAACCTTCCAGTTCCTAGTGTCATCCACATCCTTTGAGGTATCTTTCCTTTACATCAGCTGCTCCCAGAGCTGATGTAAGAAAAGCAAATTTCCCATAAACATGAATATTCAGGAATTTGGAGACAACTGGTCATGCCACAGACGCCTTGTAATTCTTCCACAGTCGTGTCTTCATTTGTGTGCTGTGGGAATGAAACGATTTGTTTTTCCAAGTTCTCTGAGCATGTACTCAAGCCCAAAGCAGGTGGAAGACTGGCCAAGTGACCTTTCCTAGACTTCCAGCTACAAACACATGGCCACAAGCCCTTTGTGAGTCGAGATGTGAGTGAGAGCTGCACCTACAGTCTCCCATGAGCTTCCTGTAGTAGTGGATGCATCCCAGAGAGAGGAACTCCCCAAGGCACAGGATTTGGTGTGTCAGGCCTTATCAACTGCTGGGCAATTACAATGAGGATGGACTCATCTGACTTCCTTACCAGAGCAGGACAATGTAGTGTTTTCATAACAAAAATACCATTAAGGAGCCAAACCAGGGAAATGTGGAAGCTGCCTCAGTGCTCAGGGCATGCTCTGGAGCTGCTCCTTGTTGGAAAAAGCCAGCTCTACAGAGACAGGGCAACTGAGAGGCATTTTTAAATATTTTATTCCATTATCAAGCTCAGAGAAGAGTGAGACACAAGAGATGTAAAACTCAAGGCCATTCTATCAGAAGCCCACCTATTTCTTGTTTACAATACCTTGTAAATGCTTTTCAGCCTATCAGCTTTTGCCACACAATGCTGCTAATACTCCTCACACCAATCACCAGTTATTTTACCCCACTGGTCTTGCTACAATGCATCTTTCACAGTTCTAATTCTCCAAAATATCTGGTCTGTTTGCAAGGCCAGTGTTTGAAATTTGTTTCCAGTTCCATTTCACTCTCAACAATGTCTGTCCTATTCCATGCTTTTTCTAAGTCACCATATTTTATCTCAGAGTTTGCATACAGATGCACAAGACTATGTGAGCCTTCAGTCAGGCTTTGAGAATCCTCTACAAATCCATTTCTCACACCCCTGCAGAGCTGACAGTGGGGTCACAAACCTGCAGGGTGCCTCTTGCTGTGTTCTAGGAGCTCCTTTTTGTCCAATTCCCTACACAGCTCTGGCATGTGCCAGGACTTTTCACTTGCTGAAGGAGCCCCCCTGTCATTCCTACAGCTCCTCTCTTTCCTGATGAAAAAAAGAAAAACTCAGGAGAGAGAGGAGCCTTGGGATCCTTCCAGGGGTGGCTGCCTGTGTCTTTATGAGCCAGTTACTGAGGTGGGGCTGCTGTCAGAGTACTTTGATGTCGGAGTACTATGATGGCATGAAACACTTTCCAAAGTACTTGCACTTAAGTTTACCACATCATGCTTATGTCCAGAGCCCCAATGTCACAAAGTAATGGCACAAAGGGAGAAAAGTGCGTGTTCAAGTGCAGTAAAAACTCATGATTTGCTCTTTCTGGGTACAACAAACTCTCTCACAGCTAGGCTGTGCTTTGACAGGACTCACTAACACCAAACCAAAAGTATCTGACTACAAGTTGCTTATACTGATACACTATCCTAGATGATTTATCCTAAAAGGATAAATATCGCTGTACAGGTCCTTTGTACTAGCCCTGCTCACTCTTTTTTACCCAATTAATTCCTATTTTAAAAGTGTGCCTCTGTCAGGAAACAAGAACTGTGCCATTTTTATAACCAAGGGCAAACCATCCCAATCCTTCACCCACACTCAGTAAAGAGAGAAGGAATTCAGGGCAGGGCACCTTTCCAGGTACACTGTGGGATCTTTTCTCCCATCTGCTCTCTCTGCTCCTTGCTCCGCTGCTGCTGGACTGAGGATTGTCTCCGTGTGAGGTTTGAANGCTGTGGTTACTGAAGGAGGATATTATGTTTCCTATGTTTTTGGGAAAAAAGCCAGAATCTTTCCCCTGCCTTCTCCCCCCACAGTGTAGAATTTCTAGAGACTTGAGTCCTCTCTATTGTTTACATTGACCAAATTGGTTGTATTCAGGAAAAAAAATTGTGTTCCAGCTTTAGGAGGAAAACTCTTTTACCAATAAACTACTCAGCAGAGCAGAGTCAAGCAGCTGAAGATAAGTGAAAAACTGAAAAGCAAGAGCAAAGGACTGCTGTGAGAAAGAGGTTAAGAGCAAGGAATGAGGAATGTCCAGCAACATGAGAACCATGAAGTGAAATGAGTGTGGGGGTCCAGCAGTGGAGCAAGAAGCAGAGAGAGTAGATGGGAGAAAAGATCCCACAGTGTACCTGGAAAGGTGCCCTGCCCTGAATTCCTTCTCTCTTTACTGAGTGTGGGTGAAGGATTGGGATGGTTTGCCCTTGGTTATAAAAATGGCACAGTTCTTGTTTCCTGACAGAGGCACGTTTTTAAAACAGGAATTGATTGGGTAAAAAAGAGTGAGCAGGGCTAGTACAAAGGACCTGTACAGTGATATTTATCCTTTTACCATCTAGGATAGTGTATCAGTATAAGCAACTTGTAGTCAGCTACCTTTGGTTAGTTGTTTGTGAGTCCTGCCAAAGCACAGCCTCAATGACAAGAAAAAACCAACCACTCTCTAGAATGTTTTCTTTCCTATCCGCTCAACACCCTTCATTATCTCAGTAACTCACACAGAAATCACTACAGTTCCCACTGAGAACCTCCCTCCAACAGGTAACTGACATTTGAATTTCTAAACACAAGTGAACTATTTAAATATGGTGAGTTGGCTATTTCCACCCAGTCTGCTGTGTGTCTGTGCATTGGTGCACCTAAACCCTGGTCACCCTTTGGGAGGGAAAAATGTGAATAGTATCTTTCTCTACAGTGAGAAAAATAGTATCTCACTATACAAAAATAGTATATCTCACTAGATACATAAAAAACAGTCTCTCTCTCTCCAGTGAGAGAACTCATACCCAGGAAGAGCAAACTTAGGAGTTTTACTGCACTTGAACAGGCACTTTGCTTCTTTTGTGCCATTACTCTGTGACATTCAGGCTCTGGACATGAGCATGATGTGATAAACTTCAGTGAAAGTTCTCTGGAAAGTGTTTTATGCCATCACTTTTTAACTCTCAGTTGTATTGGACAATGGTACTAAAACCCTTCTGATAGGGCTTATGCTCTTACTGCCAAACCTGGGACATGGACATCGTAGGACCTGAAATCCCTGTAAAACAGGAATACAAAACCAGTCAGGGAAGGAGCAATGGAGCCTTGAGACTTCAAACATATTTCTTGCATGTTCCTCTCATAACAGAGGAGAGCAGAGCAGTGGAAAGAGCAGAATTTCTCCCTGATTTGTTGCTTCTCAGTGCACATTTGTAAACTGGCAATGGCTTTGTCATTAGGTGCAGATAAGTTCAGCAGTATGGTCCTTATCAGGTGCAGGAGACAGCAGTGACTCTGTCCTGGGCAGATGTCCAGCATGGAAACTGCTAATAGATGTCATGTCTGGACCTTGCTGGAGATACTTGCACCCCAAACTCATCAGTAAACAAAATGGTACCTCAGTCTAAAGGATAAAATACAGGTAATTAATAACTGAGGCACTGCAAGATGCTGTGACCTGGAGTGGCTGTTGCTGTTCTAGGAACACAATTAATGCCTTGTGTTCCTGCTGCAAAGGCTTGAGCTTTTTGTAAGCTCAGTTTTCAATGTCCCAAGGGTGTTTTTCTTATGGTATAAAGTCACAGAAGAACATCAGATCTATTCTGGTGACAGGTCTGAAAAACAAGCCTGATGAGGAGCAGTTGAGGGAGCTGAGGAAAGAGCTTGAAGCTGTTCAGCCTCAAGAAAAGGAGGTTTTGGAAAACCTTCTCATTCTCTTACATTTGCCTGAAAGGAGGTTGTAGTGAGGGGACAGTCAGTCTCTTTTCCCAAATAAGTGCTAGGACAAGAGGAAACGACCGCAAATGACACGGGGAAGTTTAGATTGGATATTAGGAAAAGTTTTTTTTCATTGAAAGGATGTTCAGGCACTGGAACAGGCTGCCCAGGGCACTGGTGGAGTCACCATCCCTGGAGGGATTTAGAAGATGTGATATGTGCCATGTGGGGGACACTTGGAGTTTAGTGACAGACATGGCAGTGCTGGGGTGGCTGTTGGACTTGATAATCTTAGAGGTCTTTATCAACCTAAACCATTCTGTGATTCTTTTCAACAGCAACAGGACAGTTTTAAGCAAGTAAAATCACTCAGAAATCTGCAGAATTAAGTAGGACAGAAAACGTTGTATCTGGGAGAAGTTCAGCTTAATGGTGCAGAGAATACAAAGGATTACCTGGTCGTATTTTGAGATGAGTTTCAGGTTCCCCCAAAGCACCATATTTTGTCAAGACAAGAAGAAAGAAAAGTCAGTAGCATGAGAATTGGATAGGATTAACATTTTCTCTGTTTTTCTCTTGCTGCCCTGATTGCTGAGGGTACAGCTGGGCTTTTTGATGGCACACGGGAACCCAACTTTGCATTTGAAGCTCAAGCAAATTCTGCCTAGCTAGTAATTAAGTTTAAAGCTAAGCTCTGTAGATATATGATTTGGACTTGCCATTAAAAAATGTTGTACCAGAAAAATCTTCCGAACCTGTTGTAACACTTTCTTACGTGGTAAAGCTTACAGTGCTAACTGGAAGATAATCCTGCAATATTTAAGAAATTGCATTTTGTTTGTGCTTTTGGACCATTGCTGCTGGGAGGTTTCAGTCCTGAAGATAGATTGGACAATCTAATTTATTCAAGCACTGAACCTGGGGGTTTGGTGGTCACTGGATTATTATGAATCAACCCTATGAGGAGATTTCATCCACAGGAGGTGCATTTCAAGTGTGCTGTACCATTTCAGACAACCTAAAATGAGGCTTCTGTGAGAAGTGAGGATGTGATTAGTACAGTTAGGTTTGATGGTGATCATGTTTTTCTGCTTGCATTTTCTCTCTTCTCACCTTCTTCTTTAGTCTCTGGGATATTGACTTGGAATTTAAACTTGTGCTTTTAGCAAAATGTAGTCTGTATTTGGAAAAGGCAACAATTTTTACCTTGTCTAGTGTAATTTTCTCTCTTTTTTTCACTTTCTCTATCCTGCCTATTTTGTTTAATCACCTTTCCTTTCTTGTTGGCATATGAAATGCCTCCAGTGATTAATGAAGGGATGCCAGGGCAACCAAACCCCTCTGCCAGGACACCAACCGCTGCCATCCTCTAAGTCAGACAACCTTTCAAGGTCTGGGCAGATGTTTTCAAAATTAAATGGAAACTTGCTTCCACAAGAAAGAGACAGTATTGTTAGAAATGCAGTAGTAGGTACCCTTTATGGCTGCAGTAATGGACTTACAAATGGAAATGAGATTCGTGATGATTTATTGACTGAAGAAGTAGTGAAATAAAAGAAAAGCTGGCAAGAGCCTCAGGAAATACTCTGACGTAAAGTATAAAATGGGCACAGTTAGAAAGATATTTACATTTTCTTGGGGGAAAAAAAAGCCTACTCCAGCATATGTTCAGGCACTTTTTACTGGGAGAATACAGAAGTTTTTCCAAGGGCATTGCACCATTACTCTGATTTCAGCAAAGATGCTGGTGAGATGCAGATTCCCTTCTCTCAAAAAATAAGATGCAGGAAACTATTCCCTTACTGAGGCCAGGGCTATGTGCAGAAAGGTCAAGCAGGATTATGAACCTATGCAGGAAAACAGCAGGGAAGAGGTAAAGACAGATCTGAAGGAAAAAATCCAACCTTCTCCCTACCTTATTCGTGCCACTGTGATGTTCTCACCTTTCTACACCCACCATCAGCATCTCTGATATTTTGAAAAGTTGTTGTGAAGGTAGTGTTTGTTTTTCATTGCTTCCCCAAGGATTCCAGTGTCCCCTGCCTCAGAGCAGACACAGGCGTGTGCTCAGGAGAGCTCTGCACACCTACAGGGAAATCCCTCTCTGCTGAGGTGAAAGGAACAGGATGTCCCTCTGAGCATTTTGCAGACCAGTCTTTTCCAAACTCTTAAAAACTCGGTTTGAAATATGTTTTCCCCACATCCTTATGACAATTTATCATCCTCCCATGGTGCCAGGAAAGGTCTGCTTCTTCTCTGCTGAGCACAGTGCTGAAGTGCACAGCACCAGCAGAAAGCATGGCCACGTGTCAGAAACAGCAGGAGCTGAGGAGGTGTGCTCTCAGTGAACCAAGACAGAACCTTCACAGGACCTCTGTGCTCTCTGCAACTCCTGTGCTCAGTGCTTTACTACAACCTCCCTTTTCCTTTTTGGTGGCATTTGGTTGGAATAACAGTCCCCAGCTCTGGTCAGCTGACAAGTTCAGGTTCATGTCTGTGGTGCAAAACCATGCAGGTGGAGGAAGAGATAACACAAATCTGCAAGTCAAGCTTGTAATGGAGAATCTATTTATCATGCATACAGCATCACAGTAAAAATGTCCTTCTGTCTCTGGCTTGCTTGCCTCACCTCACTCCTTTTCTCCTTTAGTTTCTTTCTCCCTCTGGTCTTAACCAAGCAAGAAGAAAGGTGGGTGCAGGCCCCAGGATCCTTAGTGGGCTGTTGAAATCAGCATCTCTAACTAAAGAGATTGCTTCTTTGAAATGCTGCAACACCAACAGTTCCATCAAAGCTACTCTCACACTCTAGGAAATAATTCTTCCATGCCCTAGAATTCAAGGAGGAAGGGAAAAGCAGTTCAGTTTCCCTTGACTGCACAGACATTACTGCACCAGATATGAAGACAAGGCTGGCTCCCACTATCCATGGTGTCATATGGATTTCCTGCTAATGCCCTTCTTGCCTCTCCTCAGTAGTGGGATAAGACATTTGCAAACATGGCACGATGGGTTAACAGGAATCTTTCCCAATTCCTGTAAAGAGAACCTTTTTTCCTCTCATAAACTTTACAACCCCACTCTAAGGTATCCTGTAGGAGAACCTGATGGCATCAATTCCTAACAAATTCAGATAGTGGGTTACAGAGAGGTCAAGGCAAAAGTAGGTGGTACTCTACTGACATTTGTAGTGCAGGTGAGGCTGCCAGTGAGTTTGAATCAGAACTTGAGAAATATGCTAAGAGCCATCATCTCCAAGAGGGTTTTTAATTGCTAATTGCAACGTTCCCCTGTGCAAGGTCCCTTTCAGCCTCTGAGACTGGTATTGCAAGCCTCTGAGTGGGGCTGGGCTGAGAATTTTTGTGGTCTGTGCTGAGAGTCCCACAGAGAAGGTGGTGGATGCTTTTCAGCTTTTGGCTGCTAAAACCATTAGCCTGGATGAAGGGTTTGTTTTTGTTGTGTACCTGCCAAATGTGGTAGCCAAGAGAAGTCAAAGGACACTAAGTCTGGGAATATCTTTAACCACACATCCATCATTGGTCTTTTTAATTGGATTATTGTTTATTCATCAAAAAACCTCTCAGAAATCACCTACCTCTTCCATACGGTCGTGGTTTCACTTTTGCATTGCAGCAGCATGAGGCTGAATGGTTGGCAGATACCCTGTGCTTTGTGGAGATGGAAAGGATGATTTTATACAGGAAAAATGTGTGGGGCACAGTGTGGTCACTTCATTGCTGCAAAACTTGCTGGCTGCAAAGATTCTGCTCGGGGTGGAAGTGTTTTTCTGTCAGCAGACCTCTCAAATAAGTATTCATTGCTTTGGTGGAGGGACCTTGCCTACACATCTAGTCATTTGAAACTGAAAGAGCTATCTTGCAAGTGCAGATGGTACCCCCCAGCACAGCTGCTTCCAATTTGATATTCCTTGGGCAGCACACCATCCAACACTGCTGAAGCATTTTCATTTTCATTTTCATTTTCCTTCTTCAAGATCTTGCAGAGAGCATGCAGTCACAGAGGAGGCTGGGTGGGCCTTTCCAGTGTGTTCAGAGACCATTGTGGTCAGTGTCAAATGAGATTGGACAGGCTGTGCTGGAATGAATGCACTGGTATTGGAGCTTTCACAAGCCTGTTTTGAGCATCTCCTTTGCTACTCTGAGGCTTCAGTCACAAGGGTCTGGGAAAGAGGCAGCTCAGGCATTTAAGGTACTGTCCAGAAAACTTCGTGAGGAGTAGATTTGATTGTGTTCTCCTCGGAGAGTGCAGACATTTGAAGTTGGTCTGTGCTCTTCTTCCCTCTCACCACCGGGAGGAGCTGGGAGAGCGGGCTCCCCAAATGCCCCGGTGCCCTCCTCCAGGCTGGTTCCTGAGGCAGGGGAAGAAGGGATGCCTGAGAAATGTGCCGGGGTAGGGGAGGGTCTGTGTGTGCAGGATAAAGAGAAGTTCCCTTGGTACATTAGGGGTGGAAGATACTCCTTTCAGCTCAAGGATCTGTTTAAATATTGCATTGGATCAGGTGCCATGGAACAGCCAGGAGCCAACCTACTCCAAGTGGTACAGAAATATCAAAGACATGGCAAAGCCATCCAAAAGCAAAATTTTGCCTCCAGTCAAGAGGCCAATGCCTGACAAGACCTCCAGCCTGATCAGATTGATGCCTTGGGAAGGCTGACCTGAAACAGANTATTGGGGTTTAATTGTCCAATTACACCTTCAGGCTGTGAGGTCTCAATCCTTCTTGTTCCTCCCTTCAGCCACCCTTGTTTGTGCTTTTGGGCCTGAAAGTTGTCCTTGGTGTCCAACAGGAAAAGGATTTGTTTTGTCTCCCTGTTCTGTGAAGAGTGCTCGCCAGCTCATATGAGGCTCAGAACTGGACCCCTATGCAGTACAGAATCTGGAGAACATAAAAGCTAAAACTTAAGGCATCAAGATGCCTCAGGCAATGTTCCTGCCCACCTGGCAGAGCAGTGGGCAAGAGCACTGCAGAGAAGGGAGCCAGAATGTTGAGACCTTTTCCAAAATGTCATGGCTCAATTGTCTTCACAGCTGAGGGCAGTGAAGAGTTTCTGAGACTGGAAGTTTAAAAAGCAAAAAAAGGTTTGAAGAGTGTGGTAGATGTGGACTCTTCCCTCTCAAGACAGTAACTGGCAGTAACAATGGGCATTTCTGTGGCTCTGTTCAATCAGTCCAGCAATTCTTCCTAGCTTGCCTAATTTTAAGTTTGCTGAATTATTTCTGTGCAGCACGAATGAAACACGTGGCAACTTTGATCTTTGGCTTGGGGCACAGAGGACAAACATTGTGCAGTCCCTCCAAAGCTGTCTGGGGATGAGGCAGTCACCTGTGCCTCACTTCAGCCTCTCCTGGAACAGGCCAAGGAACACGGATATCTTCAGCTGTGGGAAGAAAAATGGGAGAGTGCCAAGTGCATTTTCCTGAGCTAGAATTTGATATTATATTCTGATATTATACTGATGATATTATGTCTTTTTGCCTGTTTGCCCTGAATATTTTCAGGCTGCCCACAGCAGCTGCTCCTCAGGAACAGTAGGAATTTATGCTACAACTTTGAAAGGCTAGAACAGCTCATGAACTTCAACCCCTACTTAGACACTGAGACATTGCAGGAGTTAATTTAAAGAGACCACGGTGTAAGCCACACATCCTGACATTTAGCAGGGCATTTCACACATGCTGTGTCATGCATGGTTGGCTAATGGAGGGATAGGATTTGGTGAGCACCTCTCAAGCAAACACAAGAGCTATTTGAGTGAAGCAAGAGCATGGAAGCAATTTGAATATTTTCCGTCTCAGATGATGAATTTGGGACTTTTAGCTAATCATTTAAACTGCAGAGCATCCAAAGTCCTTGAAAGTCTTTAAGATAAGGAGGAGAGGAAAAATAGGTAGCCATGAAGCATTTATTTTCTTGGCTTCTCACACATTGCCTGCTGCCAATTTTCACTGCTCTGCACACAAAAAGCTATTTGTCTCTTAATGCTAAATCCCATCCTGGGATTCACAAACAGTTCTTCCATGTGTCTGCAGGGATCAAGCAGACATATAGAATTGCCATCAAAGAAGCTGAGTGCTTTGGAAGGAGAGAGAATGGGACCAAATGTTTAATGTTGCTATTCTGCATTCAGCTGTGGAAGTAATCCCAGTATTAGGGCAGAAGTAGATCTGCAAATGGAGTCTGCAGTTCAGTGCTGTGTCTGCCCAAGAAAACTTCAAAATTCAGCAGGGAGGCAATCTCAGGGATGAGAACAGCCCAAAGAGCTTCAAAATCCAAATCACCTCCATAAGAAAGCAAGCACTGTTCCATAGTGGCTGTCACTGGAGGTTCAAGGCTGCTGAACTAAGCCAAGATTTTATTTTTTTTTCATATGTCAATCCAATTTTTCCAATCTGATATCTCATAGCAGCCCTTTGTAGTAGGGCTCATATGATATCTCATAGAGCTGAACCCTTTGACAAACCAAAGGCATTTTCTCAAAAATAATGTTGGCAGAGTTGTAAACATCATCCAGGAGTTCCTTGACACTTATAGTCCTGCAGTTTGCTGTCCCTGGGAGGATCTGGGATAATGACTTTTGGTTCTGTTTGCACTAATTGATATGTTTTCTGTTTAGGTTTCATTGTTTGTTTTGTTTTCCATGAAGGAGTTGTATATTGCACTGCTGCACCAATGAAACTTGACCATATAGTAAAGATTATCAATCAGTATGATTTGGGAAAAAAGAATCTTCACAAAGCAAAAGGAGATGCAGAAACACCAAAGCAAGTCTGAGTTTCTCATATATTGAGAAGTTCCTTGGAAATGGTTCACATTTGAGGATTGCTAATAAATAAAACTTAAGAAACAAGCTAAACTAAGCAAAATTGCAGGACACGTGCCCAACCACTTGAAAGGAGAGACATCAGTTTTTGAAACTTCTGGCTCTCCTTCTTCCTTCACACACTTATAAAAATATTACCACTTCTGTATTCCACTGCTGCTCCTACATCTCCAATAAATATCCGAAGTACAAACATGGAAATCTACCAGCAAATGTTTAAGGGGGATAATGTGCTTTTATACCAATCCATCAGAGCATCACAGGTTCCATATGCTCCATGAAGTCTTTACTGCAGAGGTGGTAGTTACTCACAAGCTCCTCCAGAAGTGGCTGAAGGGGTAGAGCAGCAAACCCAGCATGCTGAAATATTCACTGTGCTCCCTTCAGCCTGCATGTTCAGCTCTGGTAAAAATCCTCTCAACCAACACCAAGTCTTCAGTTCTGGATGAGCAGATCACAGTATGACCAATGGATATATCACAAATACACGACACCATTCTGAGAAGTGACCCAAAAGGAAAAATTATTTCATTCCAGAAATAATGAAAGCTTGTTTTTTTTTTCATCTAACCAGCAATGAAAAAGTATCTTGTAAGTGTGTTTATTCTAGTTTGCCTTTTGCCACTTCAATGACCTTTCTGGCAAAAAGTAAATTCTGGAAGAATACTAGAACCACACTGCAACTGAGCAGGACCTTTACCACAATTAAATGAATTTGGAAAAAGGTTTCTGCCTGCCTGAGGTCCCTCATAGAAATAACAGTTAAGATAGTGAGATTTTTCTATTTTGCCCCTATGCTTTTATGTCTAAATATTCACAGCCACCACACCAATGCACTTGCAATTGAGGAACAAACTGCATGACCCAGGAAGAACACTTCCATGCAGGTTTAACATCAGTCAAACCAACAGGTGTTTGTTCTAAAGGAAGGAATGTGTCATCTCTTGCCTTTAAATCTGGACAATCCAAAAGGCCAAGAGAAGTTCTTCATGCCAGTGTTCTGTGTCAGCACTTTCTGATTGCCTTATATTGATTGAGGGGTTTAGGTTACATATACACTTTAGATCTAAGTCTAAGTTAGAAGAGAGCAAGTGAAGTTTTCTTTCTATTCACCAGCAGCAACTTCTTCATCTTCTCAGGCCTGTTGTTGTCCAGGTTCCAGTCTCTCAGACTTGGTAGAAGGAGGAATGAAATGTCTCTGTTTAATTGGAGAATACTTTATTTATTGAATGCATTGCAGTAGTACCATTATACTTAAGCAGAAATTCATTATGTGACTGTGTTTTCTTTCAGACAAAATAGCTTCCATTTTTCTCTGTGATTGGTGGAAAATTTAAATCTTCAAAGTAATGGTCTAATCCACCTAAATTGCAAAAATATTAATGTTTCCTGTCTCTTCCTTTTCCCACTGTGCCTCTTTTCCCCTCATTTTCTGTGAGCTTCCATCCTAAGTTATTTGCTACAGCCAGGAACGCTGCTTTTTCTTGGCCATGTTCTTTCCCTTTCTTCAGGGCTGCATGCCCTGGGAGAATTATAGCAGCATTAATCCAAAAAAATTCTGCCAGTAGTGGCTTGGAGTACTGTAACTTCAACAAATCTTGGCCTTTCTTGTCCACATAATGTTTAGTATAATTTGAGTTCAATGCTCTCTCACGTTTCTGCAACACAAGAGAAGCAGTGGTTTAGGAAATTGTATTGTGAGCAAACTTTATTCTGCAAGTGACTCTCAGTAATGGTCAAGAATGTGGCTTGGAGATGTTTGTTTTAGAAAATAAAAATTAAAGGAAAATAAAGCAGTGGCATGCACAGGGAGATGATCTAGAAAGCCTGAGCTGGTAACTTTGGGAATACATTACATGGAGGCAGAATGAATAAATGTTAGTCACAAGTGGTAAAGGGAATAAGGACCCTTGTCTGTATCACAAGAAAATGCTCTGTTTTAAGAACTGTTCAGGTTTACAACGTGGATGTTTTATATTTATATCCCTCACAAAACTTAGGAACATGAAAGTAAAGAAACAAGAAAGGATATCACAAATCTAAGATTCACATGCAACAAATGCTTCTCCAGTCAAATAGGAAGAAATGTCTTTCATGACAGCATAAATATTAGTGGTGCATAACAAAACCAGGAATTTTTTAACTACTTCCACTGTCAAATGTGAAGCTTGAGAGCCCTCTCCCTTCAGAGCACAGGAGGATGTGTGACATGTGGAGGCCACAGCCTGGCTCCTTGTCCAGCTTTCTGAGGGTACCAGTCTGGAGTATTAGCTGTGCAGAGACTACCAGCTTTTCATAACACCTGAAAGCTGCTCTTAACTAATGGAGAAAATACAGGTTAAAAAGCTGATCCATGACAAGCAGAGAGTTGATGGAGCAGGCATTTAGGCTCTAAATCCATAAGATATAAGATGATGGTTTTTTTCCCCATAATCAAGGGACAAAGCAGTGGACTCTTTAAAACCTTTAGATTCCTGTGTCCAGAGAAGAAGACACTCTCCTAGTGTGCCAAATTTTTTAATTTTTTTTTCAATTATTCTGAACCAGAAAGACAGAATTACCCATCTTAATGGCTCTCTGAAGTTGTCCTTTGGTCCTCGATATTATGAGAACCATCCAGCTCTCCAGCAAGACACCTCTAATGAAATAACATGGAAATTATAGCAAAGGAAGGGAAAGGATGGTGAGCTGGTTGCTTTAGCTCCTTGAGCAGCAACCTAAGGATTTCAGTTGCTTCCCCTCATCCAAGTTACAGCTCTGTAATTCAGGAGTTCTTCAAGTAAAGGAAATATCAGTGCCAAATGTCCAGGTAATGGCACAGTGTCGCCCTGATTTTTCAGCCTTCTGATGTTTCACATTCTGTAANCCAACAATTGGGTTCAAGAGTTCATGAAGATGGTGATAGAATACTTTGTGTACATCCCATACTACAACCCAGGACAAACATAAACTAAGAGTGTGATGTTTGGTAAATTATGCATTCCTTCCTAGGAGAAGGACAAATTGATGGACTTCTGGTTTGACCAGTGGGGTCAGAGAGGTGTCAACCTCGTCCCCCAATCGCTGGTCAAAGTCCAAACCCTATTTAAATCCAAAACCCAAAATAAGCTTCCTTCTTTCTGGTCTCACAACCTGAAGGTGTGAGTGTGATCTTTTCATGTCTGTCTGGTGACAGGACAGAGAATTTATGGCCCAGTTTTAGGTAGCAGGTGCAGCAACCTCTTGTACCAGGTGAGTTTGTGCAGATTTGTGTCTGTTTTCAGACAGGCCTCAGAATAAACCACTTATTATGTTACAGAAGCACCTCGAGCAGGGGGTTAACACAGGGCTGTTTCTTTTTTCCTCTGCTGCTGTCCTGTTAACTTTTAGAAATGAGGATTATTTCCAAAGGCATGAAGTTCCCATGCTTTTTTTGAAAACCCCTCATATGTATATAGGAAAGAAACAAGCTACCAAATTCCGTGAGAAGGCTGGGTGGGCTGAATCTTACTGTCCCAATATATAAAGAGTTTTAAATAGGGTATTAAATATTCTGATATATGCAGTTATATATAGATATATGCACACATATTCTTATCTATTCTGATATATTTAGTAGCTAGAGATGATGAGTCACCCCTGGAATAGTTTGAGTGTTGTATAACTGCAGATCCAGGATGTGGGGGAGGCAGTGAGCATTGGGAGCGTGGTAAAAACATGGGAGTTCTGCAGAGCAGGGGGTGAGTTCAGGAACACAGTGTACAAATCTGTGCAGACCCAGACTTTGGGAGCTTTGCTACTCACAGTACAAAAAAAGTTGTTATTTCTCCAGGGAAATTTTCGTGTGGCATAGGAATACATGCAAACTGTGAGGGGAATAGCACTAACCATTGGTTCCTGGTGACACATTTAAAAGCAGAAGTTCTTTTGGCCTCCATCATTTTTTTCAGGTCAGGCAGCTACTGTGAATCCATGGCAACTTTTCCTTTAGACTGTTACATTAGTACTTAATTGAGCAACTAAAGGAACCAACAAGAGACTTTATTATCAGTGCAGCTTCAACAGGAACTGTACAAAGGTCAGAGGTAATAAGGGAGTATTTCCTTAAGAAGCCATACCTGGGTTTTTCTTATTCCCTTGTAAAGCCACTAAACATGGCAGAGGTTCTCATCCTTGAGGAACAGAATGAACAAAGCCTTTTATTTTCACAGTTCATGGTTGAATCAGCAATGGTAACTTCTTGTCTTGTTGCCTGCCTTCAGCCAGTCAGTGGCAAATTCAAATTCATGCACATCACATCATGGTAACTGGCCAAGAAGAAAGAAGAGGAAGAAGCCCTGTTCATATAGATTTGCTCCTAATTGCTTTCTAATCAGTTTACATTCCATTTGTAATCAGAGAAGGCAAATCAATATTCAGCTAGGCAGGTGTGCTACCGGCACAATCTTCCCTGATGCCAAATATGAAAATAATGCCAGCTTGCAGTGTTACAACCTTTCTAATCTCATGGTATTAACAATGCTGAATCTTCAATTTCACAACTGCCAGGTTATCACAGCACCCCTGGCTGTGAGGATCATTTTCTATGAACTGACAGGACCTTACCTACCTCAATAATTTTGATAACATTTCTTCTTCATAATGCTTGCAACGTTTTTTTGAAGTAAGCAATTCCTATTTTACTAACGGGAAAACCAAGAAGTGAGAGAGAGAGAGGTTAAATTAGTTGCTCATGGAAAAAATGTAACCAAGCTGCAGAATTCCAAGTACAGCCTTTGCTGTACTCAGAATTACAGTATGCTCTTCTCTTTTTTTATTACATTGATTGATTGATTGTTTCAGGGACAATGTGAGTATTTTCCAGACAGTTTACTTTCCCATGAATGTGCTCATCTGAAGACAAGATCTTAGGAATCTTTGTTAAGGTTTTGTTTTTAATTATATTTATCATTATCTTTATTAATATCTCTTAAACCAAAATACTAACAGTCACAGTACTGATATATGTGTATATATCTGTGATATACAATTTGTAATTCTTTAAGATTTATGATGTATTAAAATATGGAAATTCTCCAAAGTTTTCCTAGTATAAGTCTGTCTAAAGTCCCAGAATTGATGAGCTCCAAGTGGAAAAAATGTGTGCTCTTCAACTGCATTTTTGATTTAACAAATTTATGTGTTATGTCTTTGGGCCCAGAATCTGTATTATTTCAGACATTTTTGATCAGTAGTATAATATTTGTAGTTGCTAAACTTGCAAACCTACACCAAGGGGACGTAAAACTTACCTGGTGCCTATTTACAACTAATACCATGGCCATGAAGTCCAGAAACAAAAGAAGATATTTGGGACAGGAGGCTGACAAAGTTGTAAACAACTGGCATGAACCTACTCAGCCATTGCGTGATTTAATTTCATTTTTCTGCTCAGGCCCTTGGGGCTAGAATTGTTCTTTTTTCAAGTAAAAAAATACATGTGTAATGATGTAATTCAATATTGTATCCTTCACAGCAAAAAAAAAAAAGGCGGGGGGGGGAAGGAGGAATTGAGATGAGACAAGCACCTTTATTTCTGGTATTTTTAAGTTTCAATTTTTTTGACAAGTAAGCCCCTCAAATTTCATCATCTGTGTGCTGACATAAACTGAGCACCATCAGAGCATTTATCACTCCAGCCTGAGCTTTATGGGAAGGGAAGGGAAGGGAAGG
>VXBB01018055.1:46393-63786 GCA_013399915.1 Illadopsis cleaveri | reverse complement strand
AGGAAAGGGAAGGGAAGGGAAGGGAAGGGAAGGGAAGGGAAGGGAAGGGAAGGGAAGGGAAGGGGTTTTGTCTTACCTTTAGCAATTTTTGCTTTCCTAAGAGAAATGATTATTTCAGAGAACACCATGTGTTGTTGCAGGCTGTGGAAGTGCTGCTCTGCTTTAGTGAGCAGAGCCTGGTAAACTGCAGCAACTCCTTCATCTTCTCAGGCCTGTTGTTGTCCAGGTTCCAGTCTCTCAGACACTTTTGTCTCCAGGCTCCAGCTTTTGCTGTTCTGCCTCTTTGCTCCTCCTCCATCTCAGTCTGTTTTGGTGAGGGTGGCCCTCCAGGAAGATCAGTACAGAGAGCTGAGAGTGGTTTGTGCATGATCAAGAAGGAAAAAATCATCAAGACCCTTACCTGCTCTCCACTGACACCTGGGTGTTGTGACCTTCCCACATTTCTGTGTTTTCCTTCCTTCTCCAGCACAAATGTTGTAATTTTAGGGGGCAGGCAAGTGGCTTATTCTTCATAAGCCAGTAAGCACAAGGATGTAATCATCACAACTAAGAAATGAGCTTTGGTAGATTGCAGTGCCTTCGAATAGCTGCAGTTAGCACAGGAGCAGTGCCTCTTTTCTAAAGAGAATTACAAAACCACAATCCAGTGTGATCTCTGATAAATATAAAGATAGCCTAGCTGCCTGCTTGCTGCAAAAATACAGTTACAAGTCTAAAGTATCACCTTTTTAAATGAAGGCTTTTCCATGCATTAGAAAGACACTCATCAAAACTCCTATTCAAGAAGTTGAATGAAGATTCATGAAATGATCATGATGAAAATTGTATTTTTCCCTGCATCATAGCGAAGTATGGCCTTCTTTCTTGTCTTCCACCAAACCTTCAGCATAAAAAATATTTTTTGAATTGCCTGCCATTACTCATTAGGGTAACCCCCAACCCCAAGCACTAAACGCAGTGTAACAAACCACGATACTGTGAGCTGGCTGTTCACAGTTAGCTTGGGACAGGAGCCCAAAAAAGTACCTCTGTCCATGTAAAACACTGTTGCCAGGGTTGCCCTATAAAGAGAGTTTGGTCGAAGCAACGCAGATCCAAACCAGTATGGTTACCACTACATTCTCCTTTATTACATCTAAAGTGGCAGCTTATATACATTTCTATATAGTTTACAAAGTCAGTAGCTTTTTCATTGGCACACAGCAGAGAGAAGAATGCAAACACACACTAATTAACTTGTCCTTAAGGTGGCTAACACATGCTTACTAACAACTCCACACAGTGACCTTCAAAACCTCATTATCTTTCCCTGACACCTTAATATCTAATTTCAACTGCGCCACAACTTTACCAAGTAATTTTAACTGCATCACAGGCTTCAAGGCCTCAGGTCAGGCCTCAGCTGGGGTAACTCAGGTCTGGGCAGCTCATCTCTAAGAAAATCTGCTACAAAACACTTCCAGAACTCTTGCTTATTTGGACCAAAAAGCCTTTGATTGATACCAAAAATAAGCTCATGAGGCAGGGCTGGAGGTGAGGAAGAAACCATGGATTATGGATAAGGAAATTCTATGTTTTCAAAACTGCCATTAAATCAACAAAACTCCCATGAATAAAGACTCTTACCACCTTCTTTATGGCAGCAAGAGTTAATGTTAGAGGCTGTGCTAGGTGTGAAAGAGAGGTTTGTTCCTCAAAAAAAAAGGGGGTTTTGTGTTGTCATTTTAATTTTTCAGCAGGAGTCTTTTTTGGGACAAGGAAATGGGAAAAAGAATTGGAGAAAATAGGAGGGAATCCAAAATTGGCTGATAGCAGCAGGGACCACACCTTTGTGCCTTGGTTCCACAGTCAGAGTGTACAACTACCACTTGCTTTGCGGTTTTTTCTGTAAAGTCCATAAGGCCACGGTGCCTTTACCTGTCACAGGTGCCCTCTGTGCACACTGCACTGCAGTTAAAATGCAGAACAAGGAGTTCATTTTGCTTGCTACTTAGAAACATCATGGACGTGCCTTTCAGCTTCTCATGTCTTCTGAAGGGCCTTTTCCATCTGCCATTTCTTGGTTACAGGTGTACTTCAGGCAGTTAAAGCATCAGGTTTAAACTGCTGGAGTTAGGATGCAGTCTAAAATACAACTGGTTAATGTGTGGGAAAGGTAATTTCTTTATCTGTTTTACGTTGTTGATGTATCTCAGCAGCAGTTGGCAGCATCTCTGTTCAGACACCTAAGTTTATGATACAGTCAAAATAGAAATTCCAGAGCAGCATGCCTACTGCATGTCTAGTCAGAGACACAAAATCTATCCTACTCTAGATGATTTCATTTGAAAACATTTTCAAAAATAGGAAAAGCAATCAATCAATCAATAATGTAAATTGTTATTATTTTATATACACAAAAAAACCTGATAGGTTTGTGGTATTTCAACAATAGAATAATATAATTTATTCTGGACATCCATCCAGTTCAGCCTTGTGCCCAAAGCAGAGCCAACCTCACAGGTAGAGCTGTTTGTTCAAGGTCAGCCCAGTCATATTTTCTGCACCTCCAAGGATGGAGAGTCCACAATCACCAGCCTGCTCCAGTGTTCCACCATGCTTGTTTCAATTTTTGCACAGTATCCAGTTGGAAACTCTATCATCAAAAGCTAGACCTCAGTTTTATTCCCAGCTGTTGTGTCACAGGATAGATCTATCAGAGCCTGCTTTAAATGAGCTGGGTTTGTTATCAGAGCAGCTGGTCACAGCAGTGTGGAGCTAAGAAGAGCCTGTAAAAAACACCTGAGAACCATGGAGTGAACAAGGAAGCAAAGAGCTGAATAATCTTTTTATCAGGAGGGCATAATGGGACTAAATGGATACAATTCAATAATAAGGAATCATGGGAGAACATTGGGCATTTCAAACACTGTGTTAATAGTCTCTGTTAAGTAACACCTAATTGGCATTTTATTGCCAAGTTTTCTACTTCCTCAAACTGCTGCCTCCCAAATTGCATTAAGTGTGAAATACAAGTCATATTCCATCCATCAAAGCACTGCTAGAAGACCAGCCTGGAAGTGATTGCTGAGCAAGGGATGGCTGAGGCTGAGCTGCAGCACTCAGATGTTGGAATGGAGGGACTGTGGTAAATCAGCAATGCTAAAGCAAGGCTGAAATGTTGTCTGGCACTGTAATCACAGAGAACTGGAAGTGAAAGAATCAGGTACAGACACAGCAAACCCATGGGGTGGGAAGGGATGTAAGAGTCACGCATTTGTGGCAGAGAAATATGATTGGATTAGCAAAAACTCCCAAAGTATGGCGGCATAGGGAAAAAGAGAAGTTTTCAGTGTTGACAAAAAAGACAAAATTCACTTTTCCAGCAGGACTCTGACTGTTCAAAGCTGGGAATACTGAAGGGCAGGAAAGAAGTAGCTGTGTGTAAATGAATGCAAGCCAGTGACAAGTAGGTGCGCGGATT
The DNA here is from genome assembly GCA_013399915.1 of Illadopsis cleaveri. Taxonomy (NCBI): domain Eukaryota; kingdom Metazoa; phylum Chordata; class Aves; order Passeriformes; family Timaliidae; genus Illadopsis; species Illadopsis cleaveri. The sequence goes on along the minus strand of VXBB01018055.1, from coordinate 60,323 downwards.
TAAATAAGTGAATGTGGTGGTATTTTGGAGCCCTCTCAAATCCTGAGTGCCCTTTTGCTTTGGTGGCCAAATGTTTCTGGAGAGGTTGACAGAAAACCCCAAGTGCTCACAGGGTTGCAGCCTCAGGAAATGGAGTTTTGAAGGTACTTCAGAGCAGCCCCTTGGCAGCAGGGTCCTGCTTCACTGAGGGTGAGAAAAAGAGTGGTACCCAGGATGCTCAGCAGGGTTTGTGGCAGAGCCTAGTGGCACAGCTGAAGAAAGGTTAAAGGCCCAAAAATCCAGTGTGATGAGTCCCAAAAACAGCTTAAGAGCTCAGCTTTCTCAACAATACATAATATTTTGAAACAATTAAGTTGACACTTCTGGTTATCATCGTTACATCTTTACCTGAGGTCTGTGACAGGAGGACTTACAGCTTTAGTGAAATACAAGGCAGAACAATAAAAGTAAGCAGCATATAAAAACTTGCCTCAGTGACTCAGACCAGTGTCCAAAATCACATGAGCCTCTGAGAAAATGTTGAGAATGTTCAGATATTAACTGATTCATGAGATCAGCTTAATTATCTACAGGATGCACTGTGAAAAATTAGTTGTGATACAAAATTGGAGATAATAAAAGAAAACTCTGCAGTTTTAAGAGAGACTTGAAAAGAATTTAGAACAAGGATGAGGTCTTAAGGAGTGAAACATAATTACTTATAAAGAAATATTAAAAACCAAGTCAATACATTTGCTGAAACTATATGATTGCCAAACAGCTTGATTTTTTGTTTGTTTTCTTTTGGTTTTTTGTTTGTTTTGGTTTGGTTGGGTTCTTTGGGGGTTTTTTTGGTTGGTTGGTTGGTTGGTTTTTTTGTGGCTGTAGTCACACTGATCTGTTAATTTGGGATAACTTCATTTTCCTTTTTTAGAAAAAAAATGGTTGGTATGATAATCTTAAGAACTGAAAGGGGACACAAGCTTTCTGCATCTTGAATTAGACACAGGAAAAATAAGTTTGTCTCCAAGAATACCAGCTCAAAGAGCATTTGCCTCTAATGGTTTAGCTTAACATGCTGTAAAGTTCAGGGCAATTTATAGAACACTGTTCTGTCTTGTTATAGCCTAAATTTCATGTGTGTGCAGTTCAGGCTCTGGCACAGATTTAACTCCATTTTGACCCGAGATTCTCTTAATTCTCTTCAAAAGATGCCTGAGACTCCCCTACTGTCTCCATCTTCATGGATTACACTGTTGTCAACTCAAACGATGGGATGAACTCAAATTTGAATGCACTGGTTTGTCTTACATATTTTTACTACAGTAAGAGATTTAGAGATAGCTGTTTGAAGGGAAACAATAAACACTAATTAACCTTTCACTTTTTCTCTCCCATTGTAGTCTCTGTAAGAAGATAAAAGTGAATTTGAGTAGAATATGGTCAAGACTGGATATTCAAGTGTCCAAAGCTAAGCCACATCCGTGTAGATGTGTCTGCATTTTCCATCCACACAGTGCAGGGAGCACAGGACTGCTTTGTGCAGAACGAGGGCAAGGTGGCACAAATTCTGGGACTTGGGCAGTTGTCTGGACTAAATATTGCAGGTAAAGTTCACAGCTCATGGCCTGAAGTTCATAGAATTTACCAAGTCAGTAAACTGAAGAGCACAAGGTCCAGAGATTATCAAACCTACCACAGTGCAAAGAAGTCATACAGGAGGTGGCAGTACACTGTGATATGGCTTTAGTTCAAATGTTTTTCTCAAAAACTTTCTCAAACTTCCCTGTCACTGTGATTATCATTCTCTATCCAAAGTCACAAGGCACTGATAAATAGATCTCTGTGCTCAGGAACCCAAAATTTTGATCTGGGAGATCAAAAGATCTTAGAGAGGGTGGTTGCACACTCTCCTATCAACAGCTTCAAAATGTTCCTGTATCCACATGACTCAAGCTGTAGATTTTTTTAGGGCACACAATGTCGTTTACTGCTGAGAATTGTCTGCAATGTGAATCTGCAAGATTCACAAGCAAGATCATTTTTTATAGTTCAATGTATAGCCATCTCCCTCAGCAGAGCTGCACAAAGGGAAATGTGTTGCAGAGCATCAAAACCCTCATCTTGGTCTGGGGAAAGATAAAGTGGCACAGAACAGGCACAAGTTGTTCTTCCCACGGTGGTTCATGCCCAGAACCAAGACCCTGTTTCTTCTTCTCTCCAGATTACCTGAAGTGGGAGGATGGAGCTCATTTTTCTTTCCACTTCTTTTCTCCTGCATGCCACAAAAGTTATCTCTGAACTCTTTTTCCCAGAGATAAATCATTGCAGGTTTTAGGCTTGTTTTGGGGCTATAATTCTGAGGGGTGGCCTACATAGGGAGGTCTGATAATTTCTACTCTCAGCTGGCCCACGTTTTCTTTTCTATTGAGGTTCCTGCTCCACTCCAGTGCAGGAGGGCTCAGTTATCTGAAGATCTCCCAAATCATTGTAAATTACAGCTGACATAATAGGGAAAGCTAAAATCAATGCCAGTTTACCATTCTGTAAGTTCTTACAGTTCAGCTCATACTCTTTAAAATCTCAGGGAGCAGCAAGCCAGCTGTGCATGGAAACCATAACTGCATTTCCTCCCCCCTAGGTCTGTGTGTTTCCTGCACCAGACCCTTTCCCAAAATGACAGTCATTTGTAGAAAACAATCTTGAGGAACCTAAGCAGGGAGATAATGAAAGAATATTTTGTTTTTCCCTCCACAGCATTGTGCAGTTCAGCAGTGCAAGGGCACCACAAAACAGCCCATCCTCCTGCTGTGGCTGCTGCCAGAGAGCACTGCTGCTCAGGGCACACAGGCTGCCCTTCTGTGGGAAATATTAAAGGTGAGAAGGCTTTCAGAAAGCTGTGAAAGCAGGCCCCAGAAACAGAAAGAGCAGAAGAATTTAGAATTAGCTGCAACTGCAAAGCTTGAAAGTAGGAAAAGTTACAATAGCACAGCAAGCAAGGACATGAAACACTAGTCTGAGTCTTAGGTTTGGCTGGGACAGACCTTAAGGCTGCAGAAAAATATGCTTAGCAAGCTAGTAGAAGATTTTAAGCTTAATAATGGAGTACTGTGTATTGTTAATAGCATACAAGCAAGCATTGTTTGAAGCAGGTGTACGTGTGCTTTTAGTGACTGGCCAGAACAATTGTCTGTGAGCTTTAGCAATGTGCTATTGGCTGGAAAGTTTTTAAAATGCCCTGTGACAAAGAGATCTTGGGCTGCTGCAGGCAGGACGTGAGCTGTTGTCATCTGCCAATTGTCTCAAACCCTGTTATGAGGCTGATGTCACAACAAAGGCTCGAGGAAAGTCTCTGAGTGGCCCCATCCCGTTTGTGCACAAACCTCCAACACACCTTCCCCAGCTGTTGGCAATGCAATTGCCATAAAACCTGCTCTGAGCTCAAGCCAGAGACACTCCAATGGTCAGGCTCCCACTGTGCCTGCATCAGTGCTAGTAAAAGTGGCATTTTTTTGGTAAAACCAATATTCTTAGCAAAGAAACCACACCCATGTTGCTGATTTCCACTTACTGGGGCTGCTGTGCTGCTGAAATAGGTGCACTTTTAGCTACTTTTTCTAGAGCTGAACATCTTTGTCAGAGGTTGTATTGGCAAAGCAATCAGGCACTGGCAGTCCAGGGCTAGCAGCTGCTGTGTTAACAACAATCAGAAAAAGCTGTGGGAACAAAAATTTTCCTTCTCTGCAGATCGGAATATGCAAACAAACGCAGTCTGCTGATACATATTCATTTGCCGTTTTGTTTCTACAATTCTGTGTGTGGAATTGTTGACTCTCTTGAAGTTGTTTAAAGGAATTCTTGCCAGTGCAGTGGCAACAAATGCTAGACAGAGGCTTGACCTTATCGGGAGGCAGTTGTTTGCTCCTTGAAGCCATGAAGAGCAAAGCGCTAACCCCATTTTACTTGAGTTTCTGCAAAATCAGCACAAAACTTTCTCCAGGATTTATCTCCAGGAATGGTGTGGATTTTTTTTTTCTAGTATATTTGGCTGGATTGTCTGAAGAACAATAATGAAGTGCTCATAACTTCTTTTGGTTTCTGCTTTACTTGGGACATTTGGATCCTTTTCACAGGTGGAAAAAAGAGATGCTGCAGTGTCTTGGTTTGGAAAAACAGGTGTCTGCCAGGGAAAGCCAGAGCTTCCCTTGGAATGGAGAACGTAAACCCCCTCCCTCTGAATTATTATAATTCTGAAATTAAGGGGCTTCCAGGCAAAGNCCAAGACGTGCAGTTACCAGCAAGATTTGTGTATTCCTGCAAGGGGTGGCATGGACTTGTACTGCCTTGTTCTAGCTTTTGTTTCAATGTAACATAACATTTTTCCAATTTCCATTTCCCTGTCACGGACAAAGTCTAAACATCTTCCTTTCTACACCTTCTTCTCTGAAGAAAATGCCCCCTCTTAACCCAGCAGCAGAAGCAGAGGAAACTCTGAATTAAAAGTCTCCAATGCATTACAATTACTCAACCTGGATTTTGCTTTTTAGCAGTAACTTTCCTTTTATTTAATAATGCAAGTATCTACCTAGCTGACACATCTCTCCTGAAATGAGACAACAGTTTAACATTGATACAAAGCCCCAAATTCTGGGCTATATTTCTTACAACAGAAGCCATGTGTCACTCATACAGTGAGGTTCTCCCTTAAAAGAAAGCACTTCCAGAATCCCTTCCACAAGCTTACTGCATGTCTCCATTAGGTAGTAAATGACCTCAATAAGAATTCCAGAATAGTTCTCTGTACAGACACTGCTCTAGAAAATCACCTCTCTGTGTGTGTTATACCAAAAGAACATGCATTACATTTGAAGCAAATTTATTATTCCAAAATAAATAATTTTCATTATAGAACAGTGTCCACCCTGGGAACTATTATAATACATTTCACTATATTGCAAAGCACAAACTAGAAAGAATAATAGCTTTATTTTAAACAATATCCAGCCTGTGTGAACTCATTTTTTTTCAGGCTATTTCCATTGTAAAAATAGTATTAAACAGTCTGTTTCTGTTCAGAGATTCTTATCTTAGTGTTCTCAAAAGCTGGTTTTCAAAAGGTTACCAGCATGACAAATATGTGGGTTTGTTTAATTTTCTGGCTGGAGAGAGAAATTTTTCTTCCTCCATTTCTTAGACAGTGGAGCTTTCCCTTGAGTTTGTTCTGTGAAACAAACGCTCGTGTCTGAGCCAGGGAAAATGATCTCTCACCTCTGGCTTCAGTAAGCAGCCTTGTCATGAACCTTCTCATCAAATCTAGGAAACTAAGTCTGAAATAATCATTATTTTTATAAATAAAGTCCCATGAGCCCACAAATTCAGCATGTTCCATTTTTAACTAAGACTGTTCCTCTAACCATTTTCCAAGCAAGAAGAAATTGCAAAATAATACTTTTCAGTTGGGGATAGCATCATTAGAGCCAGTTTTCATCACAGTATGGGCACATCAGCTTCATCTGAGGGGAGGGCAGGGACAAGGATTCTCTATTCCAGCAGCCTGTGGAATTCTGTGTCATTCCTGTCTGTGGCAAAGCCTCAGCAAGGTGCCCTCTGTTATACTTCAATCCTCTCTGCAGTGTAAGTAAGGCAGCTAATTGCTGATAAACAAAACTTTGCCAACCTGGAGGAAAAAAGGACTGATAAAATGGCTAATTAAAAGAAAAGGCCCCAGTGATATTAAAACTTCAAGTGTTCTAACTGTGTAATAAATATATCAGAGGGAGAGATTAAAACTTCTGAAATCAAAAGGAAGTTGCTGTCTATACATTCAGTTTCTTTCCTTTCCTGTGATACATATTTTAAGGGAAATAGGTTGCTGGGCTTCCTACAGCACCGTGTATGTGTTCTGTGTTTTTCTTTAGAACGTGCAAAATCTGTCAGGGCTGGCTGGTCTTGCTTAGGTCCTATTTTATTATCAGTGATAAAGAATTCTTGGAATTCCTCCTGTTTCCACTCAGCATCATCCAGTGGTTGGAATGTGGTACAATAAAGAAGGTAACATCCAGGGAATGATGTGGAATTCTCTCTTGGAATTCTGGCTGTAAAGAGTTGTTAAACATAACCTCTCTTCCTCCTGACAGAGGAGAACAGGGCAGGGATTTTTTTTTATTGCAGCAGACATAAATGAAGGTATGAGCTGGATGAAGTGTAGGGAAAGGGAGAAGGGATCAGTTAACTGAAATTGTCGGTGCCTAGGAATGAAATCTAGGGAAAAGCCAGCACAAGTTCAGTGTAAGCTCTGTTGTTTTTTAACCATAGAGAGTTTCATGCTTACCTGGCTTGTGAGACTTGGTGACAGGGTATTTGGGACTTCTATGTTTACACTGAAATTAAAAATAAAATAATACATTTTAAATTTTTTTTAAGTTTAATCCTCTCTTTCTGCTATGTATGGACTAGTAGGCTCAAATTTATTTGTTTTTTCCTCTTATTGTTCTTATGAGTCCTTAATCCCAACTGGCTGTAATACCAGTGTGCTTCATCTGTGCATATTAAGCCAATTTCTAGGACTTCATATCAAAATTGAAGAGGCAGGCAAGTCTGTGCCACCAGCTATCACTGATGGTCAGGGTAGAAATCAAGAAAAAGAATTAAGAGATTCACATACTATGGATAATGCCTTAAGTAGATCAAGCTTAAAATACATAAGCTCTCAGAGCAGAAACTGCTGGGTCTACACTTATTTTCCCTGTGCTCCCATATCAGGCTTAGCTGATGATCCCCTCTGGAGCTGGTCACTCCTTCATCTGGTGCAGTTTTAAGTCACCACTAGGTATTGTTTGGGTCTTGTCTCCGTGCCAAGTCATCCTGTGGCAAGGGTCACAAAGGGACTGAAGTGCCACCTCTGACAGAACAGCCCAGGAAAAAACGTGAAATTCAGTCTGGGCAAGGGGCCTGGCCCTGCAGCCTGAATGCTCCACACAGGCCCCTCTGTTTCCTTTGAACAGGTTTGCCTCATGGCATTTCAGCCTTTTCTCCCAATGTTCTTGTTGCTGTGGCCTAAAAATGTTCAACGCTCAGGAGCACCTTTTTGCAGTAGTTTTCCCTCAGTTGTAAATGTTGTGGATTTCATTTTAGCCTTGCAATCTCCACGAGATCCCTTTTCCTTGTGCTCTCAAGTGTTGATTTGGGATCACTTATAAGGACTGTTTTGATAAGGTGCTGATAATTACAATCCTTGTGATAAAACCAACTGTGGAAAATCCCTTCTGTTCACCTCATCAGCAGGTCTGTGAGTGCCCAGATCCCTGGCCTGGTGAGTGGGCAGCAGTGCAGGAAGATTCTCCATCTCTTGGTTCTGGCAGCTGGAATGTGAACTTCTTCCTCTTGCTTTGCCTCTAAAATAATTTTACAGTGCTTCAAATATTGCAAAAATGAAGGGGGGAAAAGAGAAGGGGGCAGTATTTCCACAATTTTTTTTACTCTAAGGGATTTTTAAACCAGTGGCTTTTATTTGGTGAGAAAGTATTCAAGCTGGTCAACTCTACAGCAACTCTGTTCCATTGCTTGTAGAAGCAACATAATTGAAAGAGCTGGTGCTGTGAAGAAAAGGCAGAGGCTGAGATTATTCACAGTTTGGCTTTGCCAGTCAATTTATGTTTTAAAAAAATACATTAAACAGTGCACTTCAAATTCCTTGCACTTTTCAGGTGGTTGACTTCTGTCTAAATGCCTCCTAAGAACTGAATCGTGCACATTACCAGTTTAATTGCACATCTTTAAGCATAATTGCTACATAGCCAGTTTATTTTACAGCTTTCAGCTTATTCACTGTGTTACATAACTTCTTAATTTGAGGATTAAATGGGAAAGTGATTAGTCACTTTTTTGCGTGTAACCCCGTTCTCATGAACTTCAGCATCCCTCCTTTGTCTGTTCACTAATTATCAGCAAGGAGGGATGAATGCAGGTTCTATTTTTTTTTTCCCCAGAGAATCACACAGATATGGAAAGGCAAATTTCTGTAAGCACATATGCTTTAGAATGCAATTTCCAAACTGGGTTTTTTACAAAAGGGTTTTTTCACAAAGATCAAGGAAATGAAAAAATATTAAAACAGTGTATGTGCTAACAGGACATCCATATGTTTATGTAAGTCCCAGTGGCAAAGAGACAAGGATCTTCCTCGTGCATTGCAGCNTTTCCAAACTGGGTTTTTTACAAAAGGGTTTTTTCACAAAGATCAAGGAAATGATGGTAAAAAACATTAAAACACAGTGCACGTGCTAACAGGACATCCATATGTTTATGTAAGTCCCAGTGGCAAAGAGACAAGGATCTTCCTCGTGCATTGCAGCATTTACTGAAGAGCATAAAGATAAAACAATTGTATTTCCAACAATATTTAGATTAATATGTATGATACAAAAAACCCGTGACAGCCAGCTTGGGCACAAGCCAGTCTTAAGCTTCAAGATACTGCAAAAACTTACTAAGGTTGTACAGAAACTTTCCAGCATCATTTTCTGACTGTAGAGATGCATGTTACATGTGTGGAGAGAGCCAAAAAACTTTGCTGCCCGCCTTCCACGCCGAGGGTATCTTGGTGTTTCTAAACACATCCCACTGCTGTCCCTGCCAGGAGCCAAGGATTTGTGTTCTGAGGGGTTTTAACAGAGCAAGGCTGAAAGGGCTACACTTGTTCCCTGCTAACAGGCATGTCCCAGTGGACAGCTGCTGCATGAGAGAGACCAGGGGGAAGTGAAATCTTGTAGAAGCCAAGCTCCCTTTAGGTTTATTTAATACCCATGAACGGATGGGGAATAATGCTAATAATATACCACTGCCAAATAGGCCTGTCCTTTCCATCAAGCCCAGACAGCATCATCTTGCAGCTGTTGTAGTACAAGCAGGAAAAAAAAAAAGACTCTGAATGGAGAACAGCTGGCACCTTGTGTCTTCTCTGTGGACCCACAAACTCCTTCCTTACAAGGATTAATACCTCAGAAACTGTATATGCTTCAGCTGCAGCTTTCTGCTTAAACTTGTAGGCATTTGTACATTTGAGAGATCAGTTAAGGTCTTTCCAACGTCACACAGTCAAATCTGGCATCTGCAGTCACTGCAGCAACACGTACTTGTGGCTTTGACAAGTTCCACTGTTGCTTATCATGTGAGGTCTCAGAGCACTGATCTGCACATGAAGGCTTTTGCAGTGGGTCTGTTTCAATCACCTTCTCTTTGCAAGAGAAAAAATACAATTTTTAGGTGACTGGCTCTGTCTCAGCAATCATGAGCTGACATCCTGCTAAGTCACATGTGCATGGATCCACGGCATCCATGTGGGAGGAGGGAGCAGATCATACCATAAACACACAGTCTGTGAAGGAAGTCTGAAAACACAGATTTGATCTCTGTAGCTGTTGAAGATACACTTTCCTTCATTTAGGGCAGCTGTTAGTGCCTTCACTGTTTTGGTTTCTGCCAGGGTTTCTGAGACAGTCTCTTATACCTTTCAAAGAGCAGAACTTTCCAGTGGTCCCCAAAAGCAGTGCAAGAGCCTGAAATCAGAACCAGGTTTGCTGAGTTTAACAGATTTTGGCATTGTTCACTACCTGCTTCCCTTAATTAAGTGGAACCATGCTGTGCTCAGGCATCAGTGATCACCTTGCTGGCTGTGAGAGCTCTGTGGGGTGGTGACCAACCTACAGCTTTAGTAGTGGAGCCACAGAGTATTTACACTGGAGTTTACAAACTGCTACAGGTTTCCAACTAGGAGTACAAGTATCACAGGAAAATGGTGTGTGAGTGCTGCCACTCTGTGCAAATGTGCAGGGCTGGTAACTGCTACTGATGCTGCAGCAGCAGCAGTGGCCAAGCAAAACCAGCTTATGTCAGAAAAACAAGAGTTCTACACTTTGCTGTAGGTCTGAATGTTGATATTACAGGTGAAGGGCTACAATTCATGGCCCCTCACGATTCACTCAGTATATTGTGTACATACATCAGCAAAGTAAATGGGTATCACACGCCCACTCTTCATAAAGCAGCTGGGCTATAAACTCACACAGCTAAATTGGGGTAACAAGTGGTTTGTTTGAACATATTTGGGTTAAGTGGGAGTTTATCCTCCAGAAACAAAGTAAATGCTTTTTTTTTTCTTAAAGATGAGTAGTAGAACTTTATTTCTTGAGGTATTTCTTGGGGTTTGCAAGCGTTTCGAGAGGATTTTTTGTAATGTTTTGGTTAAGTTATATTAGCTCACAGCAAACTATTGTATCTTCTGAGTCAAGAAGCCTTTAGACTTCCCTTGCCTAGTAAAGCCATGATTTATTTATGAAGTTTTGAGATGAGAATTCTGTTGAGGTTTTGGTGGCAGAGGTGGTGTGTGGTTTACACGTTTCTCGCTGTTGTTTTCTCATGGGAGGTTTCCTGTAGTAAGCCGTATTCTGACATACCCGAGTCTGTCCTCCCCTCAGGGTCAACTCACATGTTAATATTTTATTGGATAAGGTTAGAATATTTTAGTAGATTCAACATAAATATTTAGGCATCCTATAGCCAGCAGCAAGCAATGATAAAATACTTCTCAAATGTTTGTTCAAAATTTGTGTCTGTTTATTGTTATCTCTAAGAAGATCTCTAATCCTTGTATCTGATTCCTAGCAAGGTTTTACCATGAATAAATCATGAGTGCTGGCTTACCTAGCTAGGACAGCCAGGAAAGGAGCTTAGGTAGACCAAGCTTAGGTAACTTAGCTAGTATAACCCCGACCTCATTTTGAATTATTTTGTCGTGAGAATTCAAAGTTAATTCCTTCACAAACACAGGTTAGTGTTGGGGCGTGTACAAAACCACCTTTCAAATGTACCTGAAGGAACTTAGTCATGTGAAAATCACTGAAAATCAATGCAGCTTGTCCTCCAAGATCAACTGGATTCCTACAAAAGTGTCAAACATAATATTTCAGTTTGCTGGTATAAGAGGGTTCTGCTCAGTCTGACACAGTTTTGGAGTGGGAGGATGCAAAGGATTAGATGGACACTAAAATGTCAGAGAACTTTTCCAGTGGGCTATGGAGGGAGTCTTCTGTTTGTGTTTGCCTAAGAGAATGTGGAGAGAAAATCTGAAATGCAGCTCCTCTAGTCCACAGGTTAGAGATGAAAATACAACTTCCCCCCCAAAAAAGGCTTTTTACGTAAATATTTAGATTTTAGGCATCTCGATGGTTGCAGATTGTCAGTCTCACTGCTGCACAGGAAACAGAGCTTTGCTTTGGACCCAGCCATACCTAGGGTGGTGAATTCCAGGTGAGATGTAGGAAAACCTAGGGAGGTCTGGCCTCAGAGTGGAGGATTCAGCTTAAAAAGATGGATAATGGCTAAATTCATGGTGGAGGTAAACTCAGAGAATAAACAGCCAGTTACAGCACCTAACAGGAGGCAGCAGTAACAACTTGCATTTGTCAGATTTCTCATCTCTTTGCATTGTTGTTTCCAATGCAGGAGCCAGGGAAAACGTTGATCTTGTTATTCTAATTCTGCTTGGATCTTCTCTTGTTCAAGAAATGTGCTAATCTAAATTAGCACTGATCTGAACTAGCACTGATCTGGTACCTGATGTTTAACTCCCCATGCAGTGACAAACTATTCTATCATTGTCTTCAGTGGAATTTTAAGTAAAGATTGATTTAAGTATCTGCTTAAGTGATCATTTTAGGTGAGTCACACCTGTAAGGACCTTTGAGATACCAGCATTTCAGAGCGGCATATAGAATTATCAGGGACAGATTCCAAAGCACTTCATAAAAATAAAAGCATTGACCCAAAGCTTTGGGTTTTTGGCAGGTAATTGTGTAAATCAGAAGGGAATAGACGTTCCCTGTGCTTCCAGCATGTTCCCCAGTCCCCCACTTTTAGATGATGGTGCTGCAGTAAAGAAAACACCATATTTTCAGCCATAACTCTATTTTCCTTTGTGGTCTGTTTATCTTACATGAATTGAATTTTAGTATGCTCTTTCACAAACTAACCAGGCATTATATTTTCCACAAATATAAATCTGTAATGAAGTATCTCCATCTGTATAACTAATGAAAAGTGCAAAATATTTGATATGTTAGAGTTTAAAACAATTCATTAACAATTGCTCATGTAACTGGAAATAATTTAATGGCTGATTTCTCCACAGTTCTGGCATTTCTAAATACTTATATGTTTATAAACATATGAGGCAAACACATGCAATAAAAAATCTGCTCTATGTTTTTAATGCTGCAATGTATAGTGCAACCATGCATGTAAATATCATGTATATGCCTGTATTTCCCAAATCATAATATAAATTTTAAACCTGTGAATTAAGTTTGTGCTATGCCTCTCAGTGTAGCTGAACTCTGTGCATAAGAATGACATCATTGTTTCTGGAGTAACTAACCTACATGAGAAGAGGGGAATCAGAAGCAGACTTTTAAGAGGAAAATATCAAACAGAATGAATGGTTTGAACACAACAGATGATGCTTTCGGGTGCTATAAACATTTTATTGTTACTTGTTTGAGAAGAACTGCATAACTCACTGGGGCTCCATAACTTGTGAGTAATGCAGCCATCTCAAAATGTAGCAGATTTATCTGTCAGGGTGTTCAAATGAAAATCCAGGATCTCATGTCCTCCTTGGCCGTTATAAATTTGACCCATTTTAACAAGGACCCATCAGCGGGAATTCCTTTACATTTACACAAGGCATTTGAATTAAAACGTAACCTGATTTGGATTAAAATGTAACCTAAGACTTGGATTCAAACAATGTCATCTGACAGAATGTTTCAGTGCTGGAGCGCTAAAAACTAGTTGTAACTTCTATTTTAAAAAAGCACCAGAAATTTAGAGAAACTTTCTCCAACAGTAGTAACGACAGGAGAACAGGGCACTTCAGTTAGACTGTTTTTGGCTAGAAATTAACAATTTCCTGTATAGTTTATTCTGCACAGACAACAACTCGGGTCTCAGTGGCAGCACGACTGCCACCACATTTTGGCCTCACTCTTTGATATGGGGGCCACGTTTCATGCCCCGTTTACAGTCGGAGATTCCACAAATGGTGCTTTCCAGGGGTTCCCTGGATAGTCGGTGACGCCTTTCGGTCCGGGGCTGACGGAGGAGCCGCGGGTCCTGCCTGCCCCTCACCGCTCCGGGAAGGGGATGCCCGGCTCCGAGCACACCGGCCGGGCCCTGCGGGACAGGGTCGCACCGATCCTCGCAGAAACATCTTCCCCTGCTGGGTGCTGCCCTGCAGAGATCGCTGTAAACCGGCTCCGTGCCGGGCACTTCCTGGCGTCCCCAGCGCTTTGCTTCGTTTTGGGAGACTTAAGATTACGAACAAACCCTGCAGCAGCCCCGCTGCCGGATGGAGTCCGCCTTGCTGAGCAGCACAAAGCATTTCGCTGGGAAAGTTTGCTACAAATAACACCCCTGCCGATTTTTGCCTCAGCTTTACCTAGTATTATCATTATTTACACATTCTGTGGCTGATGGTGTTCCTCCAGCTCACAGCCACCATCACCCTCTGTGTGGCCGGAGCATTTTCCTCTTCCATCCAGTTGCGGCATCGCAGCCAGAGGCTTGCGGCGCCCCATGAGGCGGCCGCAGCGGGAGCAGACACGCGGCAAGACCCGCTCCTATTCCCATGCAAACGTTCTCGTTACTAATAACTAATAACCTCGCCTCGAAGCGAGAGCAGAAATCTAGCCCCCGAGGAGCGCCCAGCTCCGCTTTTCGGGATTAATTTTAAGGCGGCACATAAAGGAAGCGCTAAGAGCTGAGTGCTTCGGGGAGGCGCAGCCGCCTCCCAGCCCACCGAGGTCCGCAGCGGTGGCGATTTCGGCGGGGGAGCGGGGCCGGGGAGAGGAGCCCGGGGTAGGGTGGCCGGGGAAGGGTGCTGGGGAGCGAAGCC
>VXBB01018055.1:20931-46226 GCA_013399915.1 Illadopsis cleaveri | reverse complement strand
CCGGGCGGGCGGGGACGGCGGCGAGCCGAGGCGACCCAGGGAGCGGCCCACCGCCCCCGGGGAAGGCTCTGCTCCGGGGAGCAGCGGGGGGAGGCGGCTGGCACAGACGCCGAAGCTCCGCCGCCCACCCCCCGGCACCGCCGCAGTCTGCCCAGCGCCGGCAGCCCCGGGAGATGGTGACACATGAAGCGTGCGGGAAGGACCATGGTTGAGAGGACCAGCAAGTTCTTGCTGATCGTGGCCGTCTCGGTGTGCTTCATGCTTATCCTGTACCAGTACGTGGGGCCGGGGCTGAGCCTGGGTTCCCCCAGCGGCCGCTCCTACTCGGAGGAGCTGGACCTCTTTCCCACGCCGGACCCGCACTACGTGAAGAAGTATTACTTCCCCGTGCGGGAGCTGGAGCGGGAGCTGGCGTTCGACATGAAGGGCGAGGACGTGATCGTCTTTCTGCACATCCAGAAGACCGGCGGCACCACCTTCGGCCGCCACCTGGTGCAGAACGTGCGGCTGGAGGTGCCCTGCGACTGCCGGCCCGGGCAGAAGAAGTGCACCTGCTACCGGCCCAACCGCAGGGAGACCTGGCTCTTCTCGCGCTTCTCCACGGGCTGGAGCTGCGGGCTGCACGCCGACTGGACCGAGCTCACCAACTGCGTGCCCGGCGTGCTGGACCGCCGGGAGAGCGCCGCGGCCAAGACGCCCAGGTAGGTGCCGGCCCTCGGCCGTGTCCTGTGCCCGGGCCGTGCCCTGCCCGCCCCTCGCTGCCGCCGCCCCGCCTGCCCCTGCCAGGCGCTGCCGGTGTGCTGTGCCCCAACCTGCCCCGAGCCTTCCCTCGGCTGGTTCACCTGTCCTCCCCTCCCGTCCTGCAGGCTGTGCCCTGCACCTTCCTCCTGCAAATTTCCTGCTCTTTGCCTCCCGCGCACCTCGCACACTGCACCCTCAAGCCCGTGGTCTTCTGCTCTAGCAGCCTCTGTGGACCCTTTACCGGGAGCATCTTTGTGCTGTGTACTCCCTCTTCTAAACATTTGGCCTTTGCCTCAGACATCACTTGCCACCTTTTAAGAACCCTTTATACCCTACCCCTAGTCTCAAGCTTGTCTTTGTAACCAGCCTTGCCCTAACCTGTGCACTCCTCTTCCTCCGGCTGAAATTGTTCTCCAGTGCAGCCGAGGAGAGGCACACGAGCCCACCAGTGCCCATGCTTCCCTCCTTGCTTTACTCCCCCCAGTCTGCACGCAGTTTTCTGTTCATTGCAGGAAACACTCCTTGAACACCTCTTTTATGTTCCTTGCTGTTGGTCTGGATGGGAGACCCGAGGTGAACTCTTTTGGGGAAAGCAGCTGCCTTGTATGTGTTCCTTGAGTGTCCTTCCTATGTGCACCAGGAGGGAGGGAGAGCCATCCTAGAGCCCCCCTCGGTGCATCCAAGTGGAACACCCGATGTATTTCTGCCCTGTTAGCCCATCATTTCTCTGCCTTGGTCTCTTCATGAATTACAAGCTTCAGAGGAATATTCTGTTTGAAGCACTGTAGTAAAGACAGTGGCATATATTAAGACCTCCAAAAGATTATATTCTTTTAGCTCCCGTCTTTCATTCCACAAGGCAGTTTTTAAAATTATCGCTATTTTTTAACACTGTGCACATTCCTTTGACGTATTAGTTGTTCTATTACAACACTTTGTAATCTGTTTGCCTTTAAGTTTCATTCTTTAAGGTCCCCAAGATCTTATGCTAATATTTGCTTATACCATATATTTTATTTGTGCGTGTGTTGTTAATATAATACATAATCTCTCTAATGCAAAGTGGCCTTTAAGAAAGTACGTTTGGGCATCATGGCTGTGTTTTCCCTGCATTTTTTAAAAGAGATTCTTTATGCTTTTTCTTTCCTTGGAGCTGTGTGCGATTGCCGGGGTTCTTTATTGTCTCTGTCGTGATTGCTGCTGTTTTCAGCCCATCTCGGTGTTAGTCATCCAAGTCTGCTCAGACTGCTGTCGTGCTGCCTGACCCAGCATTGGCAAACTGAAATATATAACTGAAGGGTTGAGGCTTTCCTGTGCCCTCTTATTGATAAGGTGTTTGAGAACACCTCCAAGTAAAATATCCTCTGCCCATCTAGTTGCTGCTGAGATTTTAGTGAAGTGTCGTTAGGAAAAAATGCGCGAAGTTCAAACCTGATTTTTAAAAAAGAAACAAAAATTACCCGTTTTGTGAACCTTGGCACTTGGCTAGCAAACCATTAACCTTATATAAAGACCTGTGTGGGTTTATGAGTTGTCTCGGAGCCTTGTGTGCTTCCGTTGGCAGTTTTGTGTTTAAATCTGTTGCGTGTTCAGTTCTCAGCTTTCCTCTCTTCAGCAGCTGGGTTTTTTGTACAGGTACCTGAGAAAGGGGCACGTCAGGTGGTGAGGTTGCAATTAAATTCCTTACAGCAACTCATAGGAAGTTGAGAACCAGAAGTCTATTGCTTCATCTCACATACTTGTAAATGAGATTTTCCTTGCCATTTGTTTTGGAATATCAGGGACTGTGTGCTTCTTTCTGCATGCTTCTTAATTGTCTTGATTTTTGGCTGTGCAGGAAAAATCATTAATCCTGTCCCATTCCCTCGTGTCTCTGCACATCAAGAAATAGTTGTGCCCAATGTTGTCTCTTGACTTCCTTTAAATCTAAGTTGGAACTTACTTTCCAGGCATTCAAGGACTATGATGTGGAAGCTTTAGATAATCTATGGTTTATCACCTCGATCTGTTAAACAAACCCCAGAATTTACTGATCATTGCATCCTGGGGATGGTTTTAGTGCAACCAGCTGCTGGCTATTTTAATAATACTGTCCTAGGGTCCAGCTCTGTTGTGCTGCAGTCCAGTTCAGTTGGCACCTTATCCAAAACATGTTTTATTTCATGCCTAAGGAAATTGCAAATAAGAGACAGGCAATGCTTTTTAAAATAAAAATTTGATGGGTTTTCTTTGTTGAAATACAGATAGTCTTGTATTATGTCCATTGCAGTAAGAGCAATATCACTTTTTTTGTCCATTGTGAGTGTTGGATCTCTTATGTTGAAACGGGACATCTTTTAGATAAGGTATATGCTAGAGAGGCTCTTGTTTTATAATGGAACTGAACTACAAGCATATTTCTCTCAAAGGAAACAGAAAAAGTCGCAGCAAACAACCGTTCTGTCCAGCTTCTCTCAGATTCTAATATTATCCAATCTGGATTTTGGAGTGTAGTCTTCAAATTCAGCCTTTAAAACTAATATATTGGTTTCTGCATTTGCTGCTTAATACAAAGTTTAAACCTTTGCTCTTCCAAATATATGTTTGTCCCCCCAAAACAAAACAGCTGACTTGTGATTACAAATAAATCTGCCTTCTAGTGAATGCTAGAAAGCATGAAGGTCATTCAGTATTGCTCACATGCACAAATCATGAGGTTCAAGCTGTTCACTTTGTAAGGAATGCAGTTTTGTAGCTGCCCAGTGCCCTATTGCACTACATTCCATAACCTGGGCATGGAACATAAATTTGCAATGCAATTCAACTTTCTTCATTGTTCAGTTGTTCTGTGTTAGGCTTAATGATTAGGAGCCCTAGATTGCCAAAGGCTGCATTTTTTCTCTCTTTCTTTTTTTTTTTCTGCATTGATGCAGTGTTAGGGATGGGTGTGTTGGCTCTTATGGGTCAGCACTCTAAAAAAGTACTGGTTCTCACTCCCTCCTGGTGACTTTCCTGCTTTGTATTCAAAAGGCTCCTGGACTTCTTGAAGCAAATGTTATGTTTTATACACAGCCAGTAAAAGAAAGATTGATTTGTTTGGGGGTTGTAAAACTTGGCACTCCAAGGAACTCTGAAGTTGGCTGTGCTTATCAGTTCAGTCACTTAGCTGCAGTTCTCTTCATGGCTTTAGGAGAGGGCAAATGCCAAGATTTGGAGAATGGAGGCCTAATTATTCCTTGTGCTGTTGGCATAAATAACGGTTGCAAAAGACTTCATTTTTTTTAAAAAAAGAAGCAATACTGGGATGCATGCCTTGAGTCACCACGCTGATATTTCAGCAAGCAGAAACTAAGCAGAAACTGTGAACTGCTCCCTCCAATTTGTTTCACTTAAAACTTCAGAGATCAAATCTCTTCAGTTGATTCTGAAAAAAAAAAAAACACCCAAAAAAACCAACCAAACAAAAAAGCCAAACTAATTTTCTTTAATTTGACTTCCAGAATTAGAAAAAAAAAAAAAATCTGTGAACTGACCCACTAGTGGCTTGTTTGTCCCCCCTGTCAAAGGAGGAGTGAATGCAAGCCCTTGGAGGGTTGGGAGGCTCTGGAGGAAATGTGTTCCAGTGCCCTTGTGCTGCCCTGCTCCCAGCACAGCAGCACAGCCCTGGGTGTTCTGAACTTGTACTTGGAGGACACTTCATGCATGAACTCGACTCTGATGTGCTGCAGAAGCAATAAAACAAATATATTACACCAAAGGGATTCTGTGTGTGTTTCCCCTCCTGCCTGTTCCCAAAAAAAAAACCCTGAATAAACCCCAGACAACCCAGGCTTTGTTGCTGTCCTGCTGGTTTCTGCTGCCTGGTGAAAACAAGAGCATCGGGGCTGGCATTTTCCTGGAGCTGCATTATTCACGTGGAAAGGATTCAAGGCACACAGCTCCTTTAAAACTGCATTTCTGGAAGCTCCCTGTTGCTGGGGAGAACCCATGGAACTGGTAGAGTGTTGGTTGGGCATTACTGGCTCTGTGCTCTCCCAGCTCACACACGAGCTCTGCCTTCTGTTAGGCTGTTGCAAGCACTGTGTAGATTTTTAAATTTTTTTTTTTTTTTGATGAGCTGCCTCGAGACATGAGCTTAGCCTTGGCTTTCTGTATGGGTTTCTGTGCTAGTCTGTCATAGAAGTTTGGTTTCTCAGTTCATCTGTGGACAAAAATGACAAAAGTTTGTGCATGCTTCTGATTTCAGTATTTTTTCTCGAGGTTTCATACATGTAGAAAGAAAAAAAAAATTACAATCCACATGCTTTTATGTAAGAAATCCATGTCAGGTTTGTAAAACCTGCTGTTATGCAGATCAGTCAAGAATCTCTCTGATTAGCTATTTACAGCTTATGTTTTGGCTTGGGGTTTTTTAAAGAAACAATTAACAGGGCTCAGCAGTTTGTTAGTTTGATTTTTCTGAAGTGTGAACTTTCACAGCTTCCAACTACATATCTGTCCCATTGCAGGGATCTGTTCTTGATGAGGTTTTTATTATATGTGTGCTTGGGAGCTGCAGAGACACATTGTCAAGAAACCAACTGTTTGAGAATGAAAAGCTTTACCAAATCATTTTTATAATATTAGCACTTCTTTTAAAGCTTGAGCTTGTCATTCTTTCTGGATCTGTGTGTGTTGGGGGTTAAATAATACCTGTCTGCAGGGAGCAAGGGGCATTTTTTTTCCACTCACCAGTTCAACTCAGACTTGTTTATCATAAAGACCAGTGGAGAAATATAATATAAAGCTATTTGCAGTAGCTTGGGTCATTTCTCAAACCTCTAGCATGGGCAGTATTTTAAACCCTATTAGTCTGATAGGGAACCTGTGGTTGTGCTCACCCACAAAGCCAGGCTGGTCTTTCACAGCCAAACAATCCTCAAGGGCCAGGTAGTTTTGCAGGGAAAATCTTTAAATTTGACACAGTTACCAAAAGTAGCTGAAAATTGGAACTCTTCAAATATCTGCCTTAGGTTTGAGGTACTGTATTTATCTAGGCTTGAGACTTTTGGCTGGTATGCCAGGTTTAATCACTCTTGCTGGTTTTTGTTGCTGTTGTTGACACAGCAAAAGGATGTGTGTGTATTTGTACTGACCTGATTTTTCAAAATGAGACATTTGGCTGGTTTTCATTAATCTTTAAACAAAAGTTGCATCATAACCTAGTGATTTTGTTTTTCTTACTTAGAAGTTTGCACACACTCTTTGCCTAGACCTCAGATTTTGCCTTTTTCTGGTTATCATTTCCTGCTTTACAAATAAAAGTGTTCAGTATTCGGAGTAAACCCTTGGATAACCCTCTTCACTTTTTTTGTTGGTTTTCTTTTTTTTCCTTGTTTGTTTATTCCTTTTTTCTTTTTTCTTTTTTTTTTTTTTTTAATGATTTTGAAATAATTACTTCAGAAGAGCTGGCTTGAATTTTATTAATAACTGAACTGGATGGTTTGCTAGATATGCCCATTATAAGGGGAATCATTGAGGACTGGTCCTCTGTAGATGCACAGCTGATGGGTTCCACCATGCCAGTGCAGGCAAACATTTTGGAGGTTAATTACTTAGCTGTTTAGAGTTTGTAACATTTTGTGTGACACTTCTTGGCCAAAGCAATGCCAAGCCCAGTTTACAGGGCTCTGCTGAAAGGTCCTGGTTTGTCAGTGTAAGGTGGAGAACATTCACCAAGAAATAAAAAAAACAACAACGTGATCTCCAGCAATGCCACTGTGGCAGCTTCATGCTGTGCCTCAGAAGGAATCTGTGATGGAAGGAATTTGGATTTCATTGGGGCTGTAGGGACTTTAGGTGAAAAACAGCATGTGACCTACAAAGGTGTGGATTTGGTAGAACAGCTGCAGAATTACCTGCTGTGACTGGGGCAGTGTGGTGAGGACTCTGCCCTGCAGGGGGCTGGGGCAGGTCTTTGGTTGGTATTAGAAGGTGAACTGGGCCAGGCCATGGTACCCCTTGAGAAG
Organism: Illadopsis cleaveri; assembly: GCA_013399915.1. Classification (NCBI taxonomy): domain Eukaryota; kingdom Metazoa; phylum Chordata; class Aves; order Passeriformes; family Timaliidae; genus Illadopsis; species Illadopsis cleaveri. Next base: position 39,498 of record VXBB01018055.1, on the reverse strand, counting down.
GCACTGCTAGAGAAGATTGAGTTACAACTGGAAATGATTGCAATGCTGCCCTGTCCCTGGGCCTCTGCTCCTTCCAGCAAGGAGGAGGAGATCAGCTCCTCACTGACCTGCAGGGTTAGGCTTCATGGGCCTGGCCAGCAGTCAAGCAGAAGCTCTTGGCTGCCTGTTGTGGGAATTGGAGGAGTGTAACCTGGGACCCCTTTACCAGAAAGTAATTTGGGACATGCAGGCCTGGAGTTATTTAAGAAAACCAAAACTCCTCCTGAGTTCATTTCATGGGTGAGATTGGTGTGCCTTACCTGAGTCATGTTTGCCCACAGTGCCCACCCTCCTGGCTGGCACCAGAGACCTTGATGACCCCTTGCCAGCATATTCCTACCCCAGATGTTACTCACAGCAGGGAAGAGCAGAGCCTCAGAAGAATCAAGAGAAAGCTAATCAAGATAAAGTTAATCAAGAGGGGTTGTGACTGTGCTCTGCTAGTTACTTTGACCCAGAAGCAAAGGGTGACTGTAATGACAGAACACACCTGATTCTACATTTGCTTAGAAATACCATACAGAAATAATGTCTTATCAAGTGTATGACATCCATTTGGAGTCTCCCTACTACGTATCCAGCTGTCTTTTACAGATTATGGCTTTTGTAAATCTTGGAAAGTGGGAAAGCAGCATGCCTACAGCCAGTCAGAGAACCAAAATCTCTGATTTATGTATCTTTATTTTAAAATCCCAGTTATTTGGAAGGAATTTTTCCAAATTTAAATAGGTAGTGTTTTGTCAGTGGACACTTGGGATTATGTTTGCTTTAGAAAGCCAAAGTGACATAGGCTAACTCCACAAAGCTTCATTTATGCTTATATTTCCACAAAGTACTAGAACAGAGAGGGATTTTCTGTTATTGACTGAAATTATACTTTGTGAAGCAAAGAGAGGAGGCATGGTCTTTAATTCCTAATAATCACAATAGTGCTAGCTGCCAAGTGCCACAATATTGGACACACAAAGGACGAGGCAAACAGTAGAAAGTCAGGCAGGAAAGTTTTATTTTAATTTTTTTTACTCTATTATATACACTTTTTACAGAAGGTAAAAGATTGGTTACACAGGTTGCCACCTCTCCGATTTTATGGGTGAACATCACCATTAATCATATTTCTCTTCCCAGAGGAGAAATATGTAAACAAAATAGATAATTTTAAATACATGCATAGTTTGCACAAAGCTGCATGAGAATTTCTACTGCAAAACTGCAAAACTTACAAGGCAAAAAAACTTAGAGCGACAGCCAAGTCAAGATTTTTGGATGAAATTTTTCTTGATGTGGACAGGAGAGAATGATATATCAGAAGCAAAGACCTTCATAAACAGAGATGTTACTTTGTTTGGAGGATAAACAAAGTACAGGAAGAATACTGAGCTGAAGTAGCCCGTTAGAAATTTGCTTGTTTCCCCAATGGTGGTTGACCTTAAAAGCAAACAAACAAGCAAAACAAAACACCCTCTGCTTTTCCGAAAGGAATTGCAGTAGAATGATGAGGGAAATACACCCCCCAGCACACACCTGAGGCAGCACAGTTCCTGTAATCACTGTTTGATGTAGTTTTGTTTCCCTAACAGAGCACTCTGCAGGAAATCCAGGCTTGAGAATCTCTCTGAAGAGTCCTTTGGAGGTGGTTGTCACAAAGGCACAGAGAGCCTTAAATGCCCCTGTACTGAAGCATGTCAAGGCTGAGATCTGAAGAGGATGCTTCAGTTCTGTGTGTTGCTGCCAAAGGAGGAGCTGTTTCCCTGCATGTCTGGGGGAGCCTGAGATCTCCTGTGAGTGGGAAAAGGGATTTCAGGACAGGTCCACGCAGGGAGAGGTCGGCAGGTGAAAAGCAGACGGATGTTAGTAGGGTTTAGTTGTTCCTACATTCATTAAAAGGTGTAAATCTGTGTCATTTCCCTGCTTAGCCTCATAGTGTATTGTACTATTCTGGATGTGTTTCATCCCTTCAAACTGCTGAACAAGGCAAAGGATATGAGATATTCTGGGGCATCTCTTTTTCAGTGGTGTGTCCAGAAAGGGTTAAGAAGGTCCCGTTGTTCACCTTTAGCTGTAACCTGACCTTTTTAGCAGTACTAATTAGATCATTCTTTCACCTGTGCATCTCAAAGCCTCTTCAAAATTTATGGTAAATAGCAGCTGGTGTTGTATTAATTTCAGACTTCAGGTCTGTGCCTTCATTTCAACCTAAAGACTCTTCAGGGGTCTGTCTTAAAGCTGGCTTTGACCATAAATCCCAGTCTTTCATGTTAGTGTACAGACTTTCCTGCCCAATCACTTTGTCTATTTCAGAAGCAACTGTTTTCTTCACTTGTTGTTACTGCTTGGCTCTGTTTTTTCCCTTCCTTCCAGCCTTTTAGTGGTAAATTCTACATTGTAGCTCACCTATGTTTTTCTAGAGAAATTATTTCAGAATTTCCTGCCAATTTAAACAAGAAAACAGTTATTTGCAAATAACTTTTTATGTTCTGACTCTGTGTTTTATTTCATGACTAATCTCCATCCTATTAAGCAGAGATTCTTTGATTAGACCTCACTGCAGATTGAAATACTATGATCACTTTTATGGAGCTGTTCTACATGGAGGGGAAACCTCAGAGCTTCCTGAGCAGCCTTTGCATTTTTGTTTTTAAAATAGACCAAATTTCCTTTGGCTTAATGTTAATCTTCAAGCACTAACAAGATGATTTCAGATTTTTCTGCCAAACAGAATTGCTTAGAGTTTGAAAATGCATGGTGACTTTGCACTAATTTCAGATATATTGAAAGGGACCTTGTTTCTGGACAGGTGCTAAAGAATTAAAAGTGCTGCTTCTTCCATATGTTGGAGTTACTCTACATTTTAGCCTTAGTTCTTATGTTAATTATACACATGTATAAGATGTATAAATTTCACCTGATTACAGTGAAATACTCAGCAACTTTTAAAAGATTTTGTGAAAAGCATTGCACTGGTCATTCCTCTTTTTTTAATCCTAAACAGAAAAATGGGATTTGTTTTTTTTTTTTTCCTCTCAACTCTCTGGGAAAATTTAAATGTCCAATCAAATACTGTAAAGGTAGAATCGACTTTTTTGTTTAAACTAACAGCTCTTGCTGCCGTGACCCCCTTGCTCTCAGCAAAGATTTTAGTTCGGGTACCTGTGACCCTATATCAAAGCATCAGGGAAAAAAATCAATGCCTCACAGCTAAGACAAACAGCAGCAGCCTGCTGACTCACCAATTTCCTGACAGGTTTTGCTCTCCTGGCGGAGATGGACAAAAGTACAAGCAGAACAGGAGTTGCTGAGGATAACCATAATCAGTAAGCCATCCCTTCTGTTAACATGGCTTAAATCACAAAAGACAGGATTACCTTCTTCTGTTCTCTGCCTCTTTCTCTTCTCTTGCCACCTGTGCCTTTTTTTAGGCCTTTGAAGGAGAAAAGACTGATGTGATGGGGGTAGTTGTGCGGGGAAGAAGATTGAACAGATTTATTCTGGCTGCTGGGGCGAGTACAGCAGGGGTCATTTAGATTAAACCCCCCATTAAGGAGAATGCTTCATCCATGGTGTACTGCACAGGAAAGAGATACACAAATGCATAGGAGCCCTTTCAGGTGAGGAAATGCCTTGGCATCTCTCCTAGGGGGGCAAAACTGGAACTTCTTGTTCTGAGCACCTGAGTGAAGTTTCCCTCATGGGTTATACTCCTCTGGCTGGTGTTGTTATTTGCGCCATATCCAAAATAAATCATCTGAAGTATTTTTTTCCCCACTGAAGTTTTCTTTGATTCATTTGGCTGTATTCACAAATGTGTTTAAAAATGACACCATCTTTCTGTGTGTACATAACCTGACTCCAGTGGAGCCTCAGACCTGGCCAAAGGCAGTGTAGTGAGGTCCTGTATTTTCAACCAGCATATTGTGTTACATGTATCATGTCTCTGGCTGCTGCCACCGGTGGCTTTGATTTTGAAGTGTAATATTACACTTAATGCTAATGACTCAATATTGTCCTTCATTATTAAAGCCTTTATTTGGGCCCAGCATTTAATTCTGCTCTTTTTCTTGTACTTTGCAAATAGGCTTTTTCTGAGCAATGTGTTATTTCTTTATAATAGCTGAGCAATTTTATTTTGCATTCCCTGAACTAATACTTTCTTTCAGGTTGTCATCCTCTTGTACCTTGATTGCTTCAATCTGTGTTTCTGAGCTTGATAAGTTAAGCTTTCTTTCCCTTTAGAGATCTCCTACTGCCTTCTCATAAGTTACCAGATTTTTACTGGGGAGGAGCTCTTTTTGTTCTGATTGTTGAAGAGCCCCTTTTGTAATAGGTCAGAAAGTTTTTGCCATACAAAATATAACTATGCCAACATCAGAAACAGCTGTTAAATCTGAACAGTCAAATTTAATGCGGTCAATACACTTAAATACTTTTGGTGAGGTACTTCTAACACTTCTGAGAAAGGGTTGTTTTCATGACTTTGGATAAATTGGATGAACTGACACCTGTTTATGGAGCCAGTCATCCATGACAAACACATACCTTACAGAAACTCTAAAGTAGCCAATTGCTATTTTCAGCAGTTCCACTTCACAGTTCCCAGTTCTCAGCCCTGACTGCTCACAATTCAGGCAGGCTCCAAGCAGACAGTGTGCCAGCAGTTTATATGAGCTTCATTTGTTTTTAAGAAAAAAAATGACACTCCAAATATTGAAATGGTGAAATAAAAATCACTGAATGATACATGAGTTTGAATTTAGAAAATAACCCTGTCGTTGACTGTTTCTATTAACACAGGGCTGGCTGGAGGTGATCTCCTGTCCTGTGACTTGGGCGTGTCAAGAAGGGACTGAAAAACAGCTGCCACAGTTGTTTGAGAATGAGCTCTGGTTTGGTTGTATGTCATGAGGACTAATGTGACTCCCACCAAAAAGGGAGTTTCAGGGAGTTACTCAATGACAGGAGGAGCTGTAGTTAAATTTTGGGTGTAAAAGAATCATCTGAGGTTTTGGATACAAGAAATAAAAGAGAGATAATAAGGGAATAAGAAGGAATCATAGTAACTTGTATTGACTAGGATTTTCAGGTATTAGATGGTTTGTTAGTTACCAATAAAGCTTTTTTTTTTTGAGTAACCATAGAGTCTTTGATCTTAGTGAAGACATAGTTTCAATTTCTTGCCTTTCTTTCCACCTAATTTCTTTGCCTTGGGATTTGCTGCCAAAACTGTGTGGAGTTCTTTAAAGAAAAAATATTGGATACAGCATGCAAGAAAAATACTTGAGAAGTCTAGTATGAATCAGTATAGTTTGTGAGACAACTAGCTTAGAGAATTTTAAAGACATTTGTCCCTCACTTCTAAAACATATTTAGATTTTCTAGCTGCTATCTGCAAAGAATGTATTTTTTAAATGTGATTTAGGCAACTCCTCAGAAGAATAATTTGGCAAGTTCTGTCTAACTTTCCAACCTTTTTGCTTTGTTTTAGCTGCCTCGAGATGACTGAAGAAGTCATGGATTTGCCTTCAGCTACTCTGAAGGTTTCCCATGCTGTGACATGCTGCTTGTAGCAGCTTCTCTGAACAGCACTGCATGAAAAAGAGAGGTGCCTTTTCCCTGAAAATGCAATCAAAGCTCAAGGGAGCTCTCAAAAACCAGGATTAGTGCCTGGAAATGGATGAATTTGTGGTGGCTGTGAGTTTTGCGTGTTCCTTTGAGCATCTTCAGTTTGGGAAGCAGGTTTCTGTGTGGAGGGCACTGGTCTTCCTTGGACATCCCTTTCTCAGAAATATTATTGTAGATTTTTCTGGACTATGCTTATGCCAGCAGTTCTTATCTAGGTGTTAACCTGCCTAAGACAGCAGTTCCTGGGAAGAAATATTCCCAGAGCTGGCTGAAATGTTTCCACAGCGTGTGTAGCAGTAGCTGGCAGCAGGAGCAGTACAATTGTTTGGAAGGGGCTGATGGAAACAGTTGTGTTTACCCGGATTGCACTGGCTGGAAAGCAAACAGGAAATTGTCCATCCCATTTCCATCCCAGCAGAAGGCCCAGCCAGGGGTGTGGAAGCAGGGCATGACAAAAGCTGGATGGCTGCCCATGTTGTGATGTTCTTCAGGGAAGGGAGCAGAGACTGCCCTGAGCCCCGTGCCTGTCCCAGCTTGCCTGGGCAAGTTTCACGTTTGTTTGACAATGCAAAACTGGGTTATGCACACTGTTTGCACAGCCAGGGGCTGGTGCCTTGGGAAGGCTGACCTGGAACAGAGACTGGACAGAGCTGGAGAATAAAGTAGAGATTTATTGGAAGACCTCTAGGATACACCTTGGGCAGGACAGGAGCCTGACCAGGGCTACACTCAAGGTGGACTAAGAATGGTCACAGAATGGACGACTGTTCACAAAGTCTCACATTTTATAAGTTTTGGTCCATTTTCATATTGGGGTTTAATTGTCCAGTTACAGCTTCAGGTTGTGAGGTCCCATCCTTCTTGTTTTCTCTCTTCAGTCCACCCTTGTTTGTGTTTTGGGGCCTGAAAGTTGTCCTTGGTCTCCAGCAGGAAAAGGATTTGTTTTGTGTCCCTACCCTGTGCAGAGAGCTGACTGACGCTGAATGTGAGGCTCAGCTCTACACCCCTGGGCAGCACAGAAACTGAAATACATGAAAGCTCAAACTCAAGGCATCAGTGCTAGGCTGTAAGGTGATCCCTCAGGTGAGGAGCTGCTGGGCTGTGTTCAGCACAGGTTTTGTGTTCCTCCCAGACAGATGAGCTCACAGGTGCAGGAGTTGCTCCTCTCGTGATGTCTGGGGGAACCAGGCACTGCTCCCACCTTCTGTCACCAGAGCTCTTCAGAGGCATCTCCCCTGTGACTGAGCCAGCACAGCAGTGTGTGAAGGGAGCAGCATCACCACCAAACTCATTTGTTACACAAGGAGTGAAGATTCTTCCTATACTTGTGAACCTGTATTTGTGAATAGCCCAGGTATCATCTCTGAAAGGCAGCAGAGAACTTGGACTAGTTTTCATACTCAGGGAAAATGCTTCTTGCCATGTGACCTAAAGTATTTCAACAATGGTTATTTTGTATTGCCTGTTAAGTGCTGTCACCTTGGAGCTCTTTTGAAATAGTTTCCTGCACAAGAAATGGGGAGTGTTTGTGTCCCAGTCTTGAAACCACAAATGAAAACCTGGCAGAGGTGTGCAAGGGCTGTTGTTCTTGAGGACCATATTCACAGCATGAGAATGTGGACATACTCTGTTTCTTCAAATTCCTCTGCAGTGTAACTGGTAATCCATGTGCCATTCTGAGGGGGGATATTATTGATATTATCTGGACTTTTTATAAATGCAGAAACTGAGGCAAAGGCTCAATTGCTCACCATGGGATGTGCCAGGACACCAAATCTATGACAATGTGTGTGTTGAGTGCTCATCCACGTGCTGTTGTACAGCATGATGAACTTTCCTGTCTCAGAATCTGCTGGGGGAATGAGCTTGCATTGCACTGTGTAAACAGGCAGCAATGGACAGAACAAGAGGACACAGTCTCAAGCTGTGTCAAGGGAAATACAGGCTGGATATTAGGAAAAAGTTTTTCACAGAAAGAGTGGTAAAGTACTGGAATGGTTTGCCCAGGGAGGTGGTGGAGTCACCATCCCTGGATGTGTTTAAAAAAAGACTGGATGTGGCACTTGGTGCCGTAATCTAGTTGAGGTGTTGGAGCTGGGTTGGACTCGATGATCTTGAAGGTCTCTTCCAACCTAGAAATTCTGTGATTCTGTGATTCTGTAAACAGGTAACTGAGGTTTAACCAGGTGACTGTGAGATTTCCTGTCATTCAGTCAAACACAAGGACTAAAGATCTTCTAAATCAGTTTTCTAAATACCCTGAAACAAATGCAGAAGTAAAGCTTTCTGCAGACTGTCCACGGTAGGACTGCTTCCATTTGGAAATAACTTTCCCCTAAGGATTTCTGTCAGAAGGCCTTCTTGGGGAGAGCATTTTCTTCCTTGTGCTCTAGCTGGTGTTGGAGGGGGATGACTTAACACTTGAGGTGTAGTTGGGCTGTAATGATGATATAAATCACTGCAGCAGGGGTGCAGCAGCAATTTATAAAATGTGCTGGATGATCAGCAGTCTGTCCTGACTGCTGCTTGGGTCGTGGAGAGCCGTGATGGAGCACTGCTTGTCAGGGCATCACTCAGCTGGAAACCTCGCCGAAAGTGAAGGATGGATTCTTTGGACATTCTGGAGATGTGGGATGCTTGGTCTGCCAAATACTTCAGGCAGGATGAATTGACCCCTTTCCTAATTTGGATATTTCCTGATCCTTCTGAACTTCTGAAGTTATTTGGGGATTGTCATGAAAAGTCTGTTTTCTGGATTGAAGCCCAGCCAATCCCAAATCTGGAAATAACTGCTCATGAGAACAAGAAGGGTTATATTTGTCAACTCTGCTATTGTGGGTAAGCCAGACTTAGAGACTCTTGCCTAGTGCTGAAAGGATTTGAGAACAGTTTTCTCTTATGGAAATAAGTAGAATTACTTGCACACCAAGGAATTTATGTGGCACTTTACTCCTTTTCATGGGAATCTGCTCTTGTGTTGACGTGTTTGTGAAAGTTTAAACTAAACCAAGTTAAAATATATGCATTAAACTCAAGCTGGATGCTCTACCTGTATGAACCATGACTTGTTGAATTGCTCTGAGAATCATCATGTAATATGTGCAAAAAACACCCAAAATGGTATAGACAGGAACCAGTGCTGGCCAATTCCAAAGGTGTCAGTTATAAAGTTCTTGGATGCTTCAGGATTTGCTGCAGTGTGCATGCTGCTGTAGCATTCCTGTCTTGAGGAAAACTCATTTTTCATGTGCAGTGGTCCCTCTGGGGTCAGTGAGGAGAGAATACAAAGGGGAAACAACTGGGCGTTAACAGCTTCCCACAGGATGAAGCACAAATTGTCCTTCCTTCAGGCAAATCCAGTTACTGGGTGTGAGCAGGAACTCGGAGTCTTAGTGGATTTCTGCAGTTAAACACACAGGCCTCTTGCTCCAGAAGATAGTTCAGCAGCTGTTTATAGTGGTGAGGGAGCTCAGAGGAGGAGCTGGTTATACTGATCCATCCTGGTTATTGGCTTTTCTTCCCCCTTCCTAGTTATAAGTAATTTAACTGTGACTAACACCTAAAGCTGGGACTGCTCTGCATGTCACACAATCCTTTTTTATTTTCCACTCTGCTTGATGATGCAAGTTGAAACAAAGGCCTGGCTGTTTAAGCTCCCTTTAAGCTCTATTAAAAAGTTCACGTGCTTCCAAGCCATGCTTTTAAATCACACCTCCAAGCCTGTGTGGAAAAGCTACAGGCAAGTTTTGAGCAATCCATTCTTCATCCTAAGGCATCACAGGAGGGGCAGGAGGAGTATTAGCATGCAGGTGGCTCTTTTAAATGCTCTGCCTGGTTAGAGATGGAGGTGGGACCAGTGCTGGGAGGTCAGGTAAGGAGACACCTGGAGCTTTCACCCCCAGGGCCACAGGATCCATGCTTAATGTGCTAAAAGCTCACATCCTCCTGGGCAGTATCTTCAGTGCTGCTCTTGGCTAGCAGATGTTCTCTCTAAAATGTGACTATCCATATGGCACCAGGCAGACCCGTTTTTCTTTTGAAGCCTTACTTGAGCAGAAGTAAGATGGAATGAAATGGAGGAACTGATGGCCAAGTCATTGGTGATGTTCTCACACTTCCACTGATGAGTTCTGATTTCTCCAGGTAGCCTCTGGCATGCCAGAGTGCTCCTCTGCTCTTTGGAAATCAAAGAGTGGTGGTAGAATGGGACACAGGTACAGAGCATGTCACTGCTCTTGAAGCATATTTAGAGCAGTGTCAAAGCTGCCATCCTGACATCCATGAATCATCTCAGTTAATTCTGTGGTTCAAGGACTATCCAGACTTACATCCAAGTGCTCCTTGGACACAAGGACCAAAAATGTTCTGCTGACTCAGGTTAGAGAAGTTGTTTCAAAGGCACACAGTGTGGAATGTGGGAGACACCTGGCCTTTACAATGAGACTTTTGGACACAGTCACAGTGGCCGTCACTTCAGCACCTTGGGCAGGTACTGGGTGTTCCTGTTCTTTCTTTCCTTTTAATGGCACTGGACAGCTCTGGAGAGGTTTTTAGAAAGACAGTGAATTGTAAGCTAACCCAGGAGACAGGGGCAGTTTTCCCACATGTGTTTGAAGGCAGAAAGAGACACAGTGTCAGCACCAGGAGTAAACATGGATCTGGGCTTTAAATACGGAGTTCAGCTTTTTCAGCATCTGTGTGGTTTTGTAGTTCTGATTCCTCCTATGGCTTATCAGAGTTCTCTTTGCTTGGGAGAAGGGAGGTGTCTCAAGAACGAGCTGTTTGAGGTATGGCTCCATCCTCTGTGCATTAACTCTCTTTTTCACACACAGGAGCAATCACAATTTTTCAATTTTTTTTTTTTCTTTTAACCATTTGGTGTCACCATCCCTTAGATCTTTATGTCTGTTCCTCTACATGAGGAAAAAAAGAATTGTAGATGCCAGCACTCACTAACCCTCAATCTGAGAAAGATGAAATTCATTCTGAAAGCCACGAAATTAAGTGAACCTGTCACAGGATTCTGAGCCACTTCTGAAAAAAGGCTGGATTTAGTTTCACCACTTTAGTAATGAAATCCAATCATGAGTAGCAGCCTCAGGAGAGGCACACTAACTAAAGGTCTTGGTTTGCAGCTCTCTCCTGAGAGCTCAGAGCTGAAATGGGGATAAGGTGTCACACTGGAGATGTTTTGTGTTATCGATCTAACTCGGAGTGGACAAAAAAGGATTCATGTCTGACAGAAGGAAGGATTGGGCTGTCCATGCAGACTTGTAGCCCAGCACAGTTGGTTTCAGTGGCAACAAGAGAGAGATTTTGGTGCTATTAATCCTTTTCTGGCCTTGCATGGCAACACTGCCTGGGTTTATGTGCTATATCCAACTGTATCCTGCTAGGAAAGGAAGACATAAAAAGGACACTGGAAGGTACCTCAGCTTGCTGGCCAAGAATCCCCATTTGCCTTCAAACCTTTTCTGGCTTCAGGCTTTCTGGCATGCCTCCACTGAGAGTGCACAGTTATTCAGTTTATTTATAGGGTGCAGCCCCAGACAGGTTGTTTTCTGGGTTGGACTAATCCACATCCAGCTTTTGGTTTCCATGAACAGAGAGATGTGGGAGTGTTGTAATAGGTTAGCTGAGACTTTATTATTTTTATGTAGGGAAAAGCTAATTTTTTATTTTTACAACTCATTTTATGTAGTTTTTACAGACCTTGTGTGTAACTTTAATTTGTTGATAGCTTTTTTGTCAATTACTTTATTGGTTAGTAAAAAGTATTTTACTTCTTTATCAAATCTCTCAATTCTTGTATTGTTTACATATTTTCTTTACTGATTCTTATGGGACAAATCCCTTGTCATTGCAGGTGTATTTGTTTTTTAACTTAAAAATAGGTTGTTATGATAATGAGTTTTTATTCCAAGATTGTTTTTGTATGGGAACTTGTAAATTGCTTAACTACACTTAGAAGAGATGACAGGCTAGCTATCAATTTAATAGAGCAGGCCTGATTTTATGAAACCTTCCTTTTGTAATTCTTGTACCTGTCCACGACATGGGAGGTTTAGGTGTTGGGAAGTTCTGTCAGGTACCACACACATGCCAGAGGTTCTGAAAAAGCAGGTTTGGATCAATGGCTTTGAGGACAAGCATTGCCACTGCTTGATCTTTGAGAGCTGCTGTGTATAAGCAGACTGCTGCCCAATTTCTGAGCTTTTCAGCCCTGTGGTTTTTATGGTATACAGGCAAAAGGTGTAATGTGATCCCATACAGCAGCTCTTACAGCTCTATACCTGTGCAAAAGTCTTTGCCAAGAAACAGCAAAGATATCCATCACACTTTAGGAGTTTGGTTTTCTGTAGATTGGGTTTTTGACTAGAGGAAGAGATAGTGATGCCCTTAATAGCAAGAAGGGTTCCTGCTTATTTTTTATTATTATTTGAAAAATATAAAGGGATGTAGTACAAGAACATGGTTTATTCTTTTGTTTTGTTTTCCTCTCCTTCAGAGAACAGATGCTGGAGTTCTGCTTGGTCATTCCAGTACTAAACACTTGCCTTTAGCAGCAGCATCACTGAAAAAAAAGAGAATGAAAAGTTGTATGTCGTGCTACAAGGCATGTATGAATGTGGACTTGCATTTCTGAATTTTGGCACGAAATGAGGTGGGAAATGCTTTATTAGAATCCTTGTCAGAAGAACCTGTAATGGCACAATTTAATTATGTTGGCAGGGATCTCTGGCAAGGTGCTTGAGCTTCCATCACGTGTGGACAGCCGGTCTCTGGGTTTTGCCTGTTGTTGTCTCTTGCCCTGCACACTGATGTTTTAAGAGAACAGTGTTTGCTGAGTGGGAGCACGGAGGTGGAAATGAAATAGAGTAACATTTTCAGAGTCTACTCTGGCATGCAGCACACTGCCTTTTGCACAGTGATGTTCTGTGGAGTGTACTGGACACTGTGAGTGTACCCGAGTGCTGTCCCCTGTGTCGGTATGTGTGTAATGTTATTGTTCTGAAGGTTTTCCATGTGCTGTCCTCTAAGCCGGGTTCAAACTATGTGCAGAGGTGTGACCAGTGCTGTGAGAACCCTCTTGAGCTTCTGCTGAGCTCCCTTCCCATGTCAGCTGACCCCAAGGGAATAAATTGCTTCAGGGCTACCTCCAATTAAGTTGGCAGTAACCTCATAACTTTTGAGTGTGGTCCTGACTACTCTGTTCTAAGCATTTCTTTCTGGATTGCCACACTGCTAACAAGAATGCAGACCTGGGACTGAGTTTGGGTAAGGACCATTGGAACCCTCAGTGCAAACACGACACATCCACCCACCAACCCCAGCAGAAATCAGGGATGGAGTTTCTCCCCTGGTGCCCAGATCCCTTGGTGTCACAGTTCTCACAGCTGAGAGCCGAGTCCTTGCTTCCTGTCTTGCCTTGAAGGTTGTTTCTCTCCTTACCTGTGTTACACAATTTCATTTTTCAGCTGCTCTCCTACTTTCAAACATTTCTCTTGCTGCTGCTGGTAACTTCACTCTCAAAAATGTCATTCTGCCAGACTCTTCAGGGGCACTGCTCCAGCCCCAGGAAGGGTAATGTCACTCCTGGTTTCTCTCACTGTTGGAACCCTGGTCACTGAGAATTTCAGACTTTCTGTGCTGACAGGCACTGACCCCCAAGAAAACACTGCATTGACCTGAGGCCTTGGAAAAGGCTTCCAAAATTGAGTGATAGCACTGGGATTGTGGGTGTGTGGTTTGACTAGAAGTGTGTGGTATCACAGGGTGGAAAACTTAGAGTTTAAGGGTTTAGAATATAGTATTATATATAAAGCAAGATGGAGGTTTTAGGGTGGAGGCTGAGTCCTTCTTTTTCACCTTCTTCATGGATCTGGGTGGTAATTTGTAATTGGATAGAAAAGTTTGCACTGTGGGCCATAGGTGGCTGGTTATTGGGTTAAAAGTAAAAATCATTTAGGTGTCATTTTTTAATTGGACAGTTTATCCTTAAAAGGCCTTGTAGAGAGAGAGATGGGGGACCATTTTTTAGCTTGTTAGGTAGAAGTGGTGTACAACTCACGGCTTGTGAGACTGTAATATAGATAAGAATTAAAAACATCTGAGTCCAAACAAGAAATACCATCTCGAGCATTTAATCCCAACCCTGGCAAAAAAGAAGATAAAACGCAACATCTCACTATTATTTCAACACCTGTATTTTGATACTCATTTTGGAAATAACTTCTCATTTTATGCAAACCAGGCCAATCAGCACTGGTGGCTGAAGAGCTGCTTCTCACACAAGTGTTTTACTGAGGGGTAGTTTGGGAGGACTGCAAAACCATTTGGCTGGCACCTGCCAAGCCACTCATTTTTCCAACGCTGTGTCTAATATTAAAGTATTTAATGACATCCAGCAATGGGTACAAGTAGACAGTAAAATCGTTATTTTTATTTCTTAGTAATAAAAATAGGCAGATTATATACCATGCTTACATATAATGTATATAAAATTGTTTTTTAATGGGAAATGAGCAGCTTCCTCATCTTTTGTAGTGTGTTATAGATGTTCAGTGACAGAGGCTCAGGCAGATCTTTAATCTTAGAGGGATTAAGTTTGGTCCTATCTCTTTCTGACACTTTGCATGTAAGATTAAAATTTAATGTGTTTCATCTTGGTTTCTTAAAAAGTACACAAGTCTAATTTCTAAAAAGAAACTGGTAGAGCTAAGAAGTACCATTTTAAAATGGCAATAAAGCAAAAATTCCTTGAAAAGAAGCCTAAGAGGGACTATTGCTTACTGGCCCTTTTTTCAATACAATAATTGGGAACAGTGGTTTAAAATTCTCTTGAATTTGTCATGTGCTTACTTTTCTGAGCATCCTGAACTATCTGCAATTTGAAAACAGATACATTAATAATGTGTTGCAAGGAACAATTTTATTTGTATTTTTCCCTACATTTTCCTTGCTGTACATTGAATATAATTAAATGTGCTCTTTAACCTGGAGGTGGTGTTTTTCAGCAGTATTACTACTGAGAATAGGCTTAGACTTAGGCCACTAAAATCACAGTAAGCTCATATTTTTTCTTGCCTTGAAAAATGTGCTGAGTATCTCAGAGGGCCAAGCCCTTAATAATTGAATATTCCAGATATATCAGCCTTTTTTTTTTTTTCCCTCTTTTTCCTTGCCTTAATTTCCTCTTCATTTTTGCAATCTGAAGTTGGAAGTTGAAGTTGTTTCTTATTGTCTGGTGTCTTTTGTCATTTAAGTTTACATATGAAAGCGTAAATTAATTATTTTTCTGTAGAATACTCAGAAGGGAGCAGGACCAGTGTCTTTCCTATTTCAATCCCTGCTTAACCCTTGAGTTTTTTTGGCAGGTGCCCTCTGAGCAGTGAGAAATGCTAATAGGAAAGATTGAGGGCTCATCTGTGAAATGCCAGGGTAAGGAACTCGCAGGTGATTCTTCTTTTGCCTGCTGCATCTTCCCTACAGGCCTTTGCTCTTGACACTGACATTGGATTTTCTGTAGCAAAAGCACCAAGGAGAAAAGTGCTTTCTGGCTTTTTTTCGTTTGAGTTCCCAGACTGCTGGGGAAGGTGGGAAGAAGAGGAGGTTGGCATTATTATTTCTGCATTATAATTAGGTCAGTGATTTCAGTTTGTACCCAAAGTGTTTGAGCTGTAGCTGAGTCAGTGGTGGATCTGAAAAGGCAATTTTATTTTATTTTATTTTGCCTAATTTTGTTGTCCTGACAGATATGTTAGCTGCTAAAGAGAGAAAAGCACTTTGAAATGAAGCTGCTGTGCATTTCAGTGATCTTGGCCCTGTTTGTCCCTGTCAAAGTCTTTATGCTTGACACTGTTGGATTTTTTTTTTTAAAGATCTGTGTTTTGGCTGGATTCTTACAGTTCAGCAATGGTCAGTGTAAGGCACTGAGTACAGACTGTGATCTCTGACTGTCCTCCTTTTGGAATAAGAGTTTTGAGAATTAAATATGAAATGAGTTGGGGTAAGAAGTGGGAGGACGTCCAGAGAAAAGGGCTGGCAGAGCAAATGGAACCAGTGAAAGCAGCTGCTTTACAGCTCGCAACCAAAAGTTGGCATTTCTTATCTGCTGTGGCAGCTGCTTTGCCCTTTTACCCCTCTGTACCTGTGGGCAGTGGGGAGGGAACTCTTTGTACTGAAGAGAAGTCACCCAGCAACTATAAGACAAAGCTTTTTAAAGAAATAGGTGAAGAATGTGTTTGCTGATCTGGTGAGAACTTTTATATCCATGGTTATTTCTCGGGGAGGAGCTGTGAGGTAAGAGGAAGTTTACAAGTGAGATGTTCTTTATTTCCCACTGATTCACCACCTAAAAAAACTGCAAAATGTGAGTGTGCCATACAGCTGCATTGGGAAGGAAAGGCTCAGTGATTCATTTTGTTTGTTTTAATTGAAGAATGATTGGAAAAACAACTTATTATCTTAATAAGCCTGTTCAATGCTGTATAGTAAAACCCTTTACAACTACCATTATGTTTCCTCACCCCAGAGATACAAAACCTGTTTTTTGCATCTGTGAAACATTGGCAATCACCGTTTCATGGAGTTTGGGGTTGGTATGTGAAAAATCAGAAGCGTTTAACAGTTCCTGTTAAATGTATTTTTGGGCTAATAGGTTGAAAAGGTGATGTCTGCAGTTTGGGTTGCATTAGCAATGGTGTGTCCGAGGTGACTGATGTCACCTCAGGTGTGCAGGGAGAAGGAAGAGAAGCAGGGTGGTTTGAGGGTTTTGGAAGTCTGTTTAATTTTCTGTTTTATTCCATCAGAGCCCATTTTACAAGCCAAAGGTAGACAGAGCTTGTTATTTTGTTGGCTATGTCCTTTTCTGTGCTGAAAGCACGTGCAGAGGAAGTGGAAATTTCATGTTTGGTTTTCCTCACTCCTCAGTCCCTGACTGTTGAGTCAGCTTCCTTTCAAAGCCTTGGGTAGCATGAAAAGCTGTGTGATATAATTGCTGCTGTTTGGATGGGTGTTTTAAGGGCATTCTACTGCAGGTTATTGCTCCACTGTTGTGTGGTTCATATGATTAAATTTGTTACATTTTTGAAGCGATTTTTTTAAGTGGACTGCTGGATCACTGCATGTAAGGCATGAGCAGAAGTAAATGATATATTTGGGGTTAGAGCTAACATGGGGGATAGACCTCTGTGTTAGAGGTGGATTCTTTAATGAAAAAAGTCTACAATTGAATCACCTAACAAGAAATATGAAGTTGAAATAACGTGCAGACAGCCGAAAAGCGCAACAAGATCTTTTCTTTCTGGCAGTTATTTTGAAACAAAATAAAAGAGTTGGAATGATGTAGTGGCAGGTCAACATAGAAGATAATGTTAGTGCAATTGTCAGTACCTTTGCAAAGGTGTTGGTGTTTTTCAAAACTCCTGCATGTGAAGGGTTGGATTTTTGGTGGTTGTATTAGACTGCCATGAGCTCTATTACTACAGCACAGTAATTTCCAGTTGCTCTTGCAGCAACAGATGTTCTATATAAAGGTTTCAGATTAAAGAGGGGGGGGGGGAATAGAATAGTTATATAAATATACTCTGCTTCTGTTCCTGCAGAAAAAAACAAACTATAGTGGAGACTCATAAATCAAAGGAAAAAGGGAGCAGGCCTTGTGTATGTTAAGTCAGTTGTGTGGCCTGAGCTTGTCAGTCAAACATAATGAAATTCATATTTCTGCTGAAGTTACTGTTTTCCACTGCAGAAGGAAACACAGCAGATTTCACAAGTTCATGAAATGCCATGAGTTATAAATATATGGGAATTCTGTGCCTGCAAAAAAAATTTACTGAGGTAGTACAAACTGAAGTTAATAATGTTCTTTTAATGCAAGGGGAATAGCATCATGGAACCTGGCAGATACTAACCATGGTGGGTTTTTTAACATTTGATGTGCCACACAGTAATAATCCAGTTGTGAGAGAGAAAAACAATGGTCACGGGGGGAGATGTATTGTTGTTTTGCCATGTCATGATGATAAAAAAGGATTGCAGCCAATTTTGGTGAAAGGAAGGGAAAATTCTTTCTAGTCTCTTTGTTGTCTTGGGGGTGAAAAATGGAAAGCAAGACTTGGTGAGATGAGAGGATGATGAAGCACAGTAAAAATGGTTGAGACTTCTTACTAAAACACCTCTCTGCCAAGTTATTAATACTGACAGCTACTCCAATATAAAAAAAGATTCTGTGATTCCAGAGGTGATGAAAAATACCTTTTGTTGGTTTAGCCAAACTGCTAACAAAACACTGTTGCTGTGTTATTTTTCTTGTTACCTTCAGCAGATGACATTAAGCCAGTCTGTAGGCATGAGCTAGTAGACATGTCTGAGCAAGAAAATATGCATTCTTACTGTGTTACTCAGTGTTATAACAGTTTGCCAAGACTCAGTCAGATTTATATTAATTTTTTCATTTGTGGAATTTTCTTTTTGACTGACTAAAAACAGGGGCCCTTTGTACACGTGTCTTTGTGGCCTTACAAATACTTCCAACAAATGCTGGCACTTAACATACGTGAGGTTACTCATTCAGGACCCACAGGTGCCTGCCTGGAGAGTGCCCCTGTGTGCTTTGAGGGGTGCATCATCATCCATCTGCATAACCATCAGCTTTCTCTGTGGACACAGTGGCATTTTCCAGCTCTGCAGGAGCAGTTACACCCTCACAGAGCTACAAAGAACACGATGACAAAATAGCAACCAGCCAGTAGCCACTCCAGTGTTCTCCCAGCCTCCCAGAAGTGTGATTTATGCTCAATAACTGTGCCACAGTGAACTCAGATGCTGGGCCTGGCCATTCCACCTGTTTAGTTATGCCAGTAAATGCAGGGGACTGATGGGTTCCTCACCTTCCCAAGGCATCTT
>VXBB01018051.1:43498-59567 GCA_013399915.1 Illadopsis cleaveri | reverse complement strand
AACTAAGAGGAGGCATGCTTTCTAAATTTTTCAAGTGAGCCTGCTCTAGTTTACACTAAGAACTGAATTCAGTCCACCTGCTCAGAGAATTCAGCATGAGAAATGTTTGGAAGATTCAAGGCTATATCTACAATGCTAAAGGTGCCCATCCAAATGTACAGACCAAATAGTGCAGAAGGGCTTGCACAGACATTTCTCTGTACAGGTCTCTTCTACTAAAGCATCAGTTTTCATGCTTCTTAGAATCTGCTTTGACTTTCTTAAGGGTATTTCTTTGCCTTATTATTATTATGATTATTAAATTCTAATTTTAATTTTTAAGATTTAAAGTGCCTGAAACAACATGAGTATTGTGCTCATGTAAGTCATGGATATGAGCACCTGATATGATAAAGTCAAGGGTCTACATCACATTTCTGATTTGTGGGGAACATGAGGAGCTCTTAATGGTCTAAGACATGATGGAATAGGGACTGCGACACTTGTGCAAATGGGGAACAGCATGTGTGGCACAGCCTCACACCTCCTGCCTGCAGTCGTGAGTCGTCCTCAGAACCATACCAGGTTTTCACCCCAAGGGAAAACTATTGGCTTAGTCCTGGGGAAGGAACCTGTTAACAAACTAACATGAGATAAATTAAGGAACAAAGAACAAACTAAGGATCTGAAAACATTTGACAATATAAATGCATCCCTACAGAGTTACTTTTTTAATATTCCTTATATGAAAATAAGGAACACTTAGAATCAAAACTTTCTCTTTCTTTCTCTTCAGTAAATGGTTAACTTGCTTTGACAGCAGAGTAAGAGATGAGAATGTTAACTTGTCATTACCTAGTGTCACAGGGCATTTATGCCACAGCTTCCAGATTTGAAATATTTTCTAGCCCTAGAGAATCTTGTTCAGCTCATTCCAACAATGTCTGAATATTTCTAATACACTGAGAAAAGTCTGCAGACAAGGTTAGAAGAAACATACCTTTAAAAAAAAAAATTATTTTTATGGAACAACTGTTTCACATTTTAATAATCTGCTTTCCAGCGTACACAGCTTTACCAAAATTTTCAGGTATTTTGCTAAAGCTTGGCAAAGAACAGAGAATATCCTTGAAAAAACAACAAAAAAAACCCCAAATATATTTTTTTCTTCCTTTTATATTACTCCCATCTTTGCTCAATTCATCTTTCTTCTTTGTATTATCCACTTGGGTTTCTATGTCCTATAGTTGAAGTCAGAGAGTGATTATAGATCAGCTGATTGAAGAGTGAGGATTTAGGCATCTGTGGTGGATTCAGTCTGGCTGGATGACAGGTGCCAAACAATTCACCTTCTCAGCTGAAGAGGGGAGAAAAATATAATCAAAGTCTTGTGGGGTGAGGTAGGGGCAGAGAGACATCACTCACCAGTTTCCAGCATGGGAAAAACAGATGCAGCTTGGGGAAAACAGTTTAATTTCTTACCCAGCAAATCAGAGTAGGGTAATGAGGAAAAAAACCCCAAATCTCAAAATATCTTCCACCCAGCCTCCCCTTTTTCCTGGCCTTAACTTCATTCCCAAATTCTCTATCATCTCCCCCTCAGCAGCCCCCAGTCGAAATTCTTCCCAAATTTCTTCAGCATGGGTCCTCCATGAGGTCACAAATCCTCACAGCAAACGTGCTCCAGCCTGGGCTCCTCCCTCTACAGGTCCTGCCAAGATTCTGATCCAGCATAGGTTTCCCATGGGGTCACAACCTCCTTTGGGCAGCCCCCTGCTCCAGCCTGGGCTCCTCCAGGGCCTGCAGGTGGATCTCTGCTCCCCCGTGCCCTCCCTGGGCTGCAGGGACACAGCTGCCTCAGCATGGGCTGCTCCAGGGGCTGCAAGGGAATCTGAGCTCCAGAGCCTGGAGCAGCTCCTGGCCCTCCTTCTGCATGGCCCTGCCTGTCTGCAGGGCTGCTCCTCTCACATGTTCCCACTCCGCTCTTCTTTGGCTGCACTTGAACGTTTTTCCCCCTCCATTCCTAAATATCTTACCCTAGAAGTGTCACCACTGTCACTGAGGGGCTTGGCCTTGGCCAGTGCAGAGTCCATCCTGCATCCAGCTGGCACTGGGACTGTAGGATATAGGGGAAGCTTCCAGCAGCTTCTCACAGGAGCCACCCCTGTATCCTCCCTGCTACCAAAACCTGGCCATGCAAACCCAAGATACAGCACCTGAAAGGAGTGTAGAAAATCAGCATGGAACAAGGAGACTGATCCCACTTTATTCAGTGAAGAGAGGGAAAAAGTACAAAATATGAGAAAGCCACCAGTGGCAGCTTGAGATAACATTCCCAGGTACTACTCAGAAGAAAGGGTTTAATAAGATGCAGCCTTCCCATCCCTGCTTTCTACCTGCAGGCTGCAAGCAAAGCATCAGTTTGACAGGAAAGAAAAGAATGCTGAAGTGATGAGAGCCTTGTATTTCGGTCTGTGACACACAGAACTCTGTGTCTGTCTGTGGGACGCCCATATCTGCCAGTCATAGGGTAGATTAGCAAATTCAACATAGCATCTGAAATTTGTGAATTATTGCAAATTTAATCAGAAAGATTCTGACCTATTACTTCAGGATCTAGTCAGAAGCAAAAGCAGTAAGTTGACTATATTGATGATGTCACAGAATTGATTACTTAGCTGGACTGAAGCTGTCCTGTTGCAGTGTGTTTCTTGGTGTGTACATGTAACCACCATGAGCCCCAGAAAGAAATTGAAACTGTGAAAATGTCCTGGTAAAGAATATATTGTTTAACCCATCTACTAAAAATAATGGAGTTGCTGAGGAGAGGAAACGTGGCAAAAATTATGTGCCTGATTATTTAATCCAAGATTGTGTCATAACAGACAAGGTTAATAACACATCAAGAGGCAAAGTTAAGATTACATTTGAAAGTGTTACCTGAAATATAGCAGTTTCTAATTTTGATTCCTGAAATGCTTTTTCTTAAGAAAATTTGTGTGTAGCTAAACACATGGAATGAGAGTTTGCACAGAGTACAAAGGAATTATCCACCTACTTCTTTTAATAAAGTTTAATTATTTATAGAGTGACTCTGAAAATCACAGCAACAAATAAAGAATACAAAGAATTCTTCCATCTCTTTTATCAGTCAATGCTAGTTTAGCTAATTTTGCTTTCAGCTCTTTTATTTTTCTGAGCTTAAATATTATTTCCTTTCTTCCATCCTTCATTTTAACAATAGAAAGCATAAAACTTAATTTTTATTCCCTGTTCTTATTAGGAAGCTCAGCATTGTTCTTCATAATTTGCTCTTGTCATCTTTGTATTTATTGTCATGCATGTGTTCTTTCATGCATCTTCATGCTACCAACAGTCTTTGTCCTTTTATATCTGACTTCAAATGTTAGATGTTAGCTTCACACTGTTCACATTTCATTGTTATTATTGTTTTCATTATTTTTCAAAAGTTGTATTGCTGTGTAAGCACTTTGATATCCTCACAAGTGTCTTTTTCCCTGCCAAAGCTTTACATTCTTTTTTTTTTTTCTGTTTTTTTCTTATTTGATCCTGTTTTACCTCTAGAGAATGTATAGAATAATGTACATATTAATGGCAAATGGGATTTTGATTTTTTTTTTACATTGGCCACAGCTTTCTTAAAGCCAAAATAATCTACATATTCATGTTCATTTTGATGTTTCTTGAGTCTCTGAGGCACATTGTAAACAGACCTGCATTCCTGATGTTGAATTTAGCATGTTTGTACTTAATACATTAGAGACTTTTTCCCAGCTTTAGCCTTGTTAAAATAACCTGTAATACTGGCAAGGTCAAGGAAAAATGTCAGTTATTTGTTCTGTAGGTGCTGGACAGGCAAGCTGGAACTCCCGAGAGGCTCTTCTGACTTGTCTAGCCAGGTTTGCAGAAAGAGACTTTATTATTATTATTATTTTCTCTTTTTTTAAAAATTTCTTTCTTTTTTTCTTTTCTTCTATTACCTTCTCATAAATTTGCAGGCTCTGCGTTTCATGACATTCTGACCCCTTTGCCAACTAGCAGCTCCTTGGATGAATAAGCTACACTTAGGATATGTGGGCTCTTTTTTTCCCCTTCTGTATTGTGTATGTTTCTAATGAGAACCATATTTGCTTTTCAGAGCTGTGCCACAGTGAGTCTTTAAACAAGAGAAAGCTGAGTATGACATAACCTGTGTGGTTCTTTTTCTGTGCTTCCTACACAGCTTTGTTTGAACCTGATACAATCGTACAGATGTCCCCTATTTCCATTTTAAAAGCCAACAGCAATGATCAAGCAATACTACTAGATTGTTTCTAGCTGTCTGTATACAGGGAACATTCAGTGTTGATCCCAGCTGCATGAAGGAGAAGGAACACGCTTAATGGGACACATTTTCAGTCCATAGGAAATGAACTGTAAAGAATGGATGATGCTTCCTACATCAAGGGACATTTGGTGATATTCTGGGCACTCTAAAAACTCAATCCACACTGGGGGTTTTTTGGCTTTAAAGACAAAGTAAAATAGTTGCAGAGCTTACATATCCTGAGGCATTGCTTCAGTAGCAATTTTCATTTGTACACTAAGTTGTAGTATCTCATTTGAGATATAAATCTTTGTGGATATTAGACAAAGGGTAGTAGATCTGACAGCCTGCTTACTGTAATTCAGGTTATCACATACTGACTAAGCTGAAATTTTCCACGGAGGATGGGGTTCATTGTCAAATAATAGTCAGTGGGATCAGGTACTTTTCTTTTAGAAACTGGCCTTGTTCCAACGAGTTTTGGAGGAAGGCTGATTTATACTTGCTGGGATCTAACCCAGGCTCTTCCTATCTGCCAGGGAAAGGAGGAGGGCAGACCAGCCCTGTGAAATGGCACATGAGAATTGCTTCAGAGAGTCAAGACCACCCACACTGCAGACATTGTCATTCTATAACTAAATTGCAAAGCTGTCCCTTTTTTTCACTGACTTGATCAATTCCACTGTACTACAGATTCCCTTGGAAACACCAAATTTCCACAAATTTATTTCAAGCTTCTTACATAATGGAACATGTTGTTTGGCATATAGATTTAGAAAATAAGAAAAAATCTGAAATCAGAAATGAAATAAGGTGGCTTGATCAGTGCAGGAGAGGAAGGAAGCACATTTTATAACATTCTGGTTGCTGTGAACACTTAGATTTAAAAGTGAGGAAATGGCAGCACTCTCTTTAATTTGAAGAAAAAGTGAGATCGTTTGATGACTACAGTCTAATCCTCAGTGAATGTTCATCAACTTCATAAAACCGAGTTCCAAAGCCTCATGGCCATCCTTCAAGCAGCAATACTTTCAGTAAGTTTCCACTGAGGATATTACTCTGGTGCCATGGAGAGTGCCTTAGAGTTTGCTACAAAACTGCAATGCATCAGTACAGACCTTCAAATGAACCATGAGAGGTAGAAGGGAAAGCTTGAAGTTGGAAGTCATTTTGTTACTTAAGGACAAATTTGACCCAGATGGCCCCTTGAAAGTCAGTGGGAGATGCACACTCTAAAGAACTCATTTCTCTCTTTTTGTCAGGAATTAACAAATCATTTCCAGTAATTAATATTTTTGAGAATAGTAATTGCCTCTTTTCCTGCAGCCAAGTTTAAAAAACAAACAAACAAAAAAGCAACTAAAAAAACCAACAAAGACAACCCTATAATACTTTACATCAGCAGGTTTTCAATAAGTTCATTTCTTCATTTCATTAAGTTAGGTTGTGTATTAGCTACAATTCTCAGGGCACAGGTCTGACATAGTTCTACAATCAGCCTTTCCTGAGATGATTGTCACAATTTGGTCCGACTAGTAAATTCCTGTTAGACTTTTCACACTGCTTGCATTCCTGAATAGTTTGGATTATCAGCATTTTTTGCCTTAAAATCCTTGAATATTCAACAGGACATCAGACTCTTACAGATTATCTCTACATCTGAGAACTAAAAAGGTCACTGGATTGATTTAATGTTTTACCTCTAAGTTTTCCTTCCCATGAAAACTTATTATTATTTGACCCAAATGATAACTTGTACCTCATTATCCTCTGTTCCTATATTTTATTGTTATTAGGTTCACTTCTTTCATTATCACTATTAACATCTTGTTATCATTATTAGTTTAGCATTAAGGATCTGTAGATAGGTAATGCACATTCATAGCTTTCAAATGCTAACACAAAACAGAACACATAACACACAGAGAAATATGATGTAAACCAAAACCAAATCAATACTCACATTTTTAAATGACTCCCCCATATTCAAAGGAGACATCTAAGGGTGAGCAGGAAGCTTTATGCAGATGAGCAGCTAGTTTCTATTATTTTCCTAAACACAAAAGAAGAGGTGAAGTCTTGACCTTATTAAGGCTATTGACTGCTGAACCACTGGATTTAAGTTGTTAGGATTCAAAACCACTTTTCTTATCTTTTTTTTCCTGTTGTGATTTTGTTTGA
Source organism: Illadopsis cleaveri (assembly GCA_013399915.1). Lineage (NCBI taxonomy): Eukaryota > Metazoa > Chordata > Aves > Passeriformes > Timaliidae > Illadopsis > Illadopsis cleaveri. Next base: position 53,080 of record VXBB01018051.1, on the reverse strand, counting down.
GTTTTTGTGGGGTTTTTTTGTGGTTTTTGTTTGTTTGTTAGTTTGTTTTATTGTTGTTGTTGGTTTGGGGTTTTTTGTTGTTGTTGATGTGGGTTTGTTTTGTTGTTTGGGGTTTTTTTGTTTGTTTGTTTTGTTTGTTTGTTTTCTAACTTTACAACCATTCTTTAGCTTGTCCATCTGAGCTCTTTGGTGTAGATTCAAGCTCCATACATGGGGTCAAAAAGATATCTGTGTGGCACTGAATAAATCCCATGTGTTCCTACGCTGAATGACAAAATCCAGGCTTCGACAGCAGTTAGCATTGAAAGGGATAGAAGGTACATTTTCATAACACAGCTTTCTTCAATTAAACTGCTAAGAGAAATGTACTGGAGAAAAAGATAATAATAATAAAAAAGGATTCGTGTTTAGCTGCCAGGTTGGAGTCAACTCAAAACCTTCAAACCAGCTGTACTGAGAAAGAGAGATTTCCAGGCTGAAATCTCTCAAGGGATCCAGAGGTGATGCAGGCTTTTTCTTTTTTGTGTCTCTCCATTTTTTTGTTTGCCCTACAGTCTCACAAAGTGGGAACACATGAAGTTAAAAGGAATAAGCTTGTCTAACATCTAATAAGAGAAGAATCTGTCACTGCCAGTGATGCGAATGGGATATACAAAAGCTGTAGGCATGTATATTCCTTCTGCAGCAAAAGCACAACAAGGCAAAAGGTTAGCCTAAGATCTGCTCTCGGTTGCTTTCGAAGCTCTGTTTAATTGTTAGTCACGATGCACTGTGGGCAGAACAATTACTTGTATCTATATTAGATCTAAGCTGTAATTATTTGTTACATTAATCATGACTAGAGTGAGAATTTAATTAGTCACAAACATTGCATGATTTTTTTAAATTTTACTTTGAAGAGGGGAAATGTCCAGTTTTCTTATTAAACACGTCTTAATAAAGCAAGTCCTGGATGTCTGTAAGCCAGTGTCATGCCCAGGGTCTTTCAACCTGCTGAATATGCAGAATTTCCATCCCAACAGCAGAGCCTACCACTGACTTGGATTTACAGAGCCAGATATCAGAGCCAGGACTGAATCCCAACAAACAGGATTGGAGGGGTGGGGGGATGAATTTCGAATGTCTCATCACTTGGAGTTCATTAAAGTTTGTTAAGTGGGGAAGAGGTGCCGCGTTTGGTCCCCTGCAGTTCAAGTTGCTCCCAAGCAGAACAATTTTTGCCCCTCTTTGCACTCAGTGTGGGATAGGCAGATGGCATTTTGTTCCCATCTCCCTCCCCTAGCAACGTTTATCACAGGGCTGCGAGACCTTCCCCGGCGCTGGGGCTCCCCTCTTGCCGTGCGTGGCAGTATTTTGGCTCCCTCACTTCTCCAAGCAGCTGCGGGTTGAGGGGAGAGCGGCGAGCGCTGGGGGAGCAGCCGGCAGCGCTTCCCGCTGGCTGGAGCGCGGGGCAGCCGGCACCGAGCGCGGGTTCCCCGGGCCGCGCCGACCCCTCTGAGCGCTGCCGCTGCTCCTCAGCTCCGGATGGCTCGTCAGCCCTCTGCAGCTGTGACATGCTGTGCGAGCACAGGCAGGCTGCCATCGCCCCATCCCCGAGGAGCGAAGGAGAAAGGACGTGGTTGCCCCTGGATCCAGGCAAAGTGTGTTGCAATCTCCAAATAGGCAACAACCATCAGTGTCCTGCCTCCTGAACATTGCTGGGTGTTTTGCAGGGTTAGCAGCAAAGGAACGAAGTGAATTTAACTTTGGGGAAAGGAAAGCAAGATATATTTTCAGGTGTTTTAAAAGAGGGCTTCTTTTTGTTTTGTTTTGTGTGATTTTTGTTTTTGCTTTTGTTTTTTTGGTTTTTTTCTCCCCCTAATGCAAGTGACAAAATTGTGAAGGAGCTATTTTGGAAAGGTTAGGGGGGAAACAAGGCTGGACTAATGTGCTGGTTGAAGGAGAAGCCATTTTGGCTTAAAAAGAGAAATGACAGACATTTTCTGTTCCTGGGACAGCTTGTGCCACGTCCTGTGGTTCATCTGCCTGCGTGTGCATGCCCAAGTCTGTGCTGTGTGTGAGCATCCCTGCAACAATGTCAACAGGGCTCTGACCTGCTGTCGGAGTCAGATTCCTCTTTTCAAAAATGGTACCTACATTACAAAACCCATTGATTTTGATCCACAGAAACAGTCCCACCACAGGGGTTGAGACTATTTGTGTGAGTAAGTGCTCGCTCTGACATGACAGAACTTGCCTGAAGCTGCAGAGTAATTTTCAGACATCTGCTCCTTACAGAAGGGGCTTCTTCTCCCACAGACCACATTTCAGCATTTGGGAGTTCCTTCATTATGGTTTCTAAGGTGAGTTCATGTATTATAGACCAGGCAGCAATTTGCCAAACAGATTTCAGCGTCTCATGCCAAGCCGGAAATAGAGTAACACTCATGTAATCGTTGATTCCTCTTTAAATGTCTAAGGTCTTGCCTTTCTATGCTAATTAAGTCTTCAAATAAAAGCTGGGCCAATTCTGCAAATGAGGTTTTAAGCATTAAAACATGTTTTGTTTCTAAAATGGTTATGTAATACTGACCATACCTGTCAACTTTAGAAATTTATCTCCTTGTCAAGTATTTAATTTTTGTGAGTTTTGTTATTATTGTTGCTGTTGTTTTCCCACTGTCTGTAAGAAAAAGACAGTAGGCTAGTTTGGGGTCACTTTGGTGTTTTTTTTTTGTTTTTTTTTCCTTTATATGTGGATGGCTGAAGCATTTCTGAGTTAAAGCTAAATTGTCAGGACAAAACTTACTTTTCAATGCCTCTCTCCAGGTGTTGCAAGTAAAGTAAGACCTTTGTTATCTTAACACCTCCACCCCCAACATGAGAAATACAGAGAGAAATGATGTTTCAAAAATCTAATCCATCTACCAAGAACATCTTTGTGAGTAAAAATTGCTGCTTACAGCCATTTTGAACTGACCTTGGCATTACTGCATGCATGCAAGAATCACAAATTTATGGGAAGAGTGTCTTTCAGCTTTTTCTTCCAGTGCTGTTTGAAGACTGAGTAACCCATCATGTCCTCCTGAAGTGGCATTTACAACAAAGGAGCGGATATATCTATTTCCAGTAACAGCAATGTCTTGGTGCGCTGACAGCTGGATGAATATATGTTTTTTTCTGTTTATTTATTTAATTACATATTTGTTCTGGTGGAAAATAAAGGTAAACTCATAGATGTAAAGTCATGATTTTTTTTCTACATTTCAATCAGGCCAAAATAAATTCCAGTAACTCAAACAAAACTGTTGGTTGACAAATTTCCTACTTAGATATTTAATTCTAAAAGGTTGTAAATACCTCATTAGCACGTTCTTACTGTGCAATTATTAAAACATTTTGCACTGTTTGCAAACACTAATGATCAAAGGTTTAGCCACTGAAGGCTGAAGCTCCGAGTCTACAGTAATGCACAAGTCTCTGAGAATTACCACACTCTTTGAACAGCACCATCCTTTGGCATTTCCATCCTTTTTGTTCTTTTTTTTTTCCTTTTAGACCTTCATTTGTTTCACCTCCTGGGTGCAAGGCACATTGTTGCCTTCTGCTGAGAGGTCACTGTTCCAATGACAATTTCTGTGCTAAAGATGAAGGAACTGGATGTTAGTCTACATAATACCACTATGCCATGAATCAAACCTATGACCTTTTAGTCTGAAAATTGAAACCTGGAAAATCTTTTGCTAAAGGATTAACACATTCAGCAGTCAGTGACCTTACCAGCAGAGGGAGATATGGCATCAGGCAGTGCATCATTCTAATACATCATTTGTCTATTAGAAAAACTTATTCTGATTATTCTATACTGTGTAGAGGTTAGGTTTGCACAAGGGTAGTATATACCTGAGACTGTTTCTGACTAGGTGTGTGGACATTTTACCACAGGAAATGGTGTTTGACATAATTCCCAGTCCAAGTGGAAATATATTAATATGGCATAAACAAAGGAGAAGATTAGGTAATTAGATATGATTAAATACACATCATTACTTCTAGACATATAAGTGCTTGAGATCAGAAATCAAGCCCTTCAGGTGCTATCAGAACAGCCAAAGAGGATTCTCATTGCAGCAAGACTTAAAACTCCTGTACTCCAGTGAGTCCAGGATCAGAGTGGCTCACTGCCTTCCCAGCACTCCTACTGCCATGGATTGGTATGCCTTGCTTTGTGCACAGCCAATGTTAGGGCATATAAACCATTGGTTGTCATTTCCACCTCCCATTGCACCTGTTTGGAGCATGACATATTCCCTTTCCAGCTTCATGGTGCTCTGTCCTTAACACAATTCCTTTCCCCTAAAATTCTGTCATTGCGGTTCTGCAAATGGAGCTGAGGGTTCCTTTTCTTTTCTTTTATCCTCCTGGTATTGTAATTTACATTTATTGCATCATTGCCCTTAAGATTGCCATGTTTATATTATATCTCCTTATTTATAGTGAATTGCCAGCACATGTCCCTGAATGCAATTTTATTTGGTTGCATTCAGGATATTTCTGAAATATGTCAGATATTAGAAATAATATCATTGCTGTTTTAGACACTACAAGAAAATCATCAGACAATTGTCCAGTAATCAGACTCATAACAAAAACGAAAGATGAAAGTTCCACTATTTTAAGCTAGTTTTCCAAAAACAATCTTCGTGAAAATTACTCCTAATTTAAAGGAAACTAAGGTATTGCCTCACCCCACCAGCAGGGCAAATGGCTCTTTTTGGACCAATCATAGAAATGAGCTTCCCTAAGTACATTGCACCTTAAAGCTGACATTATTGCAGAAAAGCATATACAGCACCTTGTCAGCATGGTATAACTGGGCTTGGCCAAGTTGTCATTTCTGACAGGTCGGTGTAATGAGCAAGAGAGTGCTGCGATGGTTAAAAAGTTTTTTTTTACTTGTTGTTGATGTGGATTTTTTTACCCGTATCAACAGGGTAGAGCTGTTTGGGGTGATAAGACCATATATGTGTGTCTCATTATGAGCTCTACATTATCAAGTTGTTGTCACCCATGCTATCACACTTAGCCACATTTATATTTGGGATTCGTTTTGTGCAATTTCTTTACATTCCTAACCTGGGAACCGCAGAAAATCTGATTCTCTGGAGCAGCAGACATTAGCTAGCAGGACTGTCCATGCATTTTTAACCTACATGCACTTGCAAAATCACTAATAATGAGAGGTGCTAATTGCATTAGAGTTTTTTCTTTTGCATTTGTACTTTCTTAAAAAAAATCTTGAAACAGGTAGTTGCATTAAAAAAAGAGTTGAGAAGCAAAAAAAGAGAGAAAAAATAGGATTTGGAGACAATAAATGAGAAAAAGAAAGGAAGACTTTTATTACAGTTCTAATAATTTTGATGTTTGTGTTCAAATCCTGTAAGGAAAGCCACACACCATATTAGAGAGGGTTCTGTATTGGTCTTCCTGTATCATTTTTACATATGACCCTTGACTTCTCTGTGCCTTAGTCCTGAGCATGTCACATAAGAATAGTGTTTCGATCTCCTTTGTAAAGCATTTTAAGATGTACAGATGAGAAGACTTAGGGATTAGAAAAAGCACAACAATAAAAGAGATGAAAGGGATCAGAGGTTAGAATTTAAAACACTAATAATAATCACACTGGTGCAGAATTATGATCATCAAAAATAAATCCTTTTGAGCTGCAGCTTGAATAGCAGGCATGAGAAAAGGACAAGAAGGAACAGGAAAATAAAATCTTCTTTTAGTCAATTGTCAATATCATCAGTACAAAAACACACATACATACTTCGTGATGCCATTTGAATTATGTAAGGAAATTTGAAATAGGGCAAGGAATAGAAGTTATTCTTGTGCAGAGAAAGATCAGATAAGTAAATTAAACTATATGTTGAATTCTGCTGTAAGCAGATATCCCTTAAGGCTACAGAAATAATGATTTGATTATCAAAGCTGTAGAATGTGTGGCTCATCTCCCTTTGTGTTACAAGGAGCCTTTCCATTAAATTTGTTGTTAAGCAAAATATCTACGGGAGACTCATTTTGGATACTGATTAGTCATCTCTTAGGAGGGGAACTCCTTGCCTTCCTTCCACACGCTGGAGTTACATTGCAGCAAGGAGCTGCAAGGTCAAGCCATCAACCCCATGTCTTCATATACCTGGAATGAGTATATTCTGCCAGCATATTCCATAAAGCAATTACAATAGCATTAATGCAAATGACTAGTGCATCAGATGCAATGTAGAGGCAGAAGATTAAATCACTTTGGCATATTCCACCCCAAATTTTCTGAAGCTGTTTTATTCTACATGAGTGAAGATCAGCCAAACAGGTGGTCCAGGGCAAAGGACTGTCTTACAGGATTACATGGAAGAGAGAGGTTGCTAGGTTATCTTGATCTTTTTTTGCCTCAGCACTTGAAGTCAATCACATTCATTTCCAGGGCATTGTATCATTGGTGCTGATGTGCTTCATACCTCTGTTCTGGGGTACCATAATTGAATAGAGACAAGCAGCTTCTCTCCTGTCCTGATGGAGATGATGGGAAAAACAACAATCCCTGTTCTTACCCAAGTATTGAAAGGATGAAGAATGCATGACAAGGCCATAGTATTCACTGGATGAGTATGTTGTAGGGAATACAGAACGCCTTTCTAAGAATGCTGCTCTTTAGAAACTTTTGGCAGCTGCTGTGCATCAGATGTCCTCTTTGCAGGTGAAATGAAGTCTGCTGGATGTGAAGAGCAGCTGTCGTGTAGAGAAGAAAAAAGCATGAAGGGAGATACCTCCTGCCACAACACATCAAATGTTGCAAAGAGATCTGGGCATATGGTACCATGGATTGGGGAATGTTGGTGGGCTCAGGACAGCCCTACCAAACTAACAGGATAAGAACTGTGCAGGTGGGCTATTCAGGTGCAACATTATAGCCCAAGAGCTCTCAGTCTAAGACATTTGGCCTTCTGTGCTCTGGCATTTCCTTTTTACATCCTGGTCTCTTGACAGCCTCGGTTCTAATTACAGGTGGCGAGGTACAACCAGATCTCCATCATTTCCTGCTTTGGATCTGGTTTAACTGCAGATAGTATCCACTCTCCCCAGTTGGGTTGGGAGAGAGAATCAGAAGGGTAAAACTGAAAACTGGACAGTTGAGATAAAGACAGTTTAACTGGTAAAGCAAAAGTCATATATAGGCAAAGCAAAACAAGGAATTCCTCCACCAATTCCCAGTGGGAGGAAGGCGTTCAACCATTCCATCCCCAGGAGAATGGGGCTCCATCACATGCAGTGGTGACCTAGGACGTGAATGATCTCCCTTGCTTCTTCTTCCCCCAGCTTTATGTGCCCATCATGACACCGTATGGTCTGGAATATCTCTCCGGTCAGTCATGGTCAGCTGTCCCAGCTGTGCCCTCTCCTGACTCCTTGTGCACACCCTGGCGTGAGGTACAGAAAAGTCCTTGACTCTCTGCACACCCTGCTCAGTATAGCGACAACATCCCTGTTATCATCACTGTTTCCAGCACAGCCCCAAAGTACTATTTAAAAAAAGATTATTGACTCTACCCCAGACAAAAACAGCACAGGACTTCGCATTACATGTTCAATTAGATTCCCACGTCAACATTTTACATTGAAATCCTACGTATCACATATTAAACTTCTGATATCTGTTTTTGTTTTTTTTTTTTTTCCAAGTAAGGAGCGCATTCAAAGCAAGAAATGTTACTCATTCATCACCAGTCCAAAAAGGAACAACTGTTTAGAGATGACTAATCATCTCTTTCTCAAGGGTGTTAGACTGGAGGAAGCATTTGGTGATGGGTTTATGGTGGTTTGGCAGGATCTGTGGAGACTACAGAGCATCCTGCAGCTGTGCTAGTAAGACTTAAAAATGACAAGATTCATGCTACACTAAATTTCAAAAGTAGCTCAGCTTGATGTCTGAATAATTTCTGTAAGAAATTAACTCCAGAGGAAAATCTGACTTGGGTGTCCTATATATCTTGATTTGCAGAGTTCTGGAGGAAGGAAATTGCCAGCACAGGCCATGTGGTCAGACTTCCACTGACACTCTGCCAGAAATTAAACAGATTTGATTATAAATCTGATCATTATCAATGCTGGCTCAAGTACTGCTGTCAGTCCAATCTACCAACTTCTTGGGGGTCCCATGGACAATTGTGGGATTTAACGGGAAGAAGAAAGATCAAGACTGTCCTAGGTTTCCTAGCCTCTATCTTTTTTCTTCTTCTTCCTTGTTTTTTCTTCCATTCTTTCTTCAGTCCTGACCAGCTGATTCCATTTAAAAAATCACAACATTAATTTTTGACCATTAAAACCTTACAAATAGCAATGCAAGAAGTGCACAGGAAGAGACAATCCAAGCTGGTACAGATTTGAGCAGATAAAAGGTCGCATCATTGGGAAGAAGCCACAGCAGTTTGATGCTCTGGCGCTGGAGTGTCCTGACCACCTCCTGTGCACAGCTGTGTTGTGGTCACCTCGCGATGAGCATCCTGTTCACCACAGCAGGGCCATTTGGCTGAATGGCTGTCGCTACCTTCCCCACTCTTGCTTTTGAGACAGGGTCTGACAAGTGTCAGTGTGCAAAGTGGCAGCAAAGGGATCTTTCTCCCGGCTCTAACTTCTGCAGATAGCTGAGTTCACAACTGGCGCCGGAGTGATTGGAGACATAAAGCTCTCTCCCCCCTCCCACCGTCTTCCGACTCTGTGCATCATTGCGATTGCTAATTTAAGCAGGACATGAGGTGAGTTCTTTCAAAGAGTGAACCTGACCCTTCACCTCCCCAGCACTACCCATGGCTGTTGCAAAGCAATTGTGCCCGTCAATGGAGAACAGAGAGCAGTAAAAGTAATGAGAAAGGTAATAAGAGTTAAAACAAAGGTAGATGGACCTCAAATGAAAACAGGAAGATTTAGGATACCTGGAGAAAGACAAGTCAGCATTATATAGAGACGAATTAATACTTTGGGATTAAACTGTGTGTGAAGGGTAGGGGCATAGTGCACTAAAAATAGGAACAGGGTAATTTAGAAGCTAATCAAGCTCTGTCACAGACAAAATTAATAAGTAAAAAAAGTTTTAACAAGACATTAGCCATCTGAAGAACATAGAAGGCCTGTGGAGGAGGATATTGTATCAGAAGGTGTTATTAACACTGCTATTATTAGATTGGGTATGATTAACAGGACTTGGTCAGAAAGAAGCAAGGTGAAGTTTAGAAGTGCAATGGTGGATCACCCAGAATGTCATTACAAAGGTGAAATTGTAAAAGGAAGCAGGAAGTAGGGGAAATAGTTTTGGAAAATGATAGATGAAAAGACAGTGAAGTGTTCTGAACTTTTCTATATGGCATAAAGGTGCAGTGAGTGAGGACAAGAAAGTGAGGGCAGTTGTTTTCTCTTCTGTCTGTATTTCAAGTGTCATGATTAACATTTTCAAAGATGAGACTTCATAGACAGAGGACTTTTAGAGGCTCATTATAGGTTTCCCTATCTGTGGTTTTTTTTTTTTTTTCCTGCATTGATTTG
>VXBB01018051.1:0-12618 GCA_013399915.1 Illadopsis cleaveri | reverse complement strand
AAAAAGAAAAAAGACCATGGAACTGTGTCATCTTGTGAATTATTTTTTCCTCAACCGTGGCAAGAAGCCAGATGAAAAGCAGTTAGAAATGAAGGCAGCTTTGGCAAAAGTTTTGTGGACATGTAGCAAGAGAGAGGATGAGTTCAGAGATATTATTATTTTTTGTCATTTTAATAGAGTTCCTGGCCCTGCATTAACAGAAAGTGTCTCTGAGAGATATTTACCATAGTTACCTGTCATCCGTATATACTAATATCCAGGGTGTGGGAGATTTTCACTAAAGGCAACTTTCAGGGCTGGCCTAAAGCTATATGATGGATTTTATAAGCATTTAGAAGGAGACCCTTGAGACCTATATAAAATCTGGAACATATAACTACTTTCAGGCTTTCTCCCGCTTGGGTAGCCCTTGCACTCACCAGATTTGTTACGATACAAGAGGGCTCACTGCTGAATTACCTGTGTTGTCCATTTAAGGCTTCTTTGGGCAGTCCATAGTGTTGCAGGCTGTGACACCCCTTCAATATTATACAAATACCAGTCTCTGCAACCCCAGTAAAAAGCCCAAACTGGGGATCCTAATACCAGGAGATATTACCTCAGACAAGCTAACAAGTATCAAATAATTTGTTAGCCAGAAAGTAAAAAATTTTCTGGATAAAGATCACAATTAGCACAATAATGTGCTATTTTGAAAGAAATGGTTGAAATGTCTTTATATATACATATATATATATGAATGAGCCAAGGCCTATGTAGATGTAGATACATACTTGTGATTTTAGTAAGGTACATTACTTTTAATTTTTAGATTACAAAATACTAAAGAAGGCAAGAGTGAGTCCTCCTGTTTTGCACCTGTAGAAATACAAGAAGATGGCAAACAAATTACATAGCCAGTCACTTTTTTAATTGGAAAAAACCTCAAAATCTTGTTTCTCAATTGCAGACTCCTTCTATCCACTTAGAATCACTGCTTCTCAAAATTCAATCCCTGCTATTGAGTGTGATAGAAAAGCATGAAAAAACTTGTCTCCAGTGCTCACTTCACTGGAGGTTGAAAACAAAACAAAACAAAACAAAACAACCCCAACAAAAACAACAAAAACTAACAACAACAACAAAACCACTTCACACTGTAAAACAAAGGCTAATATTAGCAAATGACTAAAACATTGGTTGTAGAACTCACAGGCATTTGTACCAGTGCTGCTCTTCTCCTCCTTACTCCCTGATAATTAACCGTCATTTCTGCACTTCCTCATCTTCTTCATATTGATCTTTCATCCTATAATGGGTGCAAACAGCAAGAGGAAGGCTTAATAACAAACATTAAAATGAATAAATAATTGCAGCCACAAATCTTCCTCAATGAACTGATTATTTGTTCAGTGACAATATTACAAGAAATTGGCTTTACATAATTTAAAAGGACACTAGCAAGTAGGGATTTTTTTTAATAGCATTTTTCCTCTCCATGCTCTCTGAAAATGTATGTTCGGGGCTGGTAGTCCTTTCTTTAAAAAAGTAAGAAAGCTTAACTTCCCAACCACTTTTTCAGCATCTTCATGTTATTCAGTAAATTTCTGAGGAGGTAAGAATGGCTTATCAGTGAACGAAAGTGAATTAGCTTTCTCAGAGATCTATGAGAGCACCGACCCAGAGTGTTTGCATGCCTGATTTTCCTGTCTTGAGCTTGGGTATCTTACAGGTCTGAAGGTCAAGAGCTCTAAGTAGATCATTGAGGGTAGACAAAATGAAAAGACAGCAGGAGAGGTCAGGTGAAGAGACCTTGGGTGAGGAGAAATCTTTCCATGTGGTATGAGATTAATCCATTCATCTCTTCTCTCTGATAAGCAGTGATGCTATGACCTCCTCACAGCCACAAGGATAGGAGAAAGAGCAGTTTATGGAAGCTACAATCTGGGAAGTCAAGAACCCTGGCCTGCTCTTCTGCAGGACAGAGCTCAAACCTGTGCTCTGACTCTTGCATAAGACACACCCTTATTAGGATAGTTGAGGCTTTTGTGTGTGTCAGTTCTACCAAGAACAGTTCAATAATCCATGGCTGAATTAAAATGCTGGTCAACATGAGGGCATGTATGCCCTCAATGAAGGAATTCTGTGCCATGGTGTTATGACTGGTGTCTAGTACAAGCTTGATACATTATGCTTAATTCAAAAATTCACCTTAATGCAATCACCCTTATCACAGAGGCAACAAGTATTAACATCATCAGCCTATAAAAGTTTGCTACAGCACACAGTCTCTGACCTGAGTGCACACAACTAGCCATTTCAAAGCTGTCATGGGTCTGCCTGATAAAAACACCTATCTGTGACATGTCCCAGACACTTGAAATAAAAGGGCTTTGAAGGTGAGAGGTCAAGTGTACTTTATTCACTAACGTACTTCTCATTCAAAAAGCTCCATAACAAGGTGTCCACACATTGAACAAGTAATGACCTGAAAACAGCACGATTTACAGGATGATATGCTGGCAGAAAGTTTTCTAACACCTCCCAGAAGTGCACTTTCCAGAAACCCACTGCACATAAACATAAAGGTCTGCAATCTGTCAGTTAATATTAATGTGGTCATTTACTGGTAAGTTGTAATAACATGATGCACATGGGACTTGCTACACTGACCTTTTTGGTGGAAGTGATTCATTAAATGGTCACTCATTTAGACAGCAGTAACTGTTTGCACAGCTAATAACATTTTAGAACTTAACTAGGTATTTATTGCTTTCAAAAAGAATTTTTTTTCCAAGGTTAGCTGAAGACCACATTTTTCATTATTTAATAAAGAAAAGAATTTGAAATACAGAAACATTACAAAGGGGTGGGACATTTATATGAAATGTCTAACTTCAGACTAGTCTAAATGTCTGAGCTATTATCTGTGTGCTTTTGAGCCCAGGAGTAAAAATCATTGCCTTCACTGTCAAAAGCTAAACTAAAATCTTCCTTTCTTTCTTTCCTGAGCTGTTTTTGCCTCCTTTATTCCAACACCATTTAAAGAGAACAGAGAAAATATGGAAAGTGTTGGGAACTGTTAAATAACTAACCACATATACCCTGAAACTGAGATCCATCAAATTCAACAGATTCCTGCTTCTGTCACCAGGTTTACCTGACTTCTCCCAATTTGGGTTTAAAATTTGCGAAANTACACTTAATTTTAAGCCCCTCGATCCTAAACATGTGGGATGGTCTTTATATTTTGTGAAAAAATTAGAAATTTGACTGAAATATAGAAGATATTTTGCTCTTAGGGTATGTGGGAGAGCCAGTGGTGGCTGCAGCAAGATTTCAGACTGGGCAGCAATCAAGTGGCATTCTGTACATAGATGTGGGGAAATAGCATCTTCTTTCATTTTATGATTTTTGTTTCATGTTTGTAGATATTTGACCACAAGTCAGTCACAAAACCCAGTGTCCCTTTGAAACTTGCATGATACAAACTTCTACATATTTTTGTTTTCTTTTAAGTTTCAATGTAGGTAGGAATTTAATAAGCATGAGATGTGAAATAAGAACCTAGAGTCACAGCCTCACCATTCAATCAGCAGCAGTATCCTTCCACAAGAGTGGCATCTTTTCAAATTTCCCAATGCAGCACCTCCAGAGATGGTGTGATGAGGCATGCTGTACATGACCAGCCATCAAATATTAAGAGAGACCATAAGAGTGACAAGATTGTTCAGCTGAACAGCTACAGTCAGTCTGGTTAGCAACGGATCCTTCTTTGCTTCCCAATGAACTGTTAAAAGGCTTGTGTTTTTGCAAGCCTCTCCAGCGTCTCCTCTATTTGCAAAAAAGCACTTGCATTAAAGCAAATCTAGGAAAATACAACTCCACTGGGAAGTGGAGCAGCCATACAACATCATTATCCTAACAGCTCTAAACACTCCAAACTAGACGGTTGTTTCATAACATGTTGATCACAGCAAGTCTGAGTGGCATGTGCATGTGCGGGCGATAGATGGTACATTTGCTTATAAATGAAGTGGGGAAAACAGTCAGGGAAAATAAGCTGTTAGCTTGGCCCATGGGAGACCAGAGTTCAAGCTCTGATTTAACCACACAAACATCCACAGACTAATGTGACACTTTACTCCCTCATGCCTCACTTTGCTTTTGCAAAATGACTGTGATAGTTGCCTTTCCATATTGGTTTTAAAAGAAAACAAGCCCTTTCTTTAGCTTTCATTCACTGTAAGACACTTGCACAGACATAATGTAAGTGATGCACAAACATATGGATTGACACATCCACGTGAAAACCGTTTAAAGTGACTAAGCCCCAGTTGCAAAAAACATCTACAAAGAGACTCAAAATTGTGGTAACAAACAGGCCAAATGTTAGTCATATGCCAGCATAAGAGAAAATAATAACTAGGAATGAAAATAAATAAGATGCAGTTCTTGCATAAGACAAAGTTTACTACATGAATTCTTCAGTGTTTTCACAACTCTTGCTTTGCCTTCCTTTTTTTTTTTTTTTTTTTTATTTTTAGCATTTAGCATTTAGCAACATTATTTCATGCGAACTTTACACTATGTCCAATAATAATGACATAATTAGTGCTGGAAAATACTTAGTTGTCACCTTGTATTTATTTATGTTCCTGGGATCAGGTAAAGTTCTGCTACATTAAAATTTAATTCGAAAGAAAAAGAATTTTATTCATTTTTCAGTGTAATGACCATTTCTGCTGGGTTATATGAATGCTAAAATATTGTTTGAACACATTTTTCCATTTGTTTTCCAAGCATTTATGTAAACTCCTAAAGAAAACAGTGCAATGCTTTGTTGGCTGACTATTAGACAAAAGAATTGTAGACACATATTTTATTCTCAGCCTCTTGTCAGGAAATGTTCACAGTCCCATCCATTATTTAGCACTTAATTTGTTAATCAATTGATTGATTGATTTGGGGATATTTTACACTGGGATTAACATGCATACACACAAAAATCTTGTCTCTATGGTAAATTCAGGAAAATTGTATCAGAATGTAAAATGTTCTGATGTTTACAGATGTAGATTGAATCTGTCACGGGTTGGCAACTACTGAAAATAATTCATTGCTTTAAACATAAATATTTTGGATCAAACCTCAAAGCTTATTTGATTTGGTGTGATTATTCCTTCCATGTTCAAAAGAACGTGAAGCCATTCTGTGGGTAGGAAAACTGTGTTTAATGCATCATTTCTTCTGAAGAAATTATTTTCCAGTCTAAAAACAAAAGAAAGCTACTGTCAATCTCAGAAACCCAATGTTCTTGAATGCCATGGTGTTTTTGGACTTCAGATTTTTTCTCATATTTCCCCTCACAACACTGGGATAATGCTCTAGGAAGTCCTTTAATTGATAATTTTCAGAATCTGTACATACATATTCCTTTTATGATTGTCATTGCAGACGGGGCTGTAGTCTGAAGCTTAGATGCCTTGGTAACAGCAGCGCTTTAAGCAACTCCCCATTTCCCTCCCTTTCCTGAGTTGTACAAGATGACCATTTGTGACACTGCACAGTTGCTCATGGTAATGCGACAGGCTGATCTTTGTTTAGGTGGAATATGGGTGCTTTTATGATCTTTAACTAGTGGATACTATACTCTCTCTGTGACCCAGAATTCAGACACCCACAAGTTCCCAGTCCTGGCTCTTAATCATTTAGAGTCATTATACTTCCTCCTGTAGAGTCTCCTTCAAATGTTAGCTTGGGTAATCGGTGAAAACTCAGTGGAGCTCCTGTGCTCCCTTTTGAGTCTCAGTCTGGATATATTCCACCAGTATTTCCAACAGTGCAGTTTCAAGTCTGCAATTCCCGAGATGGGGGACTGTGGCATTGGCTCAATCCTTTACTGTGATACTAATTCTTTAAACTCGTAGCATTTTAACAATTATGCCACCAGGGTTCTTGGGGGGTATCCAAAATAAAATTACTTTTAACTTAGGTTTGGATTGAACAAACTGCTTTAATACAGAGCAAAATAACTGTGTTTATGTGACCAAAATAGCCTTTGTGCAGCTTTTGAACTTACACAACAACAAATACCAAAAAGGATGTTAAATGGGACAATTGCATATCTCCGTATCGTACCCATGTGTTTGCTTCATTTATTGCTTTTGATAATATTGCAGATTTGTGTTCCACGTTCCCCTTTGTGTTGGGTGTGTTATTGTGCACAAAAGCAAGGACTCTCTTTTCGGTGAATAGAGAAAGAGAAAGAAGGACCTATTGTAAAACTGGGATGAAATCCAGCCATGATAGGCCAAATGTAATTGTAGGTTTCCAACTGCCTTTCACTGTCTTCTGCACATGAGCATCCAAGAGTGAAGCTGAGTCTCTCATATTTGGATTTTTTAGTGTAGCAGGTTGTACGTTGAGAATACTGGGACATGGACCAATGTGGGAGACTATCCAGAGCCTAAGAAAACTGCCACTGTGCTAACTGAACTGCCTGAATTAAATCTCAAACATCTCAGCACTAGATGCTCAAGCGATTTCCACTTCCACCTGAATGTGTTCCAGATTTACCATGAGGTTTACCTTTTGGTTTTGGAAACCCTTTTTCCCCTGTTGATTTGACTGTGGTAAAACAACACACATACACAAAAACATATGCAAGCAAAAGGAAAAGAAACGGGTAGGAGAAGGAGGGGGAGGTGATGGGGACCAACAACTTGTTTATCAGATTCAAGTTGAACCATCTGTTGTTAATGATTAGATCTTCAGCTTCCAATTTTCATTTGAATGTTATTGCTCATTTCTAGCTGGGTACGGAAACGTCACTTACCAGTGCACGCAGGATTCTAAATAAGAGGCTATTTAGATTGGAAATCTGTTGGAGGAGGAAATTGTGTTCTCTATTATACAGCAAAATACCTTTCCTAACACTGACACTTTCTGACACTGTGTTGTTGACTTTTTAGGGAAGGAGACTCAAGGTCTGAGGGTGAAAAATTAATTTACTGGTGATGCAAATTACATTTGGACTAGAGGGGGTTTGATAAAAGTCAAATGTCCAGGTTCTGACCTCAGACAAAGTGGTGTAAAACAAGAAAAAAAACCTGAAGTCATCAAGTATATATTCCAGATCTACAGCAGAGGGAAGGGACTCAGCATCTACCAGCTGAAGTTTAAGATGGTGATTTCTGTACCACACCACTAGAAGGTATATTTTAAAACAGAAATAACACATCTTGCCCTTTTTCTGTTTGTTTTCACTATTTTCACCCCTTCTGCTTCCTTGTATACATAGAGCAACACAATAGTAACTTGTGGATTCCTGTCTCTAGCAGAGTATAGGAACAGCTAAACTCTGATGTACCTAAATTTCCATTAATAAACCTGAGAATAGCTAGCTGCAGGTATTTCACAGATAGTAAACCCAAAAATTATCTCTTTTTTATATCTTAAAAAGTCAAATGCCACTGTACTTATATCATCTGTTCCTAGAACAAATATTTTTTCTCATGTCATAGTCTTTATATTACTAACATTTCTGAAAAGAAAAAGATATGCTATTAGTTCTATTTAAAAAGAAAAATATCATAAGATAATGTTTCTTGACATCATTTCTATGTGAAGTCTCTGTTTCTTTCATTGTCTATGAGCAATTAAAAGATGGCCTATGACATTGCTTCGAAGATTCAAAATGAAAATGTAAAACATGAATACATATACACACAAAGGCAGACAAACAACAAAAGGAAAAACCAACCCCAAATCAATGAAATAAAGCACAGTACAAAGTCTAGCCTCATTGTGAATCGATTGTATATAAAAATCATTGTGACAGCCTAGCACAAGATGATCAATGTTTTTTGGGTTACTTTCTTTTCTTTTTTCTTCTTTTTTCCCCAAAAAAGAGGTTAGATGGTCCTTTTGACTTAAAATTTTCTTTACCAAGTGACAAAATGACTTACCAAATGACAGCTATAGCAGAAAAACCAATAGCATTATTTGGGCATTGAAAAATCCTGCAAAAATATGAGGCACTTCCTCATCTTTTTAAGTTAAAATCAAGAAAAATCTAGAAGTAGCCTTCTCCAAAGCACCCTAAATGACTTCTGTATGCACACATAAATCACAGAGGTACTTTGGAGTCTAGATCCCACTGGGATCCTAAATGCTTATATGATTTATGAAAATAGGATGCATATAGCTCTGTTACTTAGGTAATTCAGAAAAAAATTGCTCCTAAAGGGAGAGCTGATCTGGTTGGTTTTTGCAGTTACTTTGTTTGTCTTGCAATCATATTTCACTTATGGAATCTTTGTGCTCTTATGCTTGCAGGCTGTGACAAAACATTAATTTGCTATTTTTCACAGCTTGCATGCAGCCTGTAGAATTTTTTTCTATTGATTGCAGGTAATTAAATTGTATTTGTTTTCATCACTAATGTGGTTTCTAAGGGAGTTTGACCTGCCATCTCTATGGTAAATATAGTAGTTTTTTACCTTTGTTGGACTTCACTTTTAGTATCAAACAAATAGGACAGAGATCACTTAGACAAGTTGGTGGTTAGCACTAAAAAAGGTGAAATACTTGCATTACCATGTTGGAAAGCATTTTGATTTATATCCTATTTCTTTTATCCTACCCTGAATAAAGAATTAAATGCACTAGTTTATTGTAGATTTAAATGTGTTTCCTGTACCTTGTATGTGACAAGGATGCAGCACTGCAAACTGAAGTAAGTTCTGGGTGTAAGAAGAAAACCTGAGAAATTCAAGTCCTTAAGTTTCTGTGCAACAGAAATAACACAAATATTAGAAGTATTACTGATATCCAATTACATGATAAACCAATAAACACAATGCTTGCAGCTGTTCAAGACAATAAAATAGGTCTATGAATGTCACCTGTGATGTTGTATGTTAAACATTGTATAGTCACAAGAGTATATAGATACATTATTTGAAAATATTCATCTTGGACCATAAATGTTATTTATATTGGTAGAAACCTTGTTTGAGTCCTCTCTAATGTTTGAACAGAGTAATCAACCCATTAGGAAGAAAACAATGGGTAGGTGTAGATTATAATAATGATATTTAACAGAAGGATCCATTATGTGGTGTATTCAGAATGGACTAAATGTACAGGAAGGCAGTCATGCCATGTGGTCTTCAGAGTCAGGCATTTGTAAAGTGCTGTTTAAATGAGGCTTCACAAGAATTGTTGGGGGCATTCTGCATTTGTCCTGTGCTGGATGAGTGTTCTCGTCTGGTGCAAGAGTGAATCTGAAAACAGAACTGTAACTATCACTGTGATGTGTCATTAACATGTAGAGCTCCCTGGAGAACTTGATGATCCAGGTGCCTTGGAAATGGGTGATATGCAGAAAACAAAGCCTGTGGGGGAAAAAAGCTACATAGCACAAACTTCTGAATTCCCTTTTCTCTCCTAAGTGTGTAAAAATATCAGCCAAAATTTATCTAGTTATTGCAATACTTTAAAAAGGTCATGACATGACCGCTGACCTTCATCTGCTGACAGTGACATTTTAGCTGAAACAATAGAAACACATGTTTTTAATTTTGAAAGACTTGAGCTCAATTTTAATAGATGGTGAGCACTGCTAGTATATCAACACTGTGAGGATTGCAAACCAGTGAGCAGTGTGGTGTTATCTTCTTGTCCTTTATCTAAAGGATAATTTTAAGGAAGTAAGTGTTCGATAGACTGTTCCTGTCTTTGATTAAAAGACATTTTAACAGAGAAACATTCAATTTCTACAGAAGACCTTATTCGTGATTTGGCTGAAACTTTCAGCCCTCAATGCATGATGTTTGAATGCAAGTGTAATGGTTGCCATCACAGCCAGCACGCTGCTGCTTCAGCCGAGATGGTCTCCAGAATTAAATGCATGAGCAATTCCGAGCTTTGGAGCCAGTACTGAATAGCTCGGGGCTAAAATGTGCCTGTGCTTTCTGCAAACTGGGAAGAGCTGTCCTGTATAATTGCATTGCATTCCACACATTTGTCATCTATGAGGTACTCTTCTTGGCATCATAAGAAGAAAGTTGGTTTTGTGTAAATATTGGGAGAGATATGACCTTGGACCTTGGTATATTTGGGACCTAGATACTATTTTTCCCCCACTGTTTCCTTCAGAGCAAATGAAAAATAAAGATGTTTAGACAACTTTAACCAATTTACCACGTGCTTACAGCTTGGATGAAGAAAATGCAAACAGCAAAAGTCATCCTCTAATTCCAAATTGAAACATTTTGTTTGAACATTTTTAAAATGCTTTACATTTTGGAGGAAATTTTATTTAGAAGAACATGCAGATCTAGTAAAACTTTCTTTGAATAAACAAAAAAAAGTGAATGAATGTTTCAATTAAGACATTAGAAAGTGAAATCTTTGTTAAATATTTAGTTATGATTGTAATGAACTGCACCTGAACAAGGCAAAATGGATGGGGACTATAGCACTACCTGCATTCAACATTTAAATTAGTTCTGCACACCTTCAAGAGTCTCTCTGACCTCTACTCTGCAAAGGCAGGGGGTGAGCAAGAGGTTGGGAGGCATCAAAGCTGGTACAGCTGACCGAAGCTGAACAAAGGCATTGTTCTCAAACTGTGGTGTTGTATTCATCATTCAATACAAGTTGAGAGAAAGGAGGAAGATGGGGCATGGGTGAATGAGAGAAACATTCATTATTAGCGTGTTTGTATTCCAAAGCAAACACTGCACATCCTGAGGCCTCACTTCCCAAGAAGTGGATGGACATCCTCTGCTTTTGAGAAGCAGAGAATAATTTTTTTTGTTTTGTTTGGGGTTTTTTTGGTTTTTTTTTGTTTTTCGTTTGTTTCCACATGTGGCCTTTGATTCCTCTCATCAAAATGCTTTTGTCTCAACCTATACATTTTTAATTTTGCTTTCTCCCCATGTTACCAAGGAGCAGGAGCGAGAGTGTGCTTTGGTCAGCATCCAGCAACCAGACAAGGTCAACTCTCACAGTACCATTTCAATTTTTGAAAATTATAAATTCTTTTTGCCTTCAAGTACCTCTATTATGAGAAGAATAATTGTTCAATTGCAATTATTCAATTATTATTCAATTATTGCACTCAATAATTGTTCTTCTTTTACCTGTTCCTCACTTATCACTGACCCCTTATCATCACAGATCCTAGGTCTCTTATGGCATTGCCCCCCTAGAGCTTCACCCTTTCTCTTGTTGGAAAATATATTGCCTCATACCAGTTAATCCCAAGCCAGGGCATTTGTTCTCCAAGGCAAGTCCTGTGATGATGAAGGAAAATGTGAAGGCCTCTGGATTCTAAGTAATTTAATTACCTAGTTATCTAAATGTTATTGCACCTATGGAAAATAGATGTATTTTGACTGCATTCTATCACAACCATCAAATTAACTTTGGCAAAAGCCAATTAACTGCTGTAAATTATTCTATTTCAATTAAAAGAAATAGAAATTGTGAAGGACTTTAATATACAAATTTGAATCTGCAGATTTATGAGACACCAAAGAGAAAAGTTGATTTCCTTTTTTGTAAGAAATGAGAAATTATCTGGAAGGAATGCAATAAAAAATAAGGATTAAGCTAAGTGTCATTATCATTTTAACTTAATTTGTCAACAGAGTAATATATCTAGCTATATTACTCAGTTGACAAATCAATTACAGTTATAATGAAACTTTATACGATTTTACTTTTATTTAATTAGTTGCATCAATATGGTTTTTTTTTCATTTGGGTTGCACATGAACGCATCAAAATATAAATGATTGAAGTAGGTTAATTATAAGCCTTCAAAACATACATATCTTAGAAACAAAAAGAAATTTACAGTGCGAAATGCCATAAGTAATGCAATTTGCAAGATGGTTTGTTAAGCTGGCTAAAGGCCATTTTCTTAAATAATACTACTAATAGAAACCACAATCCATGCTTTTGTCACAAATTATTTCAATTTTACTGAACTGTGGTGGGTTGGTTGCCTCCAGCTGGGTGCCAGGTGCCCACTAAAGCCATTCTTTCACTCTCCTCTTCAGCTGAGCAGGGGAGAGAATATATAACAAAAGACTCATGTTTGAGATAAAGAGAGGGTGAGATCACACACCAGTCACTGTCATGGGAATATTAGACTCAACTTGAGGAAATTAATTGCGCATCATATTGGAGTAAAGTAATGAGAAATAAAACCAATTCAATAAACATCTTTCCCCCACCCCTCTGTTTTTCACGGGCTAAGTTTTACTCCTGAATTTCCCACCTCGTCTCCCACAGCAATACAGGGGAGCAGGGAAAAGGGGTTGAGGTCAATTCATCATAGCTCATCTCTGCTGCTCCTTCCACCTCAGGGGTTGGACTCCTCACACTCTTACCCTTCTCCAGTATGGAGTCCCCTCCATGGGAGACTGTCCTCCACAAGCTACTCCAGACTCCTTCCCACAGGTTGCAGTTGTTCACAAACTGCTCCAGTGTGCGTCCTCCATGGGATCAGTCCTTCAGGAACAGGCTGTTCCAGTGTGGGTTCTCCATAGGGTCACAAGTTCTGCCAGCAGACCTGCTGGAACCTGGGTTCCTCTCTCTGCAGGTCCTGCCAGGATCCTG
>VXBB01018050.1:41639-69486 GCA_013399915.1 Illadopsis cleaveri | reverse complement strand
CATTCTGTGATTCTGAGATTCTAATATACAGCCAGATTAGTCCTGTTTGTGAATTTTGAAAACGTTCCCATTCATGTTTTTTCATCTGTTGTCATGTAAATATTTATATTAGGAAGAGGGTATTTTATAAATTCTAACACTAATTTTATTTATATTCTTATCTATAACTTATCTAAATTGTAATCTGGAAGGAATAACAAAATTTTTCAGGATGTATTAACTAAAATAAAGCACATTTAAGGTATGACATGTCCTCCCTAAATGGCAAGAAAATACAAAAACTGGATAAGCTATACATCAAAATTTTTTGTTGCTATTTCTTGTAGTTTGTAGTTTGTAGTCTTGCTATTTCTTATACACATCACCACCATCAAATGCAAGGGAATATATATTGGATCCAAGATTATCTCTATCTTGAGAGCTCTCAAGGGTGTATGTAACCCTTTGAATCACAATGACTGAAAATATTAGAGGCTCAGGTCCAAGCACTTTGTTGTCTGAATAATTCTACGGGGTAGAAATCCTGTTCATTTAATGAAGAACACATTACAAAGAATAAGTACTAAGTTTTGGAGCATCCTGGTTAAAACTTCTGTGATTCTTTCAATTGGTACTCTCAATACTTCTGAAAACAGCATGATTTCCTTGGTCTGAGTCCTGTAACAAAATGGGGTGATTTCAGGTGAAAAAATGTTGCTTCTAATAGAGTGAAATTATATTCCCACTGGACAGCAGAATTTGAGCTACAAAGAAAGCCTTTGTTTCACCTCTAGTAGTAAAATACCTATTCAGCAAGCAGATGAGGTATTCTCTCACTCCTTAAAACGATATTAGGACCTAAAGCAATCATGCTGCAAGTGTGCAATCAGTGCCTCAGCATCTTAAAGTAGATAAGAATCATAGGAAGAAGCCAGGGGCAAGTCCTGATAAACATCCTTAGAAAACGTTGATGTCTCTATTTAGTACTCCCCAAGGTACTAATAGTACATGTTATTTAAAGCAAAATGAGAAAACAAGACTGCAAGAGTTGCAAGACTGCAACTCTCCATCTGTTTTGGATATCCAGCTGTGAAACTGGTGTGGGATGGGGGCTCATGTGAACAAGCTGAATGTGAAGCAGATGATGTAAGAGCACAGGATGGACGTTTGCTGCCTGTGCCAGGTCAGCAGCTTCAGCTGGCAGCCACATCTGCTGATATTGCCCCAACAGCTCACACCTCAGCCTCCAAGCAACACTGGCCTGGCGCTCCAGAGAGTCATAGCAGCTGGAGCAAAGCCAGCATCCTGTGACACGCTATGAGTGCAGCACTTCCAGAGCTGACTCATGGGTCATTCATCCGTCTCTCTGCTATAGTTGTTCAGAGGAGGACAGGGAGATCTCGCACCTGCAACTAACCTGCTCAGAGCTGCATGCCTTATGCACTGCAGCCAAAGAAGTTTATCTGAAACTCTAACAATGGCTCAAATTGCTGGCTCCAGATAGTAACAAAAGCCACACAAACACCCACAAACATATATAAAGATACTCAGAACCACCAACATGTATATATCAACAACTTAAAAGGGTTCTGCAAACATTTCCATGCAAACAAACCTGATTCAAGCATTTTTTAAGAAAGGTGTGAGAGGATGATCAAAGAATATTCTAATATTAGATAGCCAGAAAACACTCCAGTTAGGTAGAATAGAACCAGTTACAATCTCAAAACGCTGAAAATTAGCAGGACTTGGAATGGGATGAAATGCAAAAAAGAAGGCCCAAATGGAAAAAAACCCCAAACCTATGACAGACATGCCTGCTTTTTTCTCTCCTTTATGTTCTTAAATATAGTTAATCAATTACAGTTATACTCACTTTGGTGCTTAAGTAATATAACATGGCCTTAATGCAACTGTGACTCTCAAACCTTTACATCATCATGTTTAATAGCTCAAGAACTGAATACAAATTTTCTCACTCAGGAAAATGATTCTGAAGGTAATTTGGATTTCCTAGTCTGACCATGCATATGCAGCTGGCAACGCATGAGTTAGAAATCCTTGACAGCTTTTCATTGCAAGGATGGCTTCAGCAATGTCTTACTGGGGTTTTCTATCAAATGTTAATTTTTCAATGGTATCTAGAGAGAAAGCATGTATCTGTCAGATTTAGAGAAAAAAATTAAAACAGCAAGGTCAGTTAAAAACTGCCAACACCTTTACATTCCCAAATAAATATATTTTAAGAACCTCTTTTGTCACAACACATTTAAAAGGTACATAGATTTACAGTATCTTTGTAAAGCCTTGAGAGATATTTTCTCTTTATGAAAAACCCCTCAAATCTCACAATTTGTAAAAAGTAGTTTGCTTTGTTAGGGTAATATATTCCCATAGCAGAAGAATACTTTGCCAAGGCAAACATGCCCATGATCACATTATTCATATACCTGAAAGGAATATTCTGCCCAAGATCATGATTCAGACCAGCATAAGGCTACTCCAGCTGCACAGATAATTATAAGCTGTGCAAAATTTGCACATGGTAGCTGTCAGAGGACTTACACCAGCAGGAATGCGCATGGGCAGACATTTCTTAGGGCTTATTGGGCATTCTCTCTACAGAGCAAGTTCTTAATGCAACACTTTAGAAATAACAAAAGAAAAACTGCTACTTCTTATCTTGTTAAATCCTTTCCCCAAACTGCTATTATCAAAATATTATTCTTTTATGCTCCACTGATACCTTTTCAATTCCAAAACACTTTAGAAGATTAACACAAACTCTGCCCAAGGAAAAATCACTTATCACCAAAACATTTCAGGAAAAGTCCAAAAATAAATACTATCAAAAGAAGGCAAAAATCAAGAAGGAAAAGTACAACTTTCCAAACAAATTACTTGGTGATTTACAACTGCATAGAGATTAATACAAGTTTTGCAAAAAAATACGGGGATGTTCTGGCCACAGAAAGGTCTTTGAAAACCACTGAGATAAAAAATGTATCCAGCAGTGGTAAACTGGCTGTTTTCTTTATTGGGTCAGACCAAAGGTACTGGTTAACCACGGATAGAAACTCTTTGCCTTCATGTCTTTTTGCAGCACTAAGCCACATAAAGTTTGCAAGCTCTGCAATGTGTTTACTTCAGTACCTGAACACGGCTTAGGTCACTCAATCTGACTTGCTCTCATCACCATCAGGCAGCACTACACACACTCTCGACAGCAAATTGGTCCAATCTGCTCCAATAGCCATCTGGAGGCATTTTTGTAAATTGCATGCCTGTTCATGTGGCAGAACATCAAGAAATAAACAAGTCTTCATTTTTTTTCTGGATTTCTTTCAAATCATTTGAAGTGCACTTACTCATGCCATAAATAATAATGTCAAAACAATCAAACTATTTAACAACAGTCTGTGAACATTATTTTAAGCAACCAATCTTTCTAACTATATTCATTAAACTTTTTGTAGGTGTATCAGAGATTTTGCTCGTTGTGGCAGAAGGCAGGATCTCTGTTAAGTCATTATTTATTTAGAGGTTCTGTAAAATTGCATTTTGGTTTTCTTTACATAGGAACAGCAAAGCTACACCTAAAAAAACCCTATATATCTTTCTGCCCATTTTCCTAGTCAAATTGTCTGAAGTGATTCTGTTCATGGCCTACTGGGGCGGAAAATCCATTAATTTGTTTAAGGTTCCTTGTGTTAGTGAGGAGAAGCAGTTCTTAATGGAAAGATTCCGCGGTGACTGCTTCCCTTTTCCTTCATAAATGAACAATCCCTGTGCCCAAATACTCCAGCAACTGCAAGTCTTATATGTAGGAAAATGATATTAGGAGAGTGTTTAAGTACTGTTAACTTCTGGGGGCATTTGGCTGCTAGACAATGAAAGAGAGTGATCAAATTAGTCCTATGCAGAAGAATGTCTCACAGGAGATAGCAATGCTGATATTCCCCTTCTAATTAACAGGGAAGCAAGCAGGAGTGCCATTCATCAAAACCAGGAAACTCTGGTCAGCACAAGTTCTTCTTCAGTAGCAGCAGCGGAAAGAAGAAACTTTAGCTTCATAAAGATGCTGCAGAAACATGATCCTATTTCAGTTTTGTAGCAATTCAAAAGGCAGAGTTATGCACTATGTCCTGCGCAGTATCTTCTTGAATGGTGATGTTGCTTCATCTGTCATCAAATAAGCCAACATTCCTTTCTGCAAGCATACTCTCACAACTGCCATGTACAGGACCATATTCTTCTTTCCTCTTTTTGTACCTGTGTTACATCAGCCACTGTCTTTCTTTGCCCTCTCTCAGGGCTTTTCCTTCTTGTAGTTGCCTTCAATTCATTCACTACTCAAAAATCTGATGCTTTCTGGAATTCTCCTGAAGTCCTTTTTGGGAAAAAAATCCCTGTTATATTCACTTTACAGGAAGCAGATACTGATTTGAAGTTATTTTCAGCAGTTAAGTATATTTCCTTTTGTACTTTCAGGATCTTGCACTGAAAAGAGATCTCTGAGACAGCTCTGCATTCTAAATCACTCAAAACCAAACACATGCTGGCCTGATCAGCTACTTCACTGCAAATCCATAAAGGCAACTTACTCCTACTTATGTATCATCACGATCACAGCACACTGTTGTGTTACTAGCAGCATAAATTTCAAGAAGCATAAGCTCACAAATATCAGCAGCAGTTCTATTCCAGTGGCTACCAAGAGAGCCTTAGAGATGCTTTTGATGATAAATCTTTCCAGAAACCTCAGAATCCTACAGTTATTTTGTACAAAGTCTTGAGAGCTGTTTCTAGGAGGTTACTGAATTTCTGATCACAGAGGGAATATCACTGCCTTGAAAAATCATTAATAGCTGTGGTCAGAACTTACTTTCGTTCTTGAAGCAAAGCTATTTCAGGGACTCAAACCCCTTCATATTTTCTGCTGCATTTCTCAAGCTCACACTCTAATGTGCTATAACATCTGCTTTGGAAATGTGTGAAGATAACCCATATGAAAGAAATCTTAGTAGAAAATTTTAAAGGAAGGCTACTTTAAAAATAGTCCAGAGGGGGAATAATGACTAAGTTGTTGCTTTAAGTTCATCTCCAGCTAAGAGGCTCCCTGACTTCAAAGTCACACATCTTACCTGAAAGATAGGGGGAGGGATATTTATAATTGCTTTCCAACTCCTGTAATTTACACACTCACTGATATTGGGGATGGGTTTTTCTCATGTTTGGCACAGTGGTTGATTCAGCCTCTCTCCTTGATATAACCACACTTGCAGGAATGGATATCAGACTCTATGCTCCCCAGTTGTGCCATAAACATGGCCAGTAAGCACAGGGATGCTTTGCAAGAGAATAGAGAGTATGGTGAGAAAGAGAAAGGTAGAAACAAATAGGTCCTAACTTAGTTTGGTAATAGGGTGTGGACCAATACGAGTGGGGAGGCTATTGGAAATACTGGTTTGAGACTGGTATGAGAAAACAGTTCTGTGCCTGACTGGCAAATATTATCTTTGTTCTCAAGTCATAGACTCTCAAATTTTGTTGTACACAAAGTCAATGAAGATTCAGTTTTCCCTTTGATTGCATATTGAACTTCAGTTGCATTTTGCATTAAGATACCATTGTGTCTGAGTAATTTCAAAGGAAGGACATAGACAGAAGAAAATCTCTTTGACGAGTCAGTTGACATAGTGCATCAAGAGTCAGGTTATAGAAAATGAGAAATTTCAGATAATGCTGAAAAACGTCTTTCCTTGTTTTTTAATTTCAAGATTACAAGAAAGTAAGATTCTACTTAACCTTTCATTCAAAATTTACACAATTTGATGAGAAGGTGAAAGAAATCTTCATGAGGTACCCTTCATGAGAAAGTGTACCTCATTGCTGTATAAATGGATAAGGCACATAACCTTTCCCATTCCAGCATTACCCCACTGAAAAATACAGCTGTTTAAAAAGTAAGTCTCTGGTTGTTTTGACCACCTTTTTTCAGAGGAAACTATGTAAACTGAAAAAATAGAACAGAAAATAATGTTCCTGGGAGATTTTCAAATTACAGCATTACAAGAATTGTAATATGCAAGTTGGATATGATCATTTGTTCTGACCAGGAATTCTATAACATAATGACTCTCACAATGTCTTTCTCTGCAAAAAGTCGATTCTTGGGCATACACATGAAGGATGGATTGATGTGCCTTCTCTATCTTATAATAAACTGTCAAAATACTTGAAAATATTGTCCATCAAAGACAAGGACAAAGCCATATTTTCTTCTTCTACACAGTATACCACATTAAATCTTCCAGAGCTGGAGTTCACTTCCCCACAGCAGACCTCATGGTGCTGTGCTTTGCACTGGTAGCTAGAAAGGTATTGATGACACACCAGTGGTTTGGCTACTTAACCTCCTAAGAGGGTAAAATGGCAAAAGCTTACTTAGGATTCACAGATGGATCTTTGTGTTTGCAGTGGAAAATCTGCTGGGGAAAATTTAGTCCCTTAATTTTCTAAGTCATTGCAGTAATTACCACTAAGTACTAAATTCCAAAAACATCCCCAACTGCACTGGGAAGGTATGATGCTTCATATGTTTCTATTATCACAGCATGATGAGGAAACTACTGTGAATTATAATTATTCTCATTTTACCATTAAGGAGTAATCAAAAAAATGTGTTCTACACTAATATGAGGCTTTTTGAGGAGAAAGAACAGGCTTGTCTCCTTGTGCTTCATTCAGAGATAAGTGTTCTTCTGAATAATTTTAATTTTAAAGTTTAGTTTTATTGATTGCATGTAGAACAGTTGTGTTTTTCAGAATTATGCTCTATGGCTGACATTATCATAGAACATAAAGGGCTAAATTATTTTACACTGCTCAAGTACCATGCTTTTTAAGGTTCCCAGTAAAGCTATTTATCAAAAGAAATCTAGTTCATAACTACAGGTTCAGAAATGGAAAACATTTAATGCCATTCAAAACCTGGATTACACATACGACTTTATTGGAAGAAAGTGCTCAATCATATAATTTATCAGCAAAGGGAGAAGAGTTGTCAGTACCGTTGGTGATGCAATTGGGAATTTCATAAATTTGTTCAAAGCTTGCAATTTTGCCCTACAGGTAGTCCTTCCACAATGACATATTCTGTACCAAAAGTAGCTGTGGTTTGGTATCTATTTGTATGATCAATCAACGCTCTTCACACAATTACCATTCTAAACCTTGTTCTTGAAAACGGTATCTAGAAAAACCAGCACATATGCACTTGTTTTCCCAACATATATAGAAAGACTATTATGAATATCAACAAGAGAAAGTCATATTTCATAATGAAGATTACATTAGAAACCTGGATTTCACTCGTGTGACGTATTACTTTTTAGTGCAAAGGAAAATTTAGGGTATTTCAAAGAACACAATAACAGTGTGGTACTTATTCTAAAATACATGTTAAATGCCTTAAGTTACCATTACCCTTTGTATCTCTTGGCTTACACTCATCTGACCTTTGTCCTTCTAGAAACAAGCACCTAAAGGCAAAGACCAAGTCCATGCCTCTTGTGGCAGACCTTAAAGAAATGACTAAAATTAGTAATTAGATATAGTCAAATATTAAATATCCCTTGAGGTATCTGCATGGTCTATAGTTTCACTGCCCAAGTCTACATAGAATAGATTCAGTGATCTCAGCATTAAAGTAGTATTAAAATATTAGTCAAAAGACAGTCAAGTGTTGCCACACATCAGTACATAACTAGAGGTAAACTTCAGCAAGATTTGTTTTTTATCTGCTTAGATAACACAGCAATAAAAAACCTCCTAACATTAAGGCAAAAACAGATCATTAGCTACCAGACAGATGTTGGTTTTACAATCTTTAGTACAATTCTCTTTCCAAAATTGGCTGAAAAAATGTTCACAAGCACAAGGACAAGCACTGATAAAAATTCTAAGAGATCTGTAGTACGCCATTCACACATGTTTTCCTTGTTCTTGAACCTATTCGTGGCTCCATTTTTATCACTTTAAATCCTAAATATTCATGACAGGCACAGCAGGCCCATCCATACACTAGTCCGTTCACTCACTATACTGAGTTACAGTCTTTAAACACAAACCAGAAATTTCTCTGCTACTGGTCTGATACAGTGAGCTAAAGAAACCTATTAGAAAACTCCCAAGTTCTCTTCACCATTTTGGGATGTATTTTCCATTTGCCCAGCCTCTTCACGATAAGATCTTGTGTCTTAGTACAAGGCACACTACAGTACTCTATGCTTTTGAGAGAACAAGTTTTCATATGCCTATTGGCATGACAGGATGAGAGAAAACAGCCTCAAGTTGCACCAGGGATGTTTAGACTGGAAAAAAATCTTCACACAAAGAATTGGCAAGCATCTGATGCTCAAAGACCAGTAAAGGAGAAAAGGCTTTTAGCTTACTAAAACCAGAATCAGTGAAAGTTTTGCTATCAAAGGTGTTATATGCATGCATAATTATACACTAGTATAACTACATGGTATAAATATACTAGTATGTATACTTTATACATACTGCATATATAAATATACTAGTAGCACTGTATTCACCAGCATAAAAGGGATTCTTTCAGTAGGGAGAACTTCCATCTTTCCAAATTGTAAGGCTAAAAATTCAGTATACATAGGCCCAAGGAAAGACAGTTTTTAGAGAATAAATGCAGCTAAAAAAGATATTAGGATATTTTGGTTATGAAAAAAACCAGAATCAATGAGATCAAAGGCAGCCTAAATAAATGTCATGCCCCACATGACATCATGTCTACAGAGTGACGTCAAAATGTGGAGTCTTCCAACACAATATTTTTTGTGGGTTTCCTATCTTCTTTTCTGTTAGAGCCAGGATTAAATGCTCAAGAGACAGTGTTTTGTCTTCGGACTCAGATGTTTATTAATTCTTATCTGTGTTACAGTCTCACAAGCCATGAGTTCTAGCTAACAAAGTGACAAATGGCTCCATCTCTATTCCTCTACAAGGCCTTTTAAGACCAAACTGTCCAATTATGAAATGACACCTAAATTATTTTTACTTTTAACTCAATAACCAACCACCTGTGGTCCACAATGCAGATTTTTCTATTCAATTACAAAATACCACCCAGACCCATGAAGAAGAAGGTGAAAAAGGAGGACTTAGCCTACACCCAAAAACCTCCATCTTGCTTTATATATATTACTAAATACTAAAACCTTAAACTCTAAGTTTTTCACCATGTGATATTATTCACTTCCATTCAAACTACACATGCATAATCCCAGTGCTTCCATTCAATTTTGGAAGCCCTTTCCAGGGCCTGAGGTCAAGTGTAGTGTTTTCCTGGGGGTCAGTGTCTGTCAGCAGAGTGAGTCTAAAATTCTCAGTTCCAACAACCTACTACATGTACTTCTGTAGCACACCTAAAGAAAGACAACCAGTCTATTTTTACAGAGATATCTCAGTATACTTGAAAGAGTATTGTACTTTAGTATTTCACCACAGCTTTAGTCCTTAAAAGTTAATAGCCAGTCCCCAAGACAGACACATGCCTCTCAGGCATATGTGCACTGGCAACTTTCCCCTTATACCTGCCCAAACGAAAGAGAATTAGTTTACAGGCAGAGAGACAGCCAGATTGTACACCATTTTCTAAAGGCTCTTAAAGGACTTCTGACTTTTGGGAAGATGTAATCAACCCAAGAGTAAGGCAGATCCACAGTTCATGCGTCTTTCCCATTTTTTATCTAGCTGAAGCAGCACATGTCACTACCTTCTCCAGCAGACACACTTTTTCTTGGAAGACAAGGAGAGGAAAAGGGCAGCTTTATGCAGACTAGATAAACATGCACCTCATAAGCACAGTAAAGCTTAAGCTAATTAGAAAGCTCTAAAGAATACAGCTGCTTGTTTACAATTATGATGTTTAAAGATTGTTAAAAATCAAGTTCTTTTGGAGCAGACCAGCATCTTTGCAGTTTAAAAAAGAAACATACAGTAGTGAAAATTAAACTGATCCATAGCCATCTATCAATAGATCTATTCTGTCTGTAAAATTGTTTTTGAGATATATAGATTCCTCCTTGAAAACAAAGTAATTGTCTCTCAAGCCCCAAAGATGATTCATTTTGGAAAGTGAGCACCAGAGAATATCAGCTGAAACCCATGTTGAGCAAGAACATTAACTCTAGATATTAGAAATGTTAATGCCATTGGGAACTTTGCTAAAGTTAGTGCTTCCAGGTGCACAGATCTCTTCATGGCTCTTTTTCACAGTTTCCTCTTCCATTAAAAATAATGGATTTCTATATCACTGAGAATATACATGGAGATCTGTAAAAAACAGGAGTATACAGGCCGTATTCCAAAGGCCTAACATTTAACAAAACAAAACTGAGCACAGGATTTATAGCATCTACTTTCTATATTACAGCATTTGGATCCTAGTAAATAAATGCATTAACACAGACTAAAAAAAGTGACACTGGAAAAAGCAGCACCTTATCATATTACTTCTTCTGTTTCCACACCACCCCCATACAAAACTGGAAGCCTGTCCAACACACAGGAGCTGACCTAAAGCCAGTCCTGGCAGCAAACACAGAACTGGACAACCATGCCTGCAAGACAGAAACAAAATTTACCAGTTTGCATGCACATTATCCTTCTTTTCCGTAATAATAGTTTCTTGGGATAAGGATTTGCAGCAAGAAGTTCCTGTGTCACCAGCAATTTCTGGCTTCTGCAGCAGTAGTTTGCAGCACTGGATTGTATTAAAACCTGCAGTGCCTGCATTTAAACCGGCCCAGTTTCTGTCTAAAGATGAGGGGTTACAGTGTCCCCAGAATTTTGTGTCTCTAAGACACATTTACATTTTCTAAGTGGTTATGGTCATTTTTCAGTTGCAGATTGCAACTCTGTAAATTCACAGTTGAAAAGTCTAAAAGCAAAGGAGTCAATGGAAAACCGGCAATTCACTGCAAGCAGTGAAATGAACAGACAAAGCATATAAAGGCCAAACTCAAACAAACCACTTTGCTATATGGTTTAGATACTAGTGATTATTTGCACAAGGACAAGAAGATCTCAGAATTTTACAAAAGCATGTGGTTGAGGGTTTAATTTCCTTCATTTAAGGAAATCTTGAACAAAAGTAAGCAGTTTCAGGATCTTCCCTAAAGCTGCCTCAACAGTTTGGCTACTGCATTTAAATGCATGCAAAGCCTCACTTCATTGTTGCTTCAGTCCTTTACAATTCTTGAATGCAAAAGTTTATGTGATCAGAAATGATGTTATGTCAATTCATAGCCTTTAATTTGTTTCTTAACCTCTCCCAAAGTCAAAATACAAAGACACACAAAATACAAAGACACGCTGGGTAGGTGGTAAAACACCTCTAATAAACAATTAACTCCCCCAACTTTTAGAACCTGGCACTTTGTAGTTTAATTTGATGCCCTTAGGGTTCTTTATTGTGTGGAATACGGAGTATTCCCATCTTTTTATAGCAACTCATTATTTTACTGGCCTCTATCTTATCCCTACCAGCTTTTTTCTTTTTTTCATGTACAGAAGCAACTGTCTGCCTTTGATTTTATTTTTGAGTTGTTCAAATGTTCCCTTTTGTCTCAATTGCAATTTCCATTATATGGAATTGTAGTAAATGACATTGTGGAAAAATTCGTGTAGCTTAAAGTATGTTTTATATAAAATGGATTGGGAAGTTTGTAACATAACTGTGATTGAGCCCAGGTGTGTGCAACAGCGAAACTCACTTATCAGATCCATTCCCCGAGAAACAATAAGCGTGGCCAGGAACATTTACAACAGAAAAGATGTGGCCAGCTCCTAGATGGCCCTTAATCACTGCCTCCTACCGGCCATCAACACCTGATATGGATCGGGAGCTGCACTGCATGACAATCAGCGGTTCCAGGAAACCTATTCAGCAGCCCGAGCCTGGACAGGAAACCTTTTCAGAACCCAAAGTACCGGACTTACATATGAACACTATACCAAGCCTTACAATAAACCTTGCCCGAGGATATGAAAAACCCTATAAAACCCGGACCCTAGAGACTGTACGGTGTGGACAGGGTGTACGGTCTCTCAGAGGCGGCCACTCTGCCACCCACACCGGTGTTGTTTCTCTTTTATTGTGGCTTTTCCTTTTGGTGATGGGATTGTTTTAATAAATTGTTATTCGATAATTTTTGATCTCGCTTTTCATTTATAACAGAATCATAATGAAATTACATATTGACATAGTGGGTTTTTGTGGTGCTCTCAACAAGAAAGTAGAGAAAAAATACTCTATTTTATTTTTTTAAAACACTACTACTAAACAAGACACGAAGATAGTTAATATAAGTTCAGGAGAAAAATCATCACTTCGAAAATAGAAGGAAAAGAGGGTTCAGAAGGTAAATGTCCTGCTTAATATAGGAGTAATTATGAAGATCTGCAATAAGTCTGAAGAGACATTCTGTATGTCAAAATGTGTTATTCAAGCTTACAGGCTAGATTTGCAAGCGGAATTTAGGCAATATCCAGCTCATGGATGACTGGTGCCCAGTTTCTTTTACGTTCCTTTTATTTCATGTTATAAATGATCTGCATCCAATTTGATATCAAGCATTTTATTTTCACATTTCCAAAATAAAATTTGAATCAGCCACAATAAAAGCAACATATATCGAGGTTGGGTGGACGTGAGGACAGTCTCAAATGAGCTGACCGTCCCCATCCATCAACTCCAGGTTTTAGGGTCCAGTTTTTATACAGTTTTTCTGCCCTGGGGCAAGTTCACTGTGTGTCTTTGTCCAGTGTGCGTATTCATGACATCCTTTTCTTTCGCTGTTTGGTTTTGAAAGGATTTCTTGGCGAGGTCGGGCTTCTGAATTGGGTTTTGGGAACTGTCTTTCTGAGATGTTGAATCCCCTTCATCTCCAGGCTCTCCCTCTTTGACTGGTATCAGGTGTTGATTTCTTGAGAAATGGTGGTTCCACCCTTGATGACCGGACCATCTCCTGCCCAGCAACTTCCTTCTTGTTGCAAATGGTGCTTTTGCCCTGCTATTGTTTTGAGGACCTTTACAAATGGATATAAGTTTCAGTAGTCGGAGACGCCTTGTACAATTTCTGAAAGTCAGAACTTGCAACATGACTTTAGGTTACACATACAATATATTTGATACACAAATTTACCTAAAGCATATATCACATTTCATATATAGGTAAAATTCATAACTTAAAAAATTATCTGTATTGAAATCAATACATTGATTCAATCTGCTCCTTAAATGTGTTGAACGTGGCAGGAAAGAGACTCTAATCCCACAAAGAAGGAAATTTTAAAGGTCTAACCATAGACTAGAGAGAGGTATTGTCTTCTGTTTGGGATTAATGGCTGCAAATCCATGGTCTCCTTCCTCTCTCAGGAATTCACTGCTGCAAAAGGTTGTGGACATCTGAGGTGTCATAAAAGACTCATAGCCAATTTAATAGAAAGCAATTTTATTTCGCCATGAAAAGCGATCTCGGACAGCCACAATAAAAGAGACAACTTCAGTCTCAGGTATCGAGGTCGGGTGAACGCAGAGACGGCTGCTATCGAACCAAACTCCTCCTGTTTACAAACTCAGTGTTCTGGGGGACAGTTTTTATACAGCTTTTTTCCCTTAAGGCAAGGTCTTTGTTAGCTTTTGCTCAACACGCATATTCATGTATTTTCTTTTCTTGTTGCTGGCTTTCAAAACTTTTTCTGGGCAGAGCTGAGGTTTGATTCAGTTTCCGAGAACTTGGCATTGGGATGCTGATACTTGACATTGTCGATCACCTTATCTCAGATCCATATCAGGTATCAATCACTGAGGGAGTAGTCCGCCCACCCTGATAGATGGTCCATCTCCTGCTGAGACACCCCTATTCTGTTGCAAATTTGGAATCCACCCTGTCATTGGCCTATGTACTTACAATTGCAAATTAGTTTTTCTCTTCAGCTGCCTGAAGATTTCTACAGTTTTGAAAACCTTAGTTTTAAGCACCAATTTATTTTATATCATATACCACAGAGGCCTATTAAAATCCACAAAGAAATTGGATAAATACATTGGGAGAAAAATTTCAAAGCCCAAATTCTACTTCTTCTGGGCCAGAAAGTCTATACTGGAAAAATATATTGAGGAAGTATCACTACATTTCTCCCTGCCTTTCTTTATGTTTTCACAAGCACTGACCACCTTCAGAGGTAGAACACGCTGAATAACAGACTATTCCAATACCTGAAACTATAAATATATCCTGAAAAGTTTTATGGTCTTCTGGGCTGAAGAAATGGCACTAGAATAGAAAAATCCCAAAAAAGATGGAAAAAAGATGACCTTACACACTTGGTTCTTAGATGTGTTCAAGATACCTAGGCAATTTGCTTAGAAAAGTTTAGTGATTGCAGTTTCCAAAAAAATTGGGCAAGATCAAAAAATTAGGCAAGATCATTGCATAGAAGACACGCTGCTGGTTTCAGATGGGGTAGAGTTAATTTTCTTCACAGTGGCTGGTATTCACTGTTTTGGATTTTTGCTGAACACAGGGTTGATAATGGAGAGATGTTTTTGTTACTGCTGAGCAGGGCTCACACAGGCCTCTTCTGCTTTTTGCATGGCCATGATGGCAAGGAATTTGGGGGTGCATTGGAGGTTGGGAGGGGACACAGCCAGGAAAGGTCACCCCAGCTGTGCAAAGGGCATATGGCATCATGCTCAGTACATAAAGTAGGGGCAAGAAGGCAGAAGTGGAGAATATTTGGAGTTTGTCTTCCCAAGTAATCCTTACTTGTGATGGGATCCTGCTTTCCTGGAGATAGCTGAACACCTGCCTGTCCACAGGAAGCACTGAATGAATTCCTTTGTTTGCTTTGAGTGCACAGCTTTTTTTTTATCCCTGTTAAACTGTCTTTATCTCAACCCATGTGTTTCCCAGATTTTACCCTTCTGATTCTCTCCCCCATTCTGCAGGTGGGGAAGTGAACAAACAGTTCATGCTACTTGGTTCATTAGTGGTTAAACCAAGATATAACCTGAAGAACTGCTGAAATATTCAAAGAAAACATTTATAGAAATGAAGACCAGAAAACTGTTGTTGAAATCTCACATGGTCTATTTGAAAATAAAAAAAAAAACCAAGCAAACTCACTCTGGTTCACACTTAAGTCAGACATTTCAGAACACTGTGGTCAAGTTGGTTTTATTCACTTTTTTTTTATAAAAATAATGAGTCATGTGCATGTATGAATCTGGAGTTGTGAAACATCCTTTCAGAAAAACATGCACAACACAGAGATTAGAAAAGTGTTTTTTTCTGTTACTGTTCTTTTCTGTTCCATATTTGCTAGGCATCTGGAATTCACACTAATTTGCTTTAACACCTGCAGAAATTGTTTTATTAGCTACCTAAAAGCATTGACCTATTGAGTTTCTTGAAGTGTCCTCCAGTGCAACTTGCTGGGTGCAGACTAATTAGTATGTGTGCCAGCACATCAGCAGCATGTGGAGGAGGGCACACTGACCTGAGCGGCAAGCCAGCATCACCTTACAGACATGTCCAGACAAACAAAGCTCAGATCACCTACCCCCCATAAAATCAACACCCTTTTGTCTCCCTCCACAAATAGTCTGCCTATTCTGTAAGGCAGAGAGAACAGGTAGCAAGTATCTTATTCTTGCTCACTTTGCATTGCTGACAACACACAGGAGTCAGAAATCACACAATTCATTAGTGAACCAGAATTAGCTCAACAGAAAACAGGCAGAGCCATCGCAGTTCTCTCCCTGCCAAATTCCCTCTGTGGCAAAGACAAACCTCATATATTCTCTGTCTCCTATTGAATCTGATCCCCAATGAAGTTGTGGAGCATTAGGCTGAATTAATATTCTCCTAGATAAATTATAATGAACATTATGCAGTACTAGGAAGGACTTGCAGAGTTGTGTAAATTATTGTGACTTTTACAGCCTTATTTTTTATAGTTCAATGTCAAGACAAGTAACAACATAGTATATCACTAGAAATAGGAAAACTGTAATTAAAATTTTCTGGTGACTCTTTGTCCACAAATGCAGCTATGGTGCACAGGAAAGTATTGTTAGCTCCATCACAGGTTCCATTGCTCTACCTACACATAATAAAAACTGTATTTTCCTCTCTTTACAAATGCATGTAAGATGTGTCCATCGTCATTTCTCAAAACAAAATCCTCAAAAAGAGCCTTTGTCTTTGTGTCTTTATTATTATATTTCTATTATTATATTTGAAAGACAACATCAGGATGTCATTTCAAGTGGCCAGACAATAGTTCTCAGTCAGAAGTCAGAGAATAATTTGCTCTCTTTAACCTTTGCTTTGTTAACCTTTGTTAACCTTGTCCACACAAAAATACTTCTCTAAAAGTCAAATTTTTCCACAGGTGTGGAAACATCAGTGCAGATTGGATTATCTTTGCAAGGATGTCAGGAAGCTAGAAAGATTACGTCTTCCTCACACTTATCCAGCAATTCTCACTTTTAGTGACAAAGTATAGCAAGCACAAGTATGTCTCCAGCATCATGCTCTTTGAGAAATATCTTAACTTCTTTTCCCTCCTTTTTAGCTCCTAAAAATTTTGGTTTCTACATTTCTGTCCATCATTAGCCAATAAGGACAAGTATGAAATACATTCTGCTCATTTCAAACAGCTGAGGGCACAACAGCCAAGATTGTTCCATGTGTCAAATGAAAATGAGAATTTTTCTTTTATGCAATATGCTTTAAAAAAGGTTTGTCTTCATTCAGAAATTAACTCCAAGGAGCTAAAAAAATATTAAGAATGTAGCTTGATTTAGCACATTTCTTTCCTTTTGAATATTAGCTTTATTATGGCAGCTGACAACTGAGACACTTTTCATTTATATGTGGTTTGACCCCATCTTGCATCAGGCAAACTAGTGATCTAGAACAAATTCTGTCAGGCAAGACATAACCTCAAGATGTACAATATATTACATTATTGCTCCCTGAGGCAAAAATGGAAAAAAGGCTAAGTGACACATTCTTTCACACTGCCAAATGAAAGCAAAAATGTTCACAATGATTGAACTAACCAAAGAAATCTGCACTTTAGATCTACTCAGAAGTTCCTAGAGGTCTTTGGAAAATAAAATTATCTTTTTCTTTTTTAAGCATAAGGGTTTCTGAGGTAAAATTACTCTGATATTTAAAACTTCAAACCAGAAAGGTATTTCTTTCATTTTAAGTGCAATTTACCCCCGACTTAGGAAATACACATTTAGTTGGATCAGGACTTTCACATGGGTGCCACAGCCAGTTCTCCTCAATGGAAAGCAGAGTTCACTAGTTTTTTCAGATCTCTGAAGGAAAAAAATCAATGAAAGGACTTTTATCTTACATAAGGGAAGTAAGAACAGATGGGGCTTAAGAAAATAACCAAAGCTATTTAATGAAAAAAGTCAAGTAAATGAGGTAAAGAATTACCCAGATGCACTCCCTATGACTGATCTTGCATCAAAATATTTTACAAGGGATTAAGATTTCAATCTAACCTGAACACTAGCACTACTTTACCAGTCATCATCTAGTCAAATAGTGACTGAGTCTCTAAGAAGTAACCAGGTATTCATTATGGCAATGTGTACAGACAGACAGACAGATATCATCACCCTCTTGCATTGCACACGGTACAAACATATGAAGAGAGATATGCCCTGCTAACATGGAGTTAAGTCCTAACCACTATGGCTGGAGATGGAGCAAAAAAATGATGGTGCAAATTAGCCAAAATCCCAGAGAAAACAAAAGAGTATTAGGTTAACTCTAGTTTACCCACCCATGTGCCCTGATCCACCAGACAACAGTGCCTCTGTCCCGACTCTTCTCAGATGAAAGTTTTCACTTTCTTCAGAAAATAAACAAGGATCCAGGAAGTTGATGTAATTCTCCCTCTTTTCCTTCTGCTACCACTGAAAAGATAATTCACTTAATGACAGACAAAGTGACAATGAACACAGAAAACAAAAAATGAGTCTGAAAGGAATCCACAGCCTACGAGTAGCCCAACTATTCCCACGAATCTGGCATTATGAAAACATTGTAGACACCAAACAAGCTTGTCCAAGTGCTGTACAGAGGTACTTGGACAAACTCAAGAACTGGGCCCATGGGAATCTCATGAGGTTTAACAAGACCAAGTGCAAGGTGCTGCATCTGGGTCACGGCAACCCCTGGTTGCAACACATGCTGGGGCAGAGCGGCCCTGGGGAAAAGACCTTGGGGGCTGGACATGACCCAGCCATGGGCACTCCCAGCCCAGAAAGCCAAACGTGTCCTGGGCTGCATCCAAAGCAGCGTGGGCAGCAGGGAAGGGAGGGGATTCTGCTCCTCTGCTCTGCTCTGGTGAGACCCACCTGGAACCCTGCATCCAGCTCTGGGGTCCCAGCACAGGAAGGATATAGACATGTTGAAGTAAGTCCAGAGGAGGCCACAAAGTTGATCAAAGGGATGAAGCACCTCTCCTGTGCAGACAGGCTCAGAGAATTGGGATTGTTCACTTTTGAAAAGAAAAAGCTTCAAGATGATCTAATTGCAGCCTTCTAGCACCTGAAAGGAATTTACAAGAAAGATGGAGAGACTGTTTACAAGGACATGTAATGACAGGACAAGGGGCAATGGCTTCCAACTGAGATAGAGTAGGTTTAGATTAGGTACTAGTAAAAAATTCTTCACTGTGAGGGTGGTGAGGCACTGGAACTGGCTGCACAGAGAAGCTGTAGATGCTTCATCCCTGGAAGCGTTCAAGGCCAGGCTGGATGGAACTCTGTGCCACCTTGTTAAAGGTGTTCTTGTCCCATGGCTGGGTGGTTGGTACCATATGGTGTTTAATCCAACCCAATCCATTTTATGATTCTATGAAATCTTTTCATAAACATTAAAGATTATGAAAGTTTCATAAACTAGAGAACAGATGAAAAATAGGCTATAATTTGACATCTTGACATTGCTTTACTAATACATATCACCTAGTGAGTCTTAATGCTCCTATCTTACGCTGGTATTTGTAGTTTTTACAGAAACTGGCCCTGTGTGATTAAGATGCTGCAGGAAGCAAGTAGGGTAAAACTCGTATGTTTTAGTGGTGGCAATAGCAAAATATTTTACACTAGTCACTTCCTAGTTCATTGGCAATGGAAACAATGTAGTTACTAGCACAAGAAAAAGGACAAGAAGGCACAAAGAGGGGCAGGCAAAATTTGTGACAGTTCAGATGGGCAACAGGCTTCAATTGCTCTGGACTTGTACCAGCACAACTGAGAGAGGTGGCACATGACATGGAGCACATGAACTGCTGGTTTTGGCTAAAATCAAATGTCATAGCTGCATTTCTAGAGTCTGTGGTTTTCCCAAAGGAACATAGAAAATCTGAAAAAATCATAGAAAACCACAACACCCAAACATCTCGTACTTTCTTCTGCATGACTGTCCTGCTTAAACACTCATCAATGCTAGTCCAGGCACTAAGTTACACACTGAGAAAGATCAGTGAAATATGGACACGGCAGATCCACAGAAAAATGAGGATTATTGTAACACAAACTGTGATGTCTTGGAAAATACCTGGAAGAAACATATATGACTGTAGGACTCAAAATTAGGAAGCAAATAAAATGCTTACAACAACTGCAGTATTACAAACTGAATTCTCAAGTGCACCCCATTGTTTCTCAAATCTCATCTAATTCACTAC
Organism: Illadopsis cleaveri; assembly: GCA_013399915.1. Lineage (NCBI taxonomy): Eukaryota > Metazoa > Chordata > Aves > Passeriformes > Timaliidae > Illadopsis > Illadopsis cleaveri. The sequence goes on along the minus strand of VXBB01018050.1, from coordinate 49,689 downwards.
TATGTGGAGATACCTAACATCTTTTAGAAGATTTGACTGGGACAGTGTTTTAGGGCTCTTTTAAGTATTTGTCTTCAGGAACATTTAAAACACAAGCAGCAGTTTCATTGTTATCAGTGGTATGAAAAGATCTGTGAGTAAGGCTAGGGTGAAAGCTTTTTTGGCCTCCACTAATGAAAACAAAGTACAGGAAGGCCTATCACTCTACCTATTACACTTCTTAAAAGTCACCATACCATTTCCTGTGTTGGAACACTACATCAAAGTAAGCATGAACATCAGTCCTTTCCTGAGTTCCCAACATTTCTGACTGATGTTTCTCAAAAATGGGTCATACGCCTACATTTGACAGGAGGACCACAGAGCCATGTTAGGCTCACTGAATGAATGTGAAAGAGCAATGCAAAGAGTGAGTCCTAAGGTGACTGTGTTCTGAGTCAGTATTCATTTTTCTCTGTGAGAAGACACTTGGATAGTACAGACGCACCTTAAAATCTCATCAGTTTGAGTATGATCAGGTTAATGTAACAAAGAATCATCCCTCAACACAATTACCCAAAATCCCCTTACTTTCTTTTCCATAATTCTCTTTCTTAAAAGACTAATTTAATTTTTGTGTTAATTGGATATCATGCAGCGTCTAATGAAACACCAGACTTTTCTAAGATGGAAAAAAATGGAGCAGTTTACAAAAAAAAAAAAATTAATAAAAAATCTGAGCTCACATGTGGAATTCAGTTTATGCATAAGCACAGAAGACACATTCAAATCTTAAAGTTTCCATTATAAGAGGATTTCAAGTGATTTTAAATGTGTCACAGTATGTTAGACCACTACACGATGTAAAAAAATATCAGCAATGAAAAAAGACGTTTGAGTTTGGTCTCCTGATTGTGAGCAAAAATACTGTCTTCACAGAAGTAAAACAGGGGTATGAAAAACATAATGTAGTCAAACTCTCGTTTTTATATTAAGAATAATGAACTGAAAAGAATATCTGACAGTTCTGATAGAAGAGTCATGGCAACATTCACAAAATGCTTATATAACCAAATTATTTATTAATTGGGTTTTCTATACATCTATCTATCCTAACCACTCATTCCCATTCTACAAATGGGAATAAACAAAAGTTTAAAGGCACAAACTAATTACATAACTCAGGTGATGGTTATCTCTTGTTTGTAAAGGATGCAAAACTTTCCGTAGAGGAAAACCAGGATGTGAGCAGAAATTACCTCGTGTCAGTGGAAGCTGACTCTGTTTCTGCTGTTGTGTTAACAACATACAGCCTTACAAATGGAAATAGTCCAGAGTCAACAAAACAATCATCAGGGCATCAAATCTATTTAGGACAATAAAACAGCAAACACAATTCTTGCAATTATGCATTGGAAGCCAGGTGGACTGCTTCAACAGCTTAACTAACAGAAGGAAACAATACAAAAAGAACCATTTGCAGAATTCTGGTGTATACTGCTCACAGAATTGGATCAAAAAACCAAGGCAGTTCATTACAGTGGGTTCAGTACAAACAAATAATCATGGTCCATGGAGCCCTCAAAGTAACATGTCAGAAGGATGAGACCAACTTTTGTCTAACAGCGAATTTCGGTTCTCAGGATGGTAGGAGTATAGCTGAAATACTGATAAACAAATGTTATTTTTATTCCCATAACACTAAAGCTTGTTTAATTATTTTGTTTATTTCCACCTTGAGATTGCACTGTGTATGAGCAATCAGGAATCAGCTCTGCTTCCTGTGTATTAATTAATTTTCAGGAAATATGATGAACAAATTTTCATATCAGAACCACACAGTAAACCTGAGCTTTAATGTTTTATTCATCACCTTTGCCTAGTGCTTTCACTTGTGTCTGTAGAAAAGCACCTGTCATGGTCTATCGTACAGATGAAAAGAATATTTCCCTCAATTATGGAACTCTTCCATTTCTGCCAGCATAAAAAAGAAATAAATTTCTTCCCCAGATTAGAAAATGCAGTTGCCATTAGTCTTACTGGAATATCTCAGTCACCATCTCTTTTCTTATTATCACTGGACTTCACTTACAAAAACGTGCTTTCAGAAAGCTACTGTCAAAACAATGACAACAGGCAGATACAGGGTGACCTTAGAAAGAGAGCAAGATGCAGTACAGCTCTTCTATGACATGATGCAGAATCATCCAAAATGTAACCAAATATACTGATAAAGGATGTTAAAATTATTTGAGAGCACTTTGCAACTTTCTGATTCTCTGCTATCCACCAGGGATTAACAAGGACTCCCATAAATTAGACAGTCCTTATTTTCAAATTCAGAGCAGTATCACCGAGATGCCCTAATGCTGGTTTTTACATCAGAGCCTGCTCACGATATACGTTCCCAACTCCCAACCCCACCTCTCGCTCATCCCAAATATTGCTAGATGGGGTACCGCATAAACTTGAAGCATTGACTAACTATTCCCTTTAATGCTCAGGTATATCAGGAAATAGTGTAGAGAAGCCCACATGAATTCATTTTTTACAGATAGCTAACCAAAATCTTGCAGTTAAGCTCAATATTCTGGCCAGTATCTTTAAAATACCCCCAACTAATTCCAATTATATAAACAAAAATTAGCAGTGAAGCAAGTAATATTACATCGCACACCTAGCTTTCACAGTAATAAATGATACTTTGGTGGATAAGGATACATTAATGCTCACAATAAAGCAACATAAGAATAAATAGGAAATAACTCATAGATTTCATGTATGTTTAAGAGTCCTAGTTACAAGAGCTATTTGCTCTTTTCTGGAAAAAGCAGCAACAGTTGTAACAGGCAAAAAGCTGTAACCTTACTAACAATCTTGTTATTACAAGTCTCTAACTTCCACTTAGAAGCAAGACAAACATCTTATAAAGCTAATTCTGCCTCCTTTCTGATCTCATTTCCTGTGAGAATCTAGTGTTATTAGGGTGTTGGTTATTTTCATGTATTAGCAGAGCCACATTCTGAATATCTTACAAAGAACTTTTCCAAGCTCAAATCACCTTCCTAAGTGCCCATTTTTTGTAACACTTTTACAGATGTAACCTCATAAAAGCTGGCAACAGGATATGAAGGAAGAATGAAGCCTATTTTACCACAGAAGCACTCTGCTATATCCAAATACAAAACTCATGAATCAGCTAATAGCTGGATATCAAAATTACCACAAAGGTTAAGAAGGACCTACAAGGATAAAAAAAAGTATTTTATATATTAAAATATATACTGAACCCAAGGGCTGCCTAGTGAAAAACTGATTCCAGAAATTATCAGTCAGTGATAAAAGCTTACCAGAAATATTTCCACTTTAAAATAATTTTAATCAGCTTATAGGAAACATTTTCCTATAAAGGAGTAGGGCTTAATACAATTCCAAGTTCCTTGATTCAGAGCACACTCAAAAGAGTGGCAAGCAGTGGTAGAAGTCTGGGGAAAGAAAGGAAGTCTGGTGTCTTTACGTTTTAGCTATCAACTCTTGAAACCACTAGAGCACAGACAAAGTCAGGGCTTTTCAAAAATTATACAGAAATGAGCAACAACATGGAAACTTACACATTCCAGAAAGACAGAAAATAGACCTGTGGCTTTCTGACTTATTTTTTTCATGGGAGAGAAGCCAGAACTTTAAGCAATGCTTCTTCAGGTCAGCATACAGAGGCACTGCCTCTTATGACTCCTCTCTTGCCTGGATTGCCAGGCATTTCAAAGCTTCATTGTATTTCCCTAGGGATTCAGTGCCATTATAATGCTTTTAGAAGTCCTAAAAAAATTAAAAGTGACTGTTACCAAATTAATTTTCAACTTCCCATCTCTCATCCATATCTCTTCTTTGTGAAAATGTAAAAATAAACTGAGCTGCAGCTGAACAATTAGAATCTATTAGATTGGCTGAAAGTGCCAAAGCTAAACCAGTGTGTTGTTTGGGTTTGTTTTGTTGCGTTTTTTCCCAGCAGCCTGCATTAAGTCAATCTAAAGTAGAAAGGAAGAAAATACAAACATTTTATATCTGCAGTTCATTAAACAGCTTATTAAAAAATATGTTTCTTAGTCACAGTCACAGACAATATTTCTAATACACTGACTTCCTTCTAGTACTACTACAAGGCTGAGGAAACCAGAGTTGACACTTTTTCAGCTAAGGCAATCACAACCCAGACGTACTGAGCAATATGGTGGGAAAATGATCCCATTAACATTTTTGCTAATTCTGACTCATGCTTGTTTCTGTCATGTTGACTTTCCATACATTATTAATTCAAGGATTAAACTCTGTTCCCATAAATGCTCACAAAAGGCTGATCTTTGCTGTATGGGTGATAAAATCAAGCAAGCATCTAACGCAGTCTGTGAAAGAAGAATCATCTACTGAAGCACAGTCATATTCCAATACGACTTGCATATTCCAATGAGAAAAAGCAAGCATAATCTTGTACTTTTTCAGATGAGCAGTCACAAAATACAGGTAGGAAACTGAGTTGTTCTCAGCAAATAACATAAAATCATAGTCTGGGTAGCATTAGAAGAGACCTTAGTATTTCATTTAGTCCAACCCCCATGCCAAAGGCAAGGACCTCTTTCACCGGATCAAGCTGCTCAAAGCCTCAACCAACCTGATCTTAAAGACTTCTAGGGATGGGGACATCTACTTCCCTGGGCAATCTGTTTCAGTGTCTTACCAAATTTACAGTAAAAAATGTCTTCATTATATCCAATCTAAATCTACCCTCTTTCGATTTCAGAAAGCCTTTCTCTGTCTTTCTGCCAACTCATCTCCTTCATATATTGAAACATTTCCCTAAGTTTTCTCTCTGCAGCCCTCTCTTTTCCAGGCTTGAACTACCCCAGCTCTCTCAGTCTTTCCTCACAGGAGAGATGCTCCAGCCCTGATTCTTTTTATGGCTGTCAGCTGGACCCACTCCCAACAGGTCCATGTCGTTCTTGTAGTAGGGACTCCAGAGCTGGACACAGTACTCCAGGTGAGGTCACACAAGAACAGTAGGCAAGAATCACCCCCTCCTCACCATGCTCACTTTGAGGGAGCCCAAGATATGATCAACTTTCTACACTACAGGTGCAAACTGAGAGCTTGCACTTAATTTTTCATCTACCAATGTGGCCAAGTCTTTCTCTGAGGGCTGCCATCAATTCAGTCACCTCCTAACAAATACTGATATTGGTCACTGCCCACCCAGGCCACTTGGCCTTCTGTCCATCTCTATCTGCAAACTTGATGAGGATGTACTCACTCCTGCTATGTTGATGTGAAGATAAGGAACAGTATTGGTCCCAATATGGACTCCTGGGGGCCAGCATTCAGTGTTTCTTTCTATTTAGACACTGAGCTTTTGGATTAGCAATTACATCTCCTAGCTCCCTCAGGATTCTAGGATACATCTCTTCCTGTCCCATATTTTTAAGTTTTTAGGTGGTCTTGAGCCTGATATCTTATGGTAGATGGGACTTCATCCTCTGGTTCCTCCCTTAACATGCAGGGACTTGATAGCAGCAGGAAGAGAATTATCAGTGAAAACTCAGGCAATGCAGCTCTTGAAGATCTCAGTGTCTCCATGTCAGTTGTCTCATTTATTAGGGGTGTGTGGTGTCTTTCTTTTCTGACTGACATACCTGTGGAAGCCCTTAGTATTTCTCACACCCTTTGAAAAATTTAGCTCCAGATGTGCCTTAGCTTTCCTGATCCCAGACATCTACCTGCTCTGGCACGGGGCTCCTCCAGGGGCTGCAAGTGAATCTCTACATCCCCATGCACCTCCATGGGCTGCAGGGGGACAGCTGCTTTACCATGGTCTGCACCAGGGGCTGCAGGGGAATCTCAGCTCTGATGCGTGGAGCAGCTCCTGCCATCCCCCTGTAGTGACCTTTGTGTCTGCAAGGCTCTTGATCCTCTCACTTTGCTCTCCTCTGGCCACAATCACAACTGTGCAATAATGTTATTTTCCTTCTTCTTGAAAAAGTTATCAAAGAAGTGTTACCATTACCTCTAACTGGCCCAGCCTTGGCCAGTTGCATATCCATCTTGAAGCTGCCTGGGATTGGCTCTGCTGAACATAAGGAAGCTTCTGGCAGCTTCTCACAGAAGCCACCCCTGTAGGGCCCCCACAAACAACCCCACTACCGAAACCTGGCACGCAACCCAATACAAGAGCCAAACTATAGCAACCAGTTTTCACTACCTTTTTTTCCATTTTTTAATAACAAAACTCTTCAAACAATGGACTTCTTGAAAGAGGTATTCCTGAAAGATTTGGAATTACACATCAAAAGTCTTTAAAACAATTTACCTCTTGAAAGTGGTGTTCTCAAAATTATTTTGAATTGGATATTAAGATTCAAAAAATGAATACTTCTCTACTTCATTTTCACCTTTTCAGATCACCAGCAGCCTAAAGCCTGAAGTGAGATTCATACGGTGTTAAGGGTCTTATCTGGTTTATGGTTCCATGAGTAAGTCCTGTGTTGTTGGTTTCACTATTTTAACAACAGCAATGTACAGACATGCATATATATGCAGCTACTAGGAAAAAACACAGAGAAAACAGATGTTTTTTCTTGTAGACTGAAAAGGATATTTACAGGTGATGAAGCAGAGTAACTTGAAGTAAAAACCTTCTCATTAGTTTTCACTACTTACAACTATTTTAGAATTGCAACACACTTTTTACTGTGCTTTCTATTCCAACATATCTTTGCAGAAATCAAAAGATAACTGCAAGATAGCACTACTGGATGATTTCTTTCCCTAATCTGCATTGATTTATTCAGCACCACATATAATGCTCTTGCAAACAAACAGGTGCCTCTGACTATAAGAATATTCAAGGACCTCATCTTGTGAGCTGTCTGGGTTAATTTAAGTGTTTGTCCATGACATACACAAGATTGGTTCTTGCTTCAGTAAGTTTTTGAGGCATGCAGAGCACCAGTTGTAGTTTAAATGAAAACATATGGAAGGAGCGAGTGAATCAGATACAAGAATCCCTCTTGCAAGGGAAAAACATACAACAACAACAACAACAACACCACCAAACAAAAAAAGCCACCACAAAGCAAAAAAAACAGCAAAATGAAAGAACCAGTGTGATTCAGAATACCCTTGAAAACATTCAGCATTCAATCCCCATTTTGTACCTTAATGCCCCACCAAACTGAAATGCAATTTACCTGAAGAGTGATTTTAAAATACTGGTAAGTGTTTTCAGTCAATCTTAAGTGAGTACAGCATTATTCAGTAAGGGTTTTTATAGTATTGTGCATAAATCCAAAGCATTTCTGACAAAAAAGATTGCATTGTTATATAATTACAGCTAAGTGGTTGTTGGCTATTTTGAGTTATTACTCAGAGATTTTCAATGACCCTTTTCCGCTGAAGGTTCTCATACAGTTCTAGAAATGTAATGATATACTGCAACAATCCAGTACTTGTCTGAATCATGAGACAACAAAGGTAGGATTTCTATTGTAAAGAGTTATGCAACCACCTATGTTTTATGTCCCTGCAGTGACTATATAACAGATGTGAAGATAAGTTTCAACACATGCCACCTACAAAATATGAAACACGTGCCATCTTTGTAGGCCTTAAATTGATAATTCTTGGAAAGGACGCTCCAGAAATATCAAGTTCGTATAAACATGAGTTTATGTAATGAAATCTCAAGGGCAACCAATGCATGATGCACAACGACACCAGCAAGACTTCTTTCTAAACTAACACACTGCAGCTCTTAAGATTCTATCCAGCTAATTAGAAGCTAAAACTCTGAAAAAAGGCAATCTAAACCACGCTGAAGTAACGAATGATGTTCTGCAAACCAGAAACAGCGTGCATCAGAGAAGCAGCCATTTAAAAGCCTGTACCACTTCTGTTTCGTTACAACTTTTGGCATTAGCATGCAGCCGAGCCGCCCGAGCCGCCACAGGCCGGGCTCAATAGCGGTCCTGGGCTGCCCCCGCGTGGCCACTCCTGGGCACTACACGCACGGCCATCGGCTCGG
>VXBB01018050.1:10581-41595 GCA_013399915.1 Illadopsis cleaveri | reverse complement strand
AAGGCAGGATCCTGCCGCTGGAAAGACAGCACGCTGCTTGTAACAAAAAGACAAGGGCGCTTCGCTGTGGATAACTGGGTGTGACATCCTTCGCTGCACTCGCTTACAAAGCCCATGTCATTTCAGCTACAGAACGCACACTAGAACCAGGATGTCTTTCATTGGAAAACAGTATTTCTTGCTACTGCAATGATTTTTATATATTTTAATATTTTAATATGCCCTGGTGTAGTCAGACAGGACATAAGGAATTTTTACAGCTGCTCAGGAAGGGCTGAATGTGGATCCCATAGAAACCAGTGTAAATTACAAAGGCAAATGTCTGTTAAGAGCATTTGAAAAACACTTCAATAAAACACACATAAAAATTATACTTACAGCAATACTCAGTATCTGGACCAAAAGTCATGTTCAGTAAGCCATATTTATTTAATGTTCTCTCAGCACCCCATTATCCTGTTATCTGTTTTGAGATTCACTTTCTTCGTTTCCATTACACTTTATCATCATTAAAATTTTGATTGTCATAGTCTTTCTCATTCTAATTTGTTCAGCTATTTATTCATTTACAATGGATCAAATTTTTAAAATTTATTCCATTTTTTAACCTCATTTTGTCACATCTTTTGAAACACATCAGATATATTTCATAATGTTCCAGAAGTCTAAGATAAACTACTACTAAAAATTTCCCTGTGAAAGCCTAAATTAGAGTTATTTTGTTTAAATCTATCCCAGTGTTTTTCAAGTGAGAGCTACAAAAAGTTCAGACTGACCACAGCAAGTCAAAAAACTGTAGTGCTAGCCATCATTAACTTATTTTGCTTAGGAAAAGAAAAGAGGATTTTAATGAAAAATTTTAGAAGGATTTTAATGTCTGGCCACAAGTGCCTAGATTAGCCAGCTAACTGCTGCAGGTCACTTCTTCCAGGGCTGTGAAGATGGTTTTAAATATTCGTGCCCACAAAATACTGTCACTTTTCAACTCCTCAATCCTCCTGTATTATAATTGCAAAAGATAGAAAAATCTAGTTGACAGAGGATAAGAAATTTTTCCCTGTTTGATTACATCACAGTACCAACTAAACAAATTAACTTCATTAATCTTTGCAACAAGACTTACAATATTGGCAAGTATGTAATAAGTATGACTTTTCAGGTTTTTTTACAATTTTTCACTTTTTCTTATGAAGATATAAGAGGACTAAGATACAAGCATAAGTCTGGGGATTGAACTTCAGACCTCCTATAGAACAGCTTTTTGTTTGTCTGTAAGCACTATCAGAAAGTTTATTAATACAATATCAAATTAATCTGCTTCTGCTTTCTGAGTTCACATGGGAATTAACAGTAGCTGACTAACATTGCAAGATAGCTGCAATCCACGAGGGAATGCAAGAGGGGTAGGGACACATTATCCATGCTTCTTTTAAAATTTATATCCTGTAAAACAAGAAACAATCATGCATCTTTCAATACAGAAAATCCAGTCTGCTCGTAACTGGGTAAGAGCTCTAATTCTCCTTTGTTCCATTTACTTGGGTTCTCTTCTCTTTTTTTGTGCTTGCAAGAAATGTGTTCCACATTCTGATTGTTTCCAGACATTGATTTATAATTAATTGTGGTTAACCATGAGCAGCTTAATACGGCATTTCTCTCTGCCTCAAGACAGAAGGGTAAGATATGTCATAAATTCTATACAAACATCTAAAGTCTCATTGCATTTACATTTCAAAATGACATGATTTCAGATACAACCAACTCTTCCTCCACATATGTTTTTTTATTTCAGTTCTGTAATTTTGACTGTTTGGGTTTTTTGCGTTATGGCTTTCTTTCCGCCACTTCATTTTGATTCTTTTTAGATGTTTATGCTGCTGCTAATGGAACAGAACAATGTTGGAAGGGATCTTTGGTGACTCTCTAGTCCACATTTTTACACAGATGAGAGCCCACTTTTAAGTCAGAAAACATTGCTCAGAGTCTTGTCTAGTCAAACTTCGAGCATCTCCAGTCTCCACAGTTTCTCAAGTAATCTTCTCCAGCATTTAACCTTTCTCACTGTGAAACCTTTCCTAATATTCCTTCCCAGAACCTTACCAGCTGCATCATCAGCCCGTTGATCCTTACCCTTTCCCTCTGCACATCCAGAAGCCTGAATTCTCCACAACCACCCATTAAAAAGCTGCAAAGATAAAGCCCCCTCTAAACCATTCCTTCTTCAAGACAAAACAACACAACTTTTCAGACTCTCTTTGAATATTGTGCACTTCAGCAACTCAGTGGCTCACCACTAAACTCTTCCCTGTACGTCTGCATCATTCTTGCATTACTGAGCCCAAGCTGCACAAAGCACTCCAGGCACTACCTTGTAAATACTGAATTGAGGAGATTACTGAATTCCCTCAATTAAACCATTCCTAATGTTGCACAGGGTGGGCCTGGCTTTCATGGTTGCAAAGGGAATCCTGCTGACCATTTTTTCAACTTTCTGTCCACCAGACTTCTGAGATCCTGCTTTGCAAGAAAACTTTACAAGTCAATCCCCAGTGTATTTGTTGTATGAGACTGGTGCAGGGCCCAGCACCTTTTTGAACTTCAAAAGGTCCCAATCAGTTTGTTCTTTCAACCTCTTCTGCCTCTAAATACCAATTCTGACCTACAGCTTATCAATCATTCCCATTCCCAATTTTATGTCACCTGTGAATGTCCTGAGGGTGTATTCCATCTCATTTTCTAGGTGATTGATGAAGACAGTAAATGTTGGCAATTCAAAACCCTGAGGAATGTCATGCCTAACCAGCCACTATTTGAACCCCTACTCTTTGAATGCATGAGTCCAGACAGTTTTCCACGAACCTGGAACTCTACCAGTCCAGTCATGTTTCTCCCCTTCAGATACAAAGAGGCTGTGTCATGTATTTTCTTCTCTCCACATCCACACTCTTAATCACATCATTGTATAAAGCAATGTTGGTCAGGCATAATCTGAACAGGTAACTCTGTGCTTCCTTCTCCCAATCACCTTTTCCTGATGGGCCTAGAAATCATTTCCAAGAAGACTGGCTTGATGATCATCCTGGAGACTTCAATTTAGGTTTGAAATTCCCCAAATCTATCTTACCTTTCTTCAGGCTAGCTGTGATGTGTGCTTTCTTCTAGTCATAATGTAGTTCACCCAGGCATCATAACTGTTTGAATGTCACAGAGAGAGGTTGCACAGTGACATTGACCAAGTACCCTTAGCCACACTGGATGCACCTCACTCAGTCCCATGACCTTCTCCCTAAGTCCAGATGGTTCAAGAAGTCTTTAACTCAATCTTTCTTTACCATAGCCCAAACTTCCCTGTGTACACAGAGAAGCCTCTGTGTACACAGGCTTAGGAGACCTGACAATAGACCTTACAAATAAAGAAAGAGAAAAAAATGCTATTCAGCCTTTTCTGTTTCCTGTGTCACCAGGTGTACCATCTCATCTTTTCAGCAGGCCTACATGTTCCTTAGACTGCCCTTGCTGCTTAGGCAGCTGTAACAGCCTTGCTGCCTGTCTCATCTACCACAAATTTTCGTTCCAGCTGAGTTTGGCTCTTCTACACGACATGAGAAATCTTTCTTTCATGCAGCCCATCCCCCCTTCCATTGGTGAACAAGTGCTTTCTGCACCTGAGCTCAGTCAGAGCTGCCCATTCAACCATGTGGACCCCTGACACATCTCCTCAGTCTATGAACTTCAAAATGCTGTTACTATGTCCAAAGGAGGCTATTCTTGACAATCAAAAAGCTCTCTTAGTCCTCTCCACAGCTACCTCTCATGGGATCTCATCCACAAGCTGACTCAAGAAGTTTAAGTCTGTTCTTCTAAAGACAAGGATCATCATTCTGCTACATTTTCTCTTTTCCAGAAATAATACACAAATAAACTCAGGAAACCACTTTCTTAACATATTGATGAAGAAGTAGTAATCATGACCAATCTAAGCTAAAATCTCTTTACAAAGGTAAATGTGCTGCTGTAAAGGTCTGAAAGAATTTCATAAACATTTTTTATTTCTCTGAATTAAAAAGGACAGTCTTCTACTTAAGCAAATGGCCTCTCATGGTCTGAAGATAATGACAGTGAAGATGACAGAGATGTGTAGCTCACCCGTGTCTAAAAACCCCAGACAGAACACCACCCTTGACACCCAAGGGCATAAATGTTCAAGGAACCAATTTATTTTATCTGGTTATCACCACAAAGGTCTATGTTTACCTATATTTTTTCAAAAAGGGCAAGTTTGACTACAGCATAACTCACACACAAAGTCAGACATCACATACCACTGACTCAGCAAGATCAGGACACATACCACACAGTCAGAATCTTCTCTTCTGAAAAGCTGTTTGAAGGAAAATACTAATTATTTTAAAATGTCTACCCATGCATCCTATGTTGCACTGAAATCCTATTTTGCACTTGAAACAGTCACCATATTCTATCCCAAATGCCATTACTATGAGATAGAGGACATGAGTTTCAAATGCAGGAATATAATTCTACCCTCTTGTTGTTCCCATTTTTCTCTGCAAGATATTAGCCTGATCGTCATGTTAGTGTTCAACTCATCTTCTGGGAGCAGAGTGACAGTATTTTCCGCATTTCTTCAGGCTGAACTTCACTGAATATAAATAAGCATTCTAACCACTGGATACAGTCCAATGCATCTTGTTTGGCCATGAAGCTGAAATTCCATTCTGTCTGTGCAGAAATAACAGAGGAAGGCCCAAGGCTAAGGCTAACTTATGACTTAATGATAAGTGGAGTCTCCAGGGGGACCAAGATGAAATCAACAAGGTGCCTCAGAGCAGAAAATGAACTGTACCATGATTCTCACTTACTTCACATCTTCTGATTCAAAACTTGAATGTTGTCATGTTACAGCTGGAAAAGCAAATGCACGGTTTTTCTCTACTGTGAATAAAAACAAGCAATTTTGTGGATGCTGCTGTGCTGCCAAATGACAGAAAAATCCACAATATTAAGAATCAAATGAGGTTTTTCTGACTACAAAAACGCAGTAATGAGCTGATTAATTCCATCAAGCATAAATCAAACTGGTTTAACTAAACTAATATCCAGACACAATTTATAGGATATAGCCTTTGGACTAAAAATTAAATCAAGTTAAATCCTTTTCCAGAAAATATTACAAAGAAAAAATAACTAATATTATTAATAAGTAGCAACACAATTTGCAACTTAATCATTGAATGCATTCCAATCAACAGAAGACAGAAAGGAAGACTTATGCAAGTATTGCAATGTTAGGTTTGTCACCACAGCTCACTGGAACCTCACCTCTGTGCCACATTACAAAAAGGTTATGGACAGGTGGATAAACTCTGATGCAAATCAAGGCACTGAGCTTCCCTTGACTTGCCAAGTTATTTGACAGGGGGAGACCCTACCTAGTATGGAGCTAAACCATGAAGGAGCAACCATCCTCAGGAGCTACACAATTTCACTTCCAGATTCCTACACCCAAGCACTTAGCCAAGTGCCCAGAGAGAAAAACACCAGAAATAAACAATGCCATGCAAAAAAAAGAAGAGTATTTTTCCTATAACCTCTCCTTCTTCTCCTGACAGATATTTTCCTCCTGAAATTGTGCTTCTGTAATTGCTATTCCACACATGCCACACACTGTAGTTTAGATCTTACTATAAGAATAAAACAGACGCATAGGGACATAAAGCAGTGTCCCCACTCTGCAAGGATACATGACCTTGTAAAAGACAAAGGCATCCGGGTCCAACCAGATGCCTCAGAAAGTGCCAGTTGACATTATCTAAAATACTGATCATATTTCCTTATGTAAAACAGCACTTAAAGACTGGCACTCTCACAGAAGAAAAATGAAGTATCTGAAGCAGATGTGTATTTCATGAATGAACTGACAGACCTGTTCCTATTTTGCAAGAGGATACAACTCTGAGGCCATTTAGAGCTTTCTACAAAATAAAACCCACAAGCAAGGCAGAATGCTCTCCTCATCTATGACACAGAAGGATGGGAATTTTGCACATATAGTTTCCATCTTTCAAACATTAGTATGATATTTTATTAAGTTTCTGTAAAATTTATTATCTTCTTCACAGTAACAGAATTTTTACATTGACAAAATTCAATAGGCCCACTTCTCTTCAACATCTTCATGAATGTCTCGGACAGAGGACTCAAAGGAATATTAAGTAAGTTTGTCAACAACACTAAATTGGGAGGAGCCGTCAACCCCCTCAAGCAGACAGAGGCTGTGCAGAGAGACCTTGACAAATCAGAAGGCTGGGCAATCAGCAACTGAATGAAGTTTTACAAGGGCAAGTTCCATATTCTGCACCTGGGATGGGGCAACCCCGGGTATACGGACAGACCTCAGAATGAGAGACTGGAGAGCAGTGCTGCACAAAGGGACCTGGGGGTCATGGTCAATGTCAAGTTGAACATGAGCCAGCAGTGCCCTGGCAGCCAGGAAGGCCAAGCCTGTCCTGGGGGCAATAGGCACAGCATCACCAGCCAGGCAAGGGAGGGGATTGTCCTGCTCTGCTCTGCTCTGCTCTGCACTGGGGCAGCCTCACTTGGAGTGCTGGGGGCTGTTTTGATTGTCACAATATGAAAAAGACATGAAGCTGCTGGAGAGCATCCCAAGCAGGGCCACAAGCATGGTGAAGGATCTGGAAGGGAAGCCATACGAGGAGCAGCTGAGGTCCCTGTCTACTCAAGCTGGAGGAGACTGAGGAGAGACCTCACTGAGGTTTTCCACATCCACACAGGGTTAAACAGAAGGGTAGGGACCAATCTCTTCACTCTCATGACTAGTGACTGGTCCTGAGGATTTGGCATGAAGCTCAGTCAAGAAAGATTTAGGCTGGACACCAAGAAAAGGTCTTTCACCAGGAGGGTGGCTGGGCACTGGAAAAGGTTCCTCAAAAAGTAGTCAGAGCACTAAGTACGTCTAGTTCAAGAAGCATTTGGACAATGCCCTCAGGCACATGGGGTGATACTTGGGGTGTCCTGCACAGCGCCAGGAGTCCATGATCCTGATGGGTCTCTTTGAACTCAGGATATTCTATGATTCTGCTCCATGAAAATCTGACAGAAGTACAGCTACCGTGACAAAAAATTAAAAATACTTGGTTGATTTGGAGTATAATTATTCTCAACTGTCTTCTCTGATACTGAAGTATCAAGTTCTCCTTGACCTTCAGCCAAACCAGCAGTACAAATCCTTCACAAAAAAGGGGACAGCAACTACAGCTCCACCTCAGTTTTTGTCCCTTTACCCTTCACATCGTAAAAGCATTCTCTCCAGTGAGACAGTGTTTTGAGCAAGTTTAGCAAGACCAAATTAACCATGTTCACATCTACTCTGTAACATGTCAGAATCACAGAACCATCAAGATGGGACATGACCTCCAAGACCATCACATACAACAATCTTCATAGGTGTTGCTGGGTTTCCAGCACACAAAACACTCCCGCTGGCAAATACTTACGGTTTTTATCCTTGGCACGCAGAATTGCCGGTTCTTTTTCACTTTTAGCACAAGTAGAGAAGAGATGGTTTCTTTCTTCTGAATCTCTAGATGTCTTTTTTCCCTCAAGATCTTCTGTTTCTCAGGACAAATTGCTGTTTTGAAGCTTCACACTCAAAAGGAGTATTACCCAACTTTTCTATCGCCAAAGTGTCATGGTACTAACCCAGTTACTAAAGTAGTGACTTCTCCTTAAATCACCATTCCCTCATCAACTTCTACCTAACAGACTGAATTTTATACTCAGATTCAAGTTTTTTCTCCCACCTGGAAGCCCTGTAACTACCCAGGTGTCATGTATAACCACATCACAGTCCAATGAAAAACCACATTTCCTCCTGAAATCCTTGATGACAGATAGGTACAGGGCACATACCTAATGGCCAAAACTGGCAAACAGCTCTGCCCAACGCCATTAGCCTAGGTTTTGATTTTTCCCCAGTTCTTTCAAGCTCAGCTGTGAACTAGCTGGAGTACATACAGTTTCTCAAAAGGAAAAAAATTATTAACTGGAAATTACAATAAAACAAGATAAAATTTTGCCTAGTTTACCAGACATTTCCTATCTGTAAAGAAGTAAAAGGAATTGTTGCAATGGCTGTTCTTCCGCCCAGTTAACTGGAGCAGAAAATAAATCAAGACAGAACTTTGTATTTAAATCCATAGCAAACACAAACATAATCAAATGAAGTATCAACACACTGCTCCTGAGAGAAATTCCACAAAAACTTAATGTGGTCCACAAAAATGAGTTCTAACACACAAGAAAACTGCAAACAGAAAGGCAAAAATAAGATAACTGCAGCCTCAGTCAGGATGACTTATCTAAACCTGCAATTCTTACTGTGACTTTCAAGAACTCCATGGCTCCTTGTGGACAGCCTGGCACAGCAAGACTGGATAGCTCAGTACCCAAAAGAATGCAAATTTTCCTACCAAGGAAGTGTTACTTCAAACTCAGTATCTGACATTTTAAAAACTGACACAAATTTCACACATGCAGTGTAGCTCTCTCTCTCAAACAGTCAGGTTGTCTCTGATTAAGAGTGATTTAACAGTGGTATTATCTGGAAGATTAGACACAAATTCCACCTGAGACCACTACAGCTTACAGTAATAATACAGTCTTCCTGAAATGACAAGCTACACTAAAATTCTCCTTTGTTTCCAAATACACTCTACTCCATCCCTATCTCTGATAAACTGGAACAACTTCCTGATACCTTGGGGAGTTTACAAAGATTAACAATAGACACTGCCCAGCTCAATCATTCCATTAAGTGGACACAGATTATACATCAGCCTGTACTTCAGTCAGGTGAATCGTTTCTGCCTTCAGCCCATGAAGATTATATAAAGTTGAAATCCTTGGATTGATCACAGGCTTTTTTCATTCAACATTTGACTACTTGAGAGATGAGGATCTTACACTGGGTGTTTCAGATCTATCACTAATGTAGAGTAAAAGGATATGTACTATATCTCTACTTTCTTATATCCATTGCCCTGGCTTTTACTAAGATGAAGTTTGCTGTCTCCCTGTGATGCAGTTAACACATCTCACCTTGTTAAGTGTCCTTAGAAATCACAGGATAGAGCAGCTGTACTGGAGTCATGACCTCGCTACAGAAGTAAAAGCAATGCAAGCAGAAGAAAACTGATGACAAGGAGGCTGGTCTGCCTTTTAGCAACAAACTGGCAAGGGGTTTTGAGAGGTAGAAGAGGTCAACTAATGCCCAGTTTTCCCACTTCCTACATGCACAAATTAGGGAAAAGTTTTCCTTCAATTTTATTTTTCCCACATTGAGTATACCATTGTCTGACAGGTTTCAGAACTACTCATCATTTCAGCATCAATCCAAAAGGTACTCATCTGAAACCTAAGCACAATTAAATTGGTTAGCAACCTGGCCTCATGGCTACCTTTGCAAGATTCATGGCTCTGCCCTCACTTGGAAGTCTTCTTACTTTCCCAAATCACATATATGTGCAAGTACATCTCCAAGACTCCAAGTAAAGCAACAGAAGTTTTACTGGGTTACTTTAATACAGGGTTCAGCAGTGAAAACTTCAC
Source organism: Illadopsis cleaveri (assembly GCA_013399915.1). Classification (NCBI taxonomy): domain Eukaryota; kingdom Metazoa; phylum Chordata; class Aves; order Passeriformes; family Timaliidae; genus Illadopsis; species Illadopsis cleaveri. Next base: position 31,947 of record VXBB01018050.1, on the reverse strand, counting down.
CAGCCATACTTCAAATCACATATTCTAGTGTTGGTAAAAAGGACACACACACAACAGAAATTAGGGAAGTCAAACCAGTACACACACGTCACATGCCCCTTCCCACATTTGGATGCCAACGGTTCATCTCACTATCCTTAAGTGCCTTCCTTGAACTTGTTCTGAGTGCCAATTTCAACCTTTACTGCAGCCCCACTGTGCATGCTAGTGAAACTTCATTCTTGTGATAAGCATTCAGCTTCTGCTCAGGGATGCTGTACCTCTGGGGATTGTGTGGTTTTCTTCTTCACTTCTATGCAAGTTACACAGGAGAAGAGCCATTATGCTGCTACTACAGAACCACATGTCTATTCCTATCTCAGCTATAGACCAACCTCCTTCAGAAGCATTAGCTGATCTTCCTGTTTAAGTCGTGTCTTAGGCTACAACTCTGAATGCTCAGAACATTCTGAAGTATTTACAGAGAATTTTCTGGTTGAATGAACTCAAATGGGTTTACAAAACTTGCAAGTTTTATCTGAACAGAAAATACAATTCACTGCTTTTACCTGTATACTCTTTACACACACTCCCACATTTCTTTAACACTTTTGATGCTCACAAGTAACCAGCTTTTATCAAGGCATCTGAGGCTTTTAGGTATCTTTCATCATAAAAACTAGTTAGTTGTGATTTTGTTCTATATTTACACTGGCAGACACATCTGTGTGTGTGGCAGACTCATGTGTGTGAACCCTAACTGAAAGAAAATGTATTGTCTTGGAGATCTGATGACTGTGTTGCATGAACAACTGTATTGGCAACATAGAGAAAGTACCATTAACTGAAAGAGAAGATTTGCCCACTAAAATCAGGAATCTAAAAGATATATATGTGCGCTACGGAACTACAGCAGCTGCCATTAAGACCATCATTTTACACATTCTCACTGGAAAAATGAAGTCTTAAAATATCTGTTCCCAACATACTGCACTGTACTGACACAGCCCCTACACAGCATGTTTGGAATTTCACTTTTAAAAAAGTTTCAGCAGCAGCCTACGCTGGCTTTACAAATATTTACATACCACGTTCAAAAAGCTTAGATTTCCTTCCAGAAGACATGAAAGTCTGATAAGCGGTTGCACCTTGAGGTTTTGAATGCCTCAGCAAATCAGTACCTACGGAAGACTTGTTAGCAGACCAAAAAGTGTTTCGTGCTTTAAACTCCAGAAAACACAATTTTAACTTCAGAAGTCTTTCCATCAGGAAGGCACAGACAGAGACAATTCCCACATGCTTAATCTTTATTGTGCGAATATTGTTCAGAGCATTTATTACCCTCTGTAGACACACATTAAGAAAAACAATACATTAAGAGTGGCTAGATTGATGGACAACATATTAAATCTATTTGGTGGTAACTTGTACGCATGCAGTTAATTCCTGTGGTGTACAGATCTTAGCCTGGAGGCCAGCCCAACTGGCGACCACCCAGGACATGGAGGTGAACATGATAGACAGACTGCCCACCCTCAGGCCCTTCATTCACAACCATCCGGAATCCATTGGTCAGGCCCAGGTTAGCAGCACACTTCTTCCCAACAATCATTAAATGCCCAAGAAGCTGGAGGAGAAAGAAAAAAAAAACCAAAGAAAAAAACAACGAACACAAAACACACAAAAAAGGGGAAAGGGCAGGAAGAAAAGGAATGAGAGCAGAGAACCAATAAACCAGTAAGTTAATTCTCAGAAATTCAGCCCCTGCTCTTGAAATTGTTGTCTCCTTGCAACTGACACTTTCAAGAAAAACTATAAAGACTGGCTATGCATAAAATAGGGAGTAAATAGAACTATTGATTTTTTCCAACCCAGGCTGTAACAGACTACAAAGGTGTCACAGAAGCTAAATTTACTTCATGGTTAAAGCCCTCACTACTTCTTCAGACAACATATATCATTCTGGTGGAAAAGGAACTTTATCTTACCATGCAAAGTTTACAAAATCTCTGAGCTTGATGTTTTTAGTTACAAATGAAATATTCAGCGCCTCTCAGCTAACTTTCCTTTTCTTCACCTCTGACCTGCTAAAAACCCCCAAGCCCATATTAGAGTAAGCACTATTGCATGCAAAGAGTGAAAACAGACATCAGGATTTTAAGACAATGAATACCAATTCATTTTGCACGGAAAATACACACGTATTTTGCTTTCTATGTCAAATTTTACTGGAAAACCTTAACTCTATTATCTTTTTAAGCTAGAGGACAAGGATTATAGTATCAGAAAACTACTTTGCCTCTTTGAAATGTCAAGAGGAAAAGTGGGACAGCCTAGTACATTATGAAGTAATGAGAAGCACAGTTTGGTGTACAGAAAACCTTTAGAATACTTACAGATTCATCAGAATCTTCAGCTTCAGACAACCTGACAATTGGCTTCTTAGGAATCACTAAGAAATGTGTTGGAGCTTGGGGTGAAATATCATGGAACGCGAGGCACTGGAGGAACAGGAAACAGATAAAATATAATTTGCTTCAGAAAAGGTAAGAGTTTCAGTAATCAATATGACCCACTAAATACATACTTCAGCAGATTACCAGTAGCCTAAACCTAAGCAGAGATGTTAATTTTTCTTGTTAATTACTCTACATCCATTAATTTCTAAACACAAAACACTACTTACCAAGACCTGCTGAAAAAAAATCACTGCTCTGTAAAGTACCGTTTAAAAGCTACAGCCTTCTCAGCAAAGCAATATGCAATCAGGTTCAAGATTTATTATTGCAACATATGCATAACAACTAGCAGAGCTGTTGGCATGCATGCCTATTTAAGCACAATTATGCTTATTTTTTCTATTAACATTGTGTTTCATAAAATAAATGCCAAAGAGTTGCTAATCATCTTCCAGTTATGCCTGAATTCTTCCTTAGTCAAAGACAACAAGGCAATTCCAAAGATCCTTTAGTTATGTGATTGAGGCCATATTAAACTTCTATTCTCAACAACACCAAGTATTTCAGAGTAATGCATTAACATTGGCTTTGCTTCAGACATTCTCAAATTGAAAGGCTCAGTTTTGAAATTGAGAGAAAGGCTTTTGAAGTATGAACATCTGTCTTTAGTGACTAGCTGAATCTTGACTAAATACCAAAATTACAACCAATCAGACACTGCATGCATCACCTAAATCTCAAATTAGGAACTGCCAACAGGCAAGGGAAAATGAAGTTATGTGTCTTTGTACAAACGGCCAACCACAGAACTGGGACTTGCTACTGGAACCTCAACAAACCTGCAGATGCACAGGAGACACTCTACCACATTTAGTCCAAGGATATCGCTGCCTTACCCATCACGTTTAACAGCAAACCACCTAGTATTGGTTATGTCACAGACAGTGGATACTTAAAAGCACACACCTAGATTCTTCAAAATACTTATTTCCTATTAACTTTTCTTTGTGAATCATTAAATTTGATTTTCTTTGCAACTACACTGCTTTTTTTTATTCTGAGAAGAAATGTGGCTTCTGTCAAGACTAAAGTTGGTGAAAAGCTCAAACTCAACTTGCATCAATCTTTTATACACCAAATCTGTCTGGTTTTAAGGTATCTTCAAAAAGACAATGCCCAGTTTGGAATATCTGATGAACTGCTCATTTCTTCCAAACAGGAAAAGGCAGTAGGTAAACAACTGAAGAATAAAACTAATTTACACCCTATTAAACAAATCATACTTAGAGCTGACCATGTTGTAAGCAGCTTTTCTATCATATGTAGTCCCACAGAGACAGAATGCAAATGGCCAAACCGCATCAAAGAATTTAAGAAGCAAAAGATTGGAAGTTAATAGTTTTCTATGGTACAGAAAGCAGAAGTAGCGTTAAAGAAAAAGCACCATCACAGAAATTCATGAGTGTGTGGGAAATCAAACTTAATTTCAGCAAGTTTAGATTCAACTGGAGAAACAGTGATAAGGCATAATCCCATAGAGACTTCGTACTTTTGAGTATTTCTCTTTCTCTGAAGGTCAGTTATTGATTAGTGGCTTTCCTTGCCCTTCTCCTTTTAACATTTCCAGCCACCTCTAAAAAGACCTCCGTAAAGTCAACAAAATTAATTGAAGATCACCCACCAGTCAGCTGAAATCTAGAAGCTCTACATTTCTGTGCACTTTGAAGTAAAAATCAAGAGAGACACTGCAGGTAATGACTCTTCCAGAAAACACGCTGCACAAATGGCTGTCAAAGTGTGTTATATGCCCAGCGAAAACAATGGCCTGATTCTTAATCAAGCAGTGCTCAGCTTACGCTGCTGCAGCCATTGCAGCTGAAGAAATAATACACACTGGTTTGACCCAGATAAAGAAAGAAAACACACCTTGACATAAACACAGAACAGTAACATAAATATGACTTTCAGAAAGCAGCGAACATTTCCAACATTCTTCAAAGCAGATGGCAACTGCAACAACTCTGCCATCTATTAAGAAAACATTATTACAAGCTATGCACGATTTATAAGCACAAAAATCTGACAAACAGCATCCTTACACCGAGTCTGTATTGTACACTGAGAAGAAACCCTTATTTCAAAAGCAAAAGCACCTGTTAACGGGGCTCCTGTAATTCAATCTAAAGGGCGGGGTGGGGAAAAGTGCAGGAGATCTTATACTAANTGAGAATCCTCGACCCTTGGCAAGGAGCCCAATGCAGCTCCAGGGACGGTGCAGGGAAGCGCGGGGCGCCCCGCCCGCCCCGCCGCGCTCTGGAGCGCCTCCGCGGCGCCCCCGGCCCCTCACAGCCCGCACCTGCTCGTCCTCGTAGATGATGTTGGCGGGGATCTCCTTGCGGATGATCTTCCCGAAGATGGTGTCCCCGCCGGGCCGCGCCNCTGCTGCAGCCATTGCAGCTGAAGAAATAATACACACTGGTTTGACCCAGATAAAGAAAGAAAACACACCTTGACATAAACACAGAACAGTAACATAAATATGACTTTCAGAAAGCAGCGAACATTTCCAACATTCTTCAAAGCAGAAGGCAACTGCAACAACTCTGCCATCTATTAAGAAAACATTATTACAAGCTATGCACGATTTATAAGCACAAAAATCTGACAAACAGCATCCTTACACCGAGTCTGTATTGTACACTGAGAAGAAACCCTTATTTCAAAAGCAAAAGCACCTGTTAACGGGGCTCCTGTAATTCAATCTAAAGGGCGGGGTGGGGAAAAGTGCAGGAGATCTTATACTAAGTACTAGTTAGTTCACATCTTGGGAATAGCCGCTACATTTCTTCTAAGGCTAATTATTTCCTTTCGGTCCCAACATGCTGCGATGCACCAACAATCCCCCTCGGAGGTTCACTGCCAAAGCCCAGCAGGCAGAGCTGCATAACCTCTGTAAGGCTACTGAGAGGCACATTCGGACCTGAAAAGCAGCCAGTCGTGGTGCCCTGCCCGGAAGCCANCTGCGCCTTGCTGATCTCGTCAGCCATGGCGGCGGCTCCCGCCGGCCCTCAGCCCCGCCTTCCTCCCGCGGCCACGCCCCCCGCGGCGCTCACTGGGCCAACACCGGCAGCTGGCCGTGCTCGCCCGGCTGATTGGCGGTGTCGCCTGTCATTGACCCGCTGGTCCCCGCCCACCGCACTGGCGCGCCCTCCCTGACCCGGGAGTCGCGGAAGGATCTGGGGGGAGGAAGTGTTGCAGGCTCCGCGCAGGGATCAACGCTGTGAAGTGAATGCGATTGTGCAAGGATTGTAGTCCCGGTAGAGGCTGTTGTAGACAGAAGTACTGGTGATCAAATCCAGTTGAAATATCTGTGTGATTTCTTGGGCCCTTAGCTTTTCCATCAAAGTTTGCAGGTGTTTGGTGCCTCTGGAATCAGGATCCTGCAGAAGGGCAGTTTGATGTGCCACCCCTTCTGCGCATAAGTAATTTCGTAACCATGAAACAAATTAATCAATATGGCCAAGCAATAATTCACAGAGGGCAACACAAAGTTACACAGCTATACATCTAGTTATAAATGCTTTTTTGTATATCTGTGACACCAGTCATGAAGTAGGAGAGATGAAAAAGCAGGGGGGGAAACAAACACAAACCTTAAAGAGTAACAACAAAGCTTCATTTTCATGCTGTTTAACAAGACCAAGCACGAGATCCTGCACCTAGGTCGGGATCACCCCTGCTATCAACACAGGCTGTGACATGGAGAACAGCCCTGGGAGAAGGACTTGGGGGTGCTGGTGGGTGAGAGGCTGGACATGACCCAGCCATGGGCACTCCCAGTCCAGAAAGCCAAACGTGTCCTGGACTGCATCCAAAGCAGCGTGGGCAGCAGGGGAGGGAGGGGATTCTGCCCCTCTGCTCTGCTCTGGTGAGACCCCACCTGGAATCCTGCATCCAGCAAGAGGAAGGACAAGGAACTGGTAGAGTGAGTCCAGAGGAGGCCATCAACATGATCAGACTGACAGAGCACTTTTTCTATGAGGACAGGCTGAGAGAATTGGAATTGTTCACCCTTGAAAAGAAAAGAGTTCAGAATGACATGATTGCAGCCTTGCAGCACCTGAAAAGAACCTATAGGAAGATGGAGAGAGACTTTTTACAGGGGCATGTAGTGACAGGAGGAATGGCTTTAAACTGCAAGACTGGAGGTTTAAATTGGATGTGAGGAAGCTACTCNGGCTGAGAGAATTGGAATTGTTCACCCTTGAAAAGAAAAGAGTTCAGAATGACATGATTGCAGCCTTGCAGCACCTGAAAAGAACCTATAGGAAGATGGAGAGAGACTTTTTACAGGGGCATGTAGTGACAGGAGGAATGGCTTTAAACTGCAAGACTGGAGGTTTAAATTGGATGTGAGGAAGCTACTCTTTACTGTTAGCATGGTGAGACACTGGAACAGGCTGCCCAGAGAACTTGTGGGTGTCCCATCCCTGTCAGTGTTCAAGACCAGGCTGGATGGAGCTCTGAGCAGCCTGGTCTGGTGAGAGGGTCCCTGCCCATTGAAGGAGCATTAACTAGATGACCTTTAATGTCCCTTCCAACCAAGACCATTCCAGATTCTATGATTTTATAAACTTCACAAATAAAAGAGATTGATTTCTCTGAGGATTTGTCTAGGAGGATATTAATATATACTTATTTATATATTTTTGTCTCTAGACAAAAATGTTACAGGAAAGCATTTTGGAGGGACGCAGGGAACAAACACTGCTAAGTGGCTTAAACCAAATATGGTTCTGCAGCTGATTACCTGAACATGTTACAAAAAGAGCAGAATTTGTCATATATTTCTAGTAGTAACTCTGAAATAATTTATCATGAAATACCCTAAAAAAACTCTGATAAAGAACATTAAACAATAAAATTTTATTCTCTTCCTTAGGAGATGGTTCTGGATTAAAATATTTTGACAGATGTATATCCTACAGGTGGTATTGGAGCTTTATGACCATTAAAAGAAGTGCTCCAGGGACAAATTTCTTTGAACTATATTGTTGTCTAACCATGGTTATTCAGCAAATATATGATTAATTTTATTCCCTCATTTTCTCAGGAATTAAATGTATTTTGTGAAAGGCCAGAAGATCTGATATTACTAGCCAGACAGACTCAGGAGTTTAACATAAAATACTTATTTAGGATCCATATTATATGGTAATATATTTTAAGTAGTTCCATGAGCTGCTGTGGAGAAAGCATATTTCTATGTTAAGAGAAGACATAAAGAGACAAGTTTGGAAGTTTCTTTGAAAAAGCAAAAATTTTTTTTAATATAGTTGACCTCAGGATCTATTTTTGTCTCACCATGTAAACAACAACTTTTATATTATTTTGAATAAAACAATGGATGAATTAGATCCTCTTTTCCAAGGGTCTAATTCATTCATTCACAACTGCAATAATTATTCTTGGAAATAAATTATGAATAAACATCACTTCTGCTAACAGATCAAGTTTCTTTATGAGTAACATAGTGAAAAAAAGTATTTAACAGATGCTTACAAGTAAGTATTCATTAATAATAAAAATATTAAAATTATTGAGTAATAGTTTAGTGTTCCCATATTTCAATTAGCTTAGAATGTAATTGCAGTTAAACGATTAAACAGACTGTGTATTGAACTTAGAGGTCTAGCAATTACACAGAAAATCCTTATGCTGCCTTTAGCTAATGCTGAATGATGTGTTAGCAAACTATGAGCTTGTTTGTTTTTCAATAGAATGGCAATTCAGTTTTACAGATGTACCAGGTGCGGCCATGATGTGGCCAGGCCAAGGCTGGGCTGATCAGGGTGTGAGCAAGCCAGGGCTGTGGGGAACTTGATGCAGCCAATGAAGTGACCTGACTCGGGAGGAGAAATGACTGAACAGAAAAAAATGCCTGTTGGATAACACCAGCAGAAAAAAAAAAGCCTGCCAACTTGGCAGCTTTGATCCTGGGAACCAAAAGTGTCCTTGAAAAGTGCAGCCGGCCTCTTCTAGGTACAGCTGGCTACAGCTAGAGGTCCTGAGTTACTACTGATAAGCACAGAAACAAGGAACTGTAACCACAACTTTTCAGCTGAATTGGTGAAAAAATGGACTGGGAAAGAAGAAGCCACCCCAGATAAGGAAGGATTCTGAACTGCTGTTGCCTGTTCTAACTGCAAGAGCAAGGAAACAGTCTGGCAAAATAAAAACTGATTTGGAGCAGCAGCAAACATCATCATTTATTGGCCGTTCTAGGTGCTGCACAGAAACTGATGGCTGTCCAGTTACCCATTTGAAACAATTATATTTTTGTTCAGAAGAAGGAGTAGAACGCACTGGTCTTTGTGCTACCCTGGGCAGTGATCTGCAGACTCTGGCAGGGTGTGCTGGACAGGGAGCAGCCCCTCGTCCCCACCGTGGCTCCCCTTGGAGGGCAGGGGTCCCTGGGCCACTGACAGCTCCAGTGGACCAAGGAGCCTGTGGGCAGCACTGCCTGCCTGCTATGGAACCCGTTTAGCTCCTCCTGCAGGCAGTTGCAGCCTCCTGCCAGACCTTGGCATCCCGAGGACTGGCACTGTTTGGATAGCCAAGAAGGCTAGTGGGATCCTGAGGTGCATCAGGAAGAGCATTGCCTGCAGGTTGTGGGAGGTGATCCTGCCCCTGTACTCAGCCATGGTGAGGCACATCTGGAGTGCTGTGTCCAGTTCTGGGCTCCTCTGTGCAAGACAGACATGGAGCTGCTGGAGTGGGTCCAGTAGAGGGCAGTGAAGATGGGACTGGAGCATCTCTCTTTCGTGGAGAGGCTGATGGAGCTGGGCCTGATCAGCTTAGAGGCGACTGAGAGGGGAGGGACCCCATCCATGTCAGTATGTGAAGGGAGGGTGTCAGAGGATGGAGCCAGGCTCTTCTCAGTGGTGCCCAGCAACAGGACAAGAGGCAGTGGGCAGAAACCGATGCACAGGAAGTTTCTGTGAACACGAGGAAAAACTTCTGTACTGTGCAGGTGAGCAGGCACTGGAGCAGATTGTCCAGAGAAGTTGTGGAGTGTTCCCCAATGGGGGTAGAATTGTCTGGACACAATCCTGTGCCACGTGCTCTGGGATATCTCTGCCTGAGCAGGGACGTTGAACCAGATGAGCCACTGTGGTCAGTTCCATGCTGAGCTGGAAGTCCCATCTGTGAGTCTGTGAAGGCCGCGTCAACCCCGCCGGCGGTGGCAGCCGGGCGGGGGCACAAAGGCTGCTCGGAACGGCGGCAGGCGGCGCCTGGGGGACAGCATTGGCAGCGGCACCGGCAGCAGCGCGGCGGGGAGAGCGTGGCTTGTCCCGGGTCGTCACTTCCGGCGCGGCACTTCCGGCGGTGGGACGGTGCGGGCTGCGGGCGCCATGGGGAGCCGCGGGCAGGCGAGTGATGCACACACATTCTATCCGTGCTGGGCGGTTGGAGCTTTATAGCTTTTTAGAGCCAAAAGACAGAGTTTCAGGACAAGAAGGACAAAAAACTAGGTAAAATAAAGTAGCAGTTTGCACGCAAAGGCCATTGTGGGAAGAGGAAGCGAGGTGCGATAAGCAGAGGTTAAAATACATCAAAAGCACGTCTCATGAGAGTAAGATAGGGAAAAACAAGGACCTAGGAATTAATAACCCCCTTCATTACTACGGTGTAATGTTTTGTCGGTACGTCTTTCGGAAGTGTTTTGAGGCCCAGTTTTGGCGATACAGTCCACAGGTATTTGCGGAGCTCTCTATTAAAGCAGGTGACTGTAGAGGTCAGAGGTGTCTGCATTAATGTATCTTGATCAGGACCAGCTAATACAGCTACTCTGTGCTGGTGTGGTGAAAAGGTTCCAGGAGGGGTTTGCAGAAGTTGAACCAGAGAATATCCTGTGTTGGAAGGGAACCACAAAAATGATGGAGTGCAGCTCCTGGTCTTGCACGGGACCATCTCCAGGAGTCACACCATATACCTGAGAGAGTTGTACAAAAGCCTTCTGAGCTCACAGGCTGGTGCTGTGACCACTTCGGTGAAGAACCTGTTCCAGTGCCCAACCATCCTCTGGTTGAAGAACCTTCACCTGATACCCTCCTAAGTGTCCCCTGACACAACTTCAGGCCATTCCCTTGGATCCTGTCACTGGATACCAGAGAGAAGAGATCAGTGTCTGCCCCTCCTCTTCTCCCCTCGTGAGGAAGCTGTACACTGCTGTAAGGGTAGGAAGATGCCTGAATGTGGCTCATCAAATTGTTCAAAATAACCATAAAAAGCTTCAAGTTTTGCTATACATTTGTTCAACATAAAACCACTTGTAATATGAACTTGCTGTTTCCAGAGATGGCATATATATTATGGAGTAGAAAAATTTTAGGATATTAAATTGTCTGCAAAGCCAGAAGTTTATTTGTTGTCTTTTAATTTCCACAGATTCACCCATCTAGGGAACGGTGCAGTTAAAGGCAACATGGCTCTGTTCATTTGCTGAGTTTTTGCTGAGTTATAGCCCTTTGTTTCTCCTATATTCTTCTAAAGAATATTTGGAATACTAATCATGAGAAAACAATTTGAGATTATTGTTGAGTACCTGGAATTGTGCCCTCTAGAGATGCCAAAACACAATAGGAAGTACAAGAAGGAGCTTCAAAAAGCATATTGTTATCAAGATCACGTTTTTCTGGTGCTTGTTAGAGATTCTTTTCAGTCTGTGGCGAACACCAAAAAAGTCTCCTAAGGATTTGAGGATTTCTGTAATTCATTACAGTCTGTATGAGTGATCAACCACAGCCACCTGACTGTGAGCTGTGATTCTCAGGGGGTTTGCTTTTCGTACGTATTCAGGTGTGTCTCCTCTGCATTGTAAATCCTAACTTTCTGAGTGTTTGCTTTCACTGAAGTTTTCATTTGCTGACCTGGCAGTTTTATTTAAGGGAAGAACTTTGCATTGGTTTTGCCACACGACCTGTAGAAGATTTTTATGTGAGAATACTTAACAACTTTTTTTTTCTGTCCTTTTCAATAGCTGGAGAATATCCACTGATGTAACCTTGATAATGCCTTCAAGTAACTTGACTTTTAGAGTTATTCCAGTTCTGTTGTGTTTATTTGACATTGGCACAATAAATAATGGTTGTGTCCATGTATTTTCAGGATTATATTCCCATCATGCCAAATAATTATTTAGGATTGTGGTGCCAGCATCTTGGGGTAATTTGAAATACCTAGACCTGTCTAAGATTTTGATGACATCACATCCACTTTGGTTGCAAGTGTTTTATTCAGGAATTTAAGTAAAGCCTCTTAGATACTAATTCCATATCAAATTCTGTACTAAATGGAAAGAACATGAAATTTGTACCAAAGCATTTTCATTTGTAACATATTCATTTTGACTAACAATCTTGCTGACAAATAAGTTAATTCTATTGATGTTGTATTGGCAGGTTCTGAAGATTTTTAAGTCATTACACAGAACACGGCAAGAAGTTTTTAAAAATGATACCAAAGCCCTTGAAGGTGAGATACTTGTTTTCTGTGATGTGTGCTTGCTTACCTATATTTCATGGAACTTTCTTCTCAGAATATAGAGAAGGAGAATTCTTAACATAATCTTTCTTCAAATTACTCCCATAATTTTCAGGTAATAATTGGGAAAACTTTTGTGTCCATAACCAGATATCCTTTAATTTGAAACAAAAAAAATGGTCCTTTAGATTCAAGCACCCAACACATATTTTGGAAAGGAAAAGTCTCTTTAAAATGTTCCTGATCTTCCTGGGAGATATTTGTCAATATTTTCTTTTGGTTTTTTAACTTCTTTTCAGTCCAGCCAGAGCATGTTTAGCTGTACTGATTAATTCTCTATGTATGATTTTTCCTCAAGGGATTAATTGTGCTTTTTTAGGTTGTGTGTACAATACAGAATGCTAAATTGGGAATCTCACTTTATTTGTATACCAGTTAACTTAAACTATGACATTATGTGAATTACATGGAAATCTTACATAGAAATACTTCGATCAGAGTGTCCCAGGAAGGTGTTATAAAGGACTTGAGATTCTTAACTCTGGGGCAGTGACAATTTCAAAATACAGTTTTTGCTCACACTTTAGTTTTTTGTTTACTTTATTTAGCTGCAAGACAAAAGATAAATGAAGAATTCAGAAATAACCGAGACGAGACATCTAAAGAGAAGATTAGTGAGGTATTTTCTTGCTTTCTGTTATTTGGGGATTTTTCCACTTTACATAAGAATATTTATAAATGAACTTGTTATTTAAAGGATCTTGAAACCACTGTAAATATATTGAGATATCATGAAAGCCAGGATGGTTTAGAAAGACTTCTACATGAATCTTTGTTTATAAATAAGTAGATACCTGTAATGGTATTAATACTGTGTTACAGAATTCTGTATATACAAAAATACATAAGTAGAAAGTGTGTTCTGATAGCTCAATGTGATTGTTTTGAAGTTTATAATAAAATTATAGAAGAAAATGTTCAAAGTTGCAATTTTCATGTAAATATTTTATGCTTTGCTCATAATATCTATGCACTGTCGTCATTTAAATTTACCTGATCATTGTTGTGTAGGCAAACGGAAACAAACAGAGAAATTAAACAATCTGCTCACTTATTAACAGATCACAATGAGTCAGCATCTTTGTGGAAGGCAAAAAACAGCAAAATTATTATGATTGATTGTAGTATAGTATAGGTGCAGTATATATTGATTGTATTACAGGGCTTTTTTTGCTTCTTCGTTCCTCATCATGCATTAAAAGTAGAGCATTCTGTAACTCACTGTTAGTTAGCTTTGCTCAATTGTTGCCTTAACACTTTTTACTGAGTCATTTTTTCTGAAAGTTATTGTGAACCAAAACGGAACTTATGTATTTTAGGTAATTTTGGTTATTAACATTCATACAGAATGAATAACTTAGTCCTTGTCATTCAGCTTTTTATTAGACTGTACACTGTCACTGGGCACTGGTTGGAAGAAAGTACTTACATCTGCCCCTTGAAGAAATGAAATGTAAAACTTCTCCTCATACCAGCCACTGAACAGTAACATAAATAATTCTGACCATTTAGTTCCTCAGTTTTAGCTTGTTACCAGCCTCCTGTAATAATACTCAGTGTTTGTATTACTACTGTCTGATCAGCTAAATTATGTGTTCAGGGTTGGTTTTTTTAATAGATGTACAGGAAAAATATTTGCTGCAATTCTGAAATTTGTATTTGTTTTCTAGGCAACATAGGAAATACACATATGTGACTTTTTAATAGAGTTAGTTGATACTTGATTGACTGTGTCAGTGAAAGAAATACTAGACTTCCATCCCAGCTACACGCTCCAGAACATCACAAAAGCTGTCGTATTTATTACATATACACACTGAATAGACTTGGTTGCAGAGGAACTGAATCAAGTTTTATACAGGACTTGAGAAAGTTTGGGCCCTTGCTTGCATTAATGTGGTGCTGTTAGTGTTCTGCTTTGGACAGCAATTAAAAATGGAATATTCACCAGCCAGAATAGAAAGCTGTAATATATTCTAATATGACAACAAGTATTTGTATCTGTGTGTACTTGTACATGTCAAGCTTGCAGTGACATAAGGAGATCAAGCTAACTATCTACAGTGTGAGAATGAGAAATGTGGTGGCTGAATCTAATGGCACCAGTTTTAGTTCAGATCAGGAGTGCACTTACGAAGTTGCCTTGGTTATTTCCACTTCCTGTGATTTGTGTTGTTTTGGAAAGTGTAAGAGCAACTAGCAGAATTCCCTTAAGGTCAATCTGAAGAAGAAGCTATGCTTCAGGAGCATGCAGCCTGGCTGCTAATGGGCTTTCAGCTGGGGGAACTGGAGGATACCTTCTCCAAGTCCTCAAAAGGAAACAGCATGAGAAGAAGTGCAGTGTAGATGTCAAGTATTGAGAGTCTTTGTAAAGATCCACTTCTGTTGGTACATGCCACTTCCTAGTGTGAGCATGTCTCCCAAAATGTCTCACTTGAGCAATTTCATTTTTTTCTGACACAGGTATCTTGCAGACAAGTATTAAGAGTTCTCTTAATGGCTCAGCAAAGCTACCGAGGGTTTTTCAACTTATCGTCTTAGTGAGAGAAGGAATTCTAGGCTTTTGCCAAATACTAATATCTCAGGTAGTCTTTAGGTCATGCATTGTTTCTGCACAGTCTTCTGTGAAACCTCAGTATTCTTAATTCTTGTCATGTTTTGACCTTGTTTTTGTCTCCTTATTTCAGTAGTGTTCAAAGTAGTAGTACTTCATTCAGTAGTAGTGTTGAAAGAATGAGATCACTCTTTCGCTATGGGAAGTCAGATGTTATTGAGGTGTGAGTGTCTTTGATCATTGGAAACTAGTTAATTGGTTTTGTAGTTGTATTTAGCCTTATTCATTTGCAGTCTTCACTGGGTATGTAGGTGTATGTACTGGTGTATGTTACTGAGCCAGAGTTTCCCTCACTATGTGCTCCATGTCAAGGTCACTTACATATCAATCTGTAAGTTATTCCAGGATCCCCAAAGCAAAAGCAATGTGTACCTAGTACGTAAGTAACTGAGTAGTACAACTAAATGACTTTATTATTTGAATAGTTGTGTAGTATGAAAAATATCCTCAGAAATAGTCACATATAGTTTAAATTACTCTGTTGTTCCTCTCTTCTTATTCCTTTCACTAGCTTCTGAAAATAGCTTCAGATGTTGAAGTGATTCTCAGAACTTCTGTTATTCAGGTGGTTCACACAGATTCTGACAGAATAGGTGAGTAAGCCTGCATGCTAAAAAGTTACTTAAATATGTTATAGTTTAGTAAATAAATATAGAATATGAAAAATAAGGAAATTAATAGTGAGGCAAATAGCCTGTCTGCTGTTCTCCGCTGAAATTCTCAATGTAAGCTATTCATTAATGTCACTACCTAGGACAGGTGGGGGTTTCAAAGGTACAAAGTTTCCATACAAATGTTTTGAAGTATGGAGGTTGGTAGAAAAGAGGCAGTGATTACTTTTAATGTCCTTAACTAGCTATAACTCTTAGGAAGTTCAGGAATTAGATAGCTAGTCAGCATGTGTGTACAGGGTAGTCAGTCAGCAAATGTCTGAAGGCAGTAGACATGGTACTCAGCTGTAGGTGCTTGCTCTACCAAATAGCGGGGAGCTGCCTGCGGAGCATTAGCAAGTGCAGTATGTACGCTGACCATAGAATAGCTTTTTCTTTGAGGATTGAGTGTTCATTCCCCAAATTTTTTTCCAGCAATTTAGGTTTCGGGTTATGCTGTGTAAGATTGGTGACACAGTGATTACTTTGATGCAAAGTCTATCAAATTCTGAAATCCTGATTCCTGGTTTAGAAGTTCTTTTATCTTGCAGTCAAAAAGAGAAGTAGTAGGTAGGTTCAGCATACAACTGTGTGGTAGAGAATAAAGGAAGTCTTCAGCTGTGTACATTGTTTCCTTTTACTTCCGTTTAGTATTGTCTGTAAAGCTTTGTAGCAATTTTCAGTTTTAGGTTTGGTAAAACATTTAACTTTAAAACAGCAATTATGATCAAGGCCAAAGGTAAGTCTGGACCAATGTCAAGTCTTCCATGGTGATTCCAGGCAGGTAACAGTTGAAGAATAGGAACAAAGTGAATTTGCACCTCTTTCAGCTGTTCACACCTGGCAGCACTTCCTGAGTCAGGGATGTTTTCTGGTTTAATTATATTCAGATTATCTTCTCTTCAATTACTTTTTGTTTTCACCAAGCTGTTAATGAATTTTTAATTCCTGTATTATGTCCTTTTTGTTCACTTCCCCCATGAAACAGCTCTCAGAAACAACAGGTGAACACTTGTGGTTATTCTTGCTATTCACTGCACATTGTGGGCAAGGAGGCATTTATACACACTATATGCCATAATAATGTTTTCTCTTTCATTTTCAACTAGATTCCTGCTAGTAGTCACTGCTAATTCTAAATTTAATTTTTGGCTGCCAAGCCAAAATAGGTATTATGTACTTATTTTTACAAAATTCTACTCATTAAACTTATTAGAGTGGTCATAATCAGTTTTGAATTTGTCACTTTGTCAAGTTAGTATTTTTCTTGACTTCTGTGCATTGCATGTCTCTAGGTGTAATTTTGTCCATCAATTTACTCAGTCAAGTCTTAAGCGTGTTTTTGCTATTTTTCATAGTAAGACATTTTCTTAACAAAATTGTTCAGAATAGTATAATTAAAAACCTTTTCTTCTCAGGTTACTGTTTATCCAGTGCAGGATACTGTTTATTTGTGCAAGACTTCGGTCATAATAAGGCTGTTGTTTTATAAAAGCATTGACTGAGGGACTTTCAGGAATCCAAACATGTTGTGGTAATCTGTGAAACGCCATTCAGAGAACTCCAGCATGGACTGTAATGTAGAACTTCGTTTGCAAAAGCCACATGGATTCATGTTGAAATAAATACCAGCTTGTGTTCTAATCCTGTGCGAGTGTGTAGGGATGGGTTTAGGACAGCCAGGTGTATCAGCAACAGGAGGAAGAGAGAAAATGTGGGACTGCAGCTGAATAGGACAGGGGACTCAGTAACGAAGGACACAGAATAGTCAGTTCTGTGACAATATAGTGGCAGTAACTTTCACTAGGTGCTTTCTTTTCCTGTTGGCCTTTAAAATGGGTGTGACAAGATAGATATTACAGATTGGATTCCAAGACTTGGGGGAGAGACCTAAATCAAAGCCAGTATTCATTTTTGAAACTGCTGAAATAAGCATATGACTCGGGCTTGAAAAAAATGCCATTCATCCCCCTGCTAAAAGTTACTCTAAAACTTTATAATTTTTTATGGCTTCTTAATATCAGAATTTTCAATGCTTACGAAAGGAGACAGGAGAACATTATTGTGACCAGCTGAAAATAAAATCTTAGTATGATTTCGTTTTGGATAGATACTATGATGCTATTTGTACATTTTCAAGAAGTTCACATCCTCATTCAGTAACCAGAAATTTTGTTTGTAAATATAAAAACACCTTTAGAAATTAAAATAGTATTTTCCATAATATTATAGTTTTACTGGGGTTTTTTTTCTATTTCAGTACTCATACCCAGGAAGGATCTGCTACAGGACAACACTCCTTACATAGATAAACCAACAAAAAAGCAAGAATCCTGAGGAAGAATTGTTACCAGGAAAAAAGAGACTGCAGTCAACTCACTGATTTTGAGTGCTGGGATATCATCGAGCACTTGTTCTGTGGAAGATGGTAATACTTTCATAGAACTTAAAAGTACACTGCTGAATTGTGTTACTTCAGCCAGGAATTTTTCTGATTATGACAGCTCTCAGACAGAGATTGTTACCCAGCAATCCAGAGCTTTTCAAAGCTATATAAAAATTAAATGGAGTACTTAATTCTGATAATATTTATTTTTAAGTTTATTGTCAATCATAAGCTTCTTTGAAGTAATGAAGAATCATCTTGTGGCATTTAACGTTAAATTTATGCTTTGCACCAAAAGCATGATTTCTGAAGTTGTCATTAACTGTACACGAGTATACTGTGATACTCTGCTTGAGAGCGTTCTTAAAAGTTTAGCTGAATAAATTATTTGTGTTTTACAGATGGTAGTGCATGTCTAGTGTTTTTCTTCTCCTACACACTCTGGAATGAGCAGGAACGTTAGGCTTTGAGTTCTCAGATGGCAGCACAAAAGAACCCAGCCACAGCATAACCTAAGGTTGTTGGTTTAGATCATATGGTTTATGAATTTATGGTTTGTATTTTAACTTGTAATCATTGAGTGACTGAGGCATTTTCCAGAGAAAAGGGCCTTGCTGTTTAGTTGCAAGTGAACTTGCCTAGAGTGAGTATATGAGAAGTTTGATTAGTAAGCCGTAATCATTCGCATTTTTTTTTAAGGATACTTCCTGAGTTCTTGTGGAATTCATCGCAATGATCTGTTCACTTCCATTAAATTGGAAGGAGGTACAACCTGCAGTGATACATAGGATCTTTTCTTTATGAAATTGGTAGCAGGCAGCTCCCTAGGATCTAAGTACCTCACACGGGAGTGAGGTAGTCCAATAATACATCTCACCTCATGAGTTCCACTGTATCTGTTTATTTTCAGTCTCCAGGATGAAAGAAATGCAGATCTCTGTGTGTACTGATTTGGCTTGACTGGCTGAGTAAACCAGAAAACTAGTGCCTTCATCCAGTCTCTTTCTCACAAAGCATGTCAGTTTGTCAAGTACTCCTTTCTTTAAAACTGTTGCCTCTGGCTGTGATGGCCAGGGCAGGCAGCAGCAAATACAGCTGTCAGTAACCCTCCTTGAATTGCACTGATACTCCCTGCACTGTAGCTAAAAGGCAGCAGGCACATGATGTGAGATAGAATGAAATTACTGCAGTTCTTGCCATTTTTTGTATTCTAGTGGCTCCACTACAAAACTAATGTCTCCATCTGTAGGGTATGTCCTGTTTTAAGCTGCTGGTATTGTTTACTGCCCTAAGGACAAGCTATATTCTGTGTCTGGTTTCCCATTCTTCTGCAGCCTGCCACTGTTGACTTTTTTTGCCCCATAAGGGGCATAAGAGAGTCGTATGTCAGAAAAAGAAAATACAAGGTAGTGGCAACTGTAAAGAGAAAGAGCATTGCCTCAGGGGAAATGACTAACTTTTAATTAGAAGTAATTAAACAGGGGTCTGGCAAGACTGGGAAATTACATAACCATTAAGGTGTACATCCCATGGCATGTTGAAACTGGGGGGAATTCACCTCTCCTAGCCACTGCTTTAGGCTGTGAGTGTAGCCTAAGAGATTTTACCCTTCAGATTGATTTTATAGAGCTGAGGCCTGGTAAGTTTTCACTACTGATACAAAATAGTATAGCCCATTACCATGGAAAACATATAGTAAAAGACTTCAGTGATGTCAGTGGTAGATGATGATCTTCTATATGCTGTTTGAGTAGGCTTCCTCAAGTGGAGAAGTTTTTCATATGACTATTGCTTTGGCATTGTTCTGCTGTCATATGTTTCAAGGTTTTATTTTTAGTAAGAATACGTCAGTAGAAATATAGTATGGAAGTGTCAACTTACAGGATCAGGCTTGTGATTCAATGGGCATTTCTGTCCTTCATGTTACATATATCTTGAATACTTATAATAGAAATACAGAATGAGCCACCTGAATAACATACACAACTGATGACAATAAAGTACATTGTAAAAATAGTTGGTACAGTTTATTGGTCTTCAGAATGATTGTTCTTACACTCCTGTGCAGTATCTTTATGGTGTGGCATTAATATTCCATGTTCCTGCTGTCTTTGTGCATTCCTGGGCAGCAAAACAAACTGAATTGTGCAGTGTTGAGATGAAGAAAATCAAGATGATACAAAAAAGGCTACTGATACAGGAGGCTGGCAGGCCTATTCCTTGCTCTTATTCAATGTGATTTTAAATAGGAATCCAGGGGGTATCTAAACCAGGGTAAATGGGAATTCAAATATGTTCCTGAGCCTGAAAGTATCTCAGACAGGTTTCTGTATAGGCCCTGTAGATGTTTGCTTTCTTCAAATTTAACTTTTCAGTCTTGAAAGAATCTCACAAACCTGCTTAATAAGCAGCTGCTTATTAAGGTAATTAAAGGTTCTTTATCCTGGTTGGTCATAGCTATTCCTCTTCCTCTTATTTCGTGCTTACCTGTTGGTTTGCATTCCAGAATGCAGCCATCACCCCAGTTTCCGTTTCCCTTTTTAATTTCACTCTAGGTATGAATCCCTTCTTGATATTGCTGGGTTTGTGTTCATATATATCTTATTTTTTAATTAATACAAATAATAATAAATAAAAAGACAAGAACTATTGTTGCAATCTCTTTGCAAAGTTTGAATTCTTAGCTGAAACTTTTCAAGTTGTTACAGGGGTAATGACTTTTCACTTAATGGCTTAAGAGGGGAAAAGAGTGATTGTTTACAACAGAAACTGTAGTTGAATCGGCTCACAATAACACAGTTCAATCTCATTAAAGTTTTTTAGGTTTACTGGAACAGCAGAATTTTGAAAGCAAATGCATGTGGCTTTCCTTCTAGAGTATGTATGATCAATCATGAAAGATCTGCCTTAAAGGCAATAGTTCTTTAAACTGTAGTTTAGTCATGTCTGTATCAAAAAAAAAAAGGGCAAAACAAAGAGGTGTTGTGTAGGTAGACAGGAGGTGCTCTTGGAAAAGCCTTGGTGCTTGTTCAGATCTGCTGGAGTTGAGCTGCCGCAATCAAGAGGTCAGTGTGGTCTGACCAGTGTACATTGCTGTGCAGGGCTGTGTCTGTGACCTGGACAGAGACACCAGCAGTACTGCTTAGCAGCACCTGCTGTTTTACAGGCAAGTTTCAGGTCTGCTCAAGGTAGTCACATGTGTACAGAGTTTGGCAGAACATATGTCACCTCAGTGATTCCATGCAGCAAAATTCTAAGTGCTTCAGCTTTTGGCATCCTCTACCAGAGATGCAGCTGTTAGAGCCTTCTGCCTTGGTATTCTCTTTCATGTAGTGTTGACTTCATATACACTGCAGCTTTATTGAGAGCATTAAATACATCCAAAGAGTATTTCCAGTTTAAATACCAAGTTTTGGTCTTGTGCTGATCACCTTTCCCTCTCCTTTATTTAACAGTTTCAAAATAAAGGGTTTCTTCAATTGTTTTTTTCTTCAGGATAGGGATCCAGCACAGTATTAGTATGTTTTCTATAGCCTGATATTCATAGAACACAGGTGATAGATTTAATCTGTGAATTGATTTTGTTTGTGTGGGCAGGATTTGTGTTGAACTCTTAATGGTTTCAGTTGAAACAAAGTGGTTGTTCGAATTTAGCAGGAGAAAATTAATCCC
>VXBB01018049.1:292328-329595 GCA_013399915.1 Illadopsis cleaveri | reverse complement strand
CAGGCTGTGCCTAAAGGACTGCACCCCATAGAAAAGTGATCCATGTTGGAGCAGCTTGTGGAGAACTGTTGCTGATGAGATGGACTCATGTTGGAGAAGTTAGTTGAGAACTGTCTCCTGTTGGGGGGGACCCCATGCTGAAGCAGAGGAAAGACTATTCTCCCTGAGCAGTGGGGAANTGTTGGAGAAGTTAGTTGAGAACTGTCTCCTGTTGGGGGGGACCCCATGCTGAAGCAGAGGAAAGACTATTCTCCCTGAGCAGTGGGGAAAAACAACATGGAATGGATTGACCATAACCCCCATTCCCCATCTCCCTGCACTGCTGGAGGGGAAGAGGTTGAACTGGGAAGGGATGGGGGAAAAGGTGTTTTTAAAGGTTTATTTTACTTCTCATTACCGTGCTCTGATGTTGTCAGTAACAAATTCAGTTAATATCCCAAATTTGAGTCTGTTTTGCCCATGATGGTATTTGATGGGTGATCTTTCCTGGTCTTTAAGTCATGAAGTTTTTCTTTTATTTTGTCTCCCATCCTGCTATGGAGGAGAGTGATAGAGAGACTTTGGTGGGTCTGGCATCCAGCCAGGGTCAGCCCACTAGAGCTAGAACAGACTTTTAAGGTCATCAAACCCAACTGGAAGACTAATTGCTCATCCAAGAAAATACAGGTGCTAAAATCGCAAAGTGTTTATTTGAGTGAGACTGGGATTGTCTGTCTCTAGTCTATAATTTTTCTCTTTCTTTCACGTAGTGTTATCTGTCACTGCAAAATAACTTGTACAAACAGAAACAAATGTAATTTTTGCCAGGGTTTTCAGTAGCCTGCTACAAATTTTGTACAGAAGAAAAAAAAAAAGCAGCTGTAACTAAAGCATGTGCAAGCAATTTGCATTTGCTTAGGGATGCTCTTTTTTAAGGCAGAGGAAAGGTGTTTGAGTTTTTGAATACACAATTCACCTGTAGTATTAACCAAATTATTTAGATTCCTTTAAGAGTTTGGCATTTTAACTTGCCTGTTTTAATTCCTCAGGCACCAATATGGGATGTAGAAAATTTAAAAATTCCCAGACTCTTTTGTAATAATACTTAGATTCTCTATTGAAGTCAAAACACAGACTTTAAATTTTATAATAGGAAAAAGGGTGTTTTACTGACAACATTTGCAATAAGACAAACTTAAATGAACAAAATATCCAAATCTAAACAGCTAACAACTTATAAAACAACTTTCAGGGAGCAAAAGGGGACCAAAAAGTTATTTGGCCACATGTGGCAGCCAGTGGTTTCAAAACATCATTTCTCTATTAGGCCTCTTGCAAATCAAAGGTCTCACAAAGTAAGCATCTGTAGTAGTTGTGTTCCCCCAGCAATTCCCATGCCCTCTCCAGTGTAAGAGGAGAAACTTGTGTAGTTGTGACTTCACTGCTGCATTTCAGTGTAAATGGATGTTGTCTGCAGACAAAAAGCTGTGAACTGTGACAGCTGGGCTCTGGATGCTGCTTCTGGGTTTTTTTGAGTTTTTTTAACTCCTGCTATGAGGACTGCAACTGCAAGGAGTAAAACACAGAGTGAAGAGGTAGAGATAGTAACAAAACAAACTACCACAACCATATTTACCAGTTTGTTGCATATATAATATTCATATTTATACTATTCAGGGGTAAGGGTAGATGTGTGTCAATGTATATCAAACTAAGATCTTCATAGTGCTCTGAGGACTTTTAATTTAGTATTATTAAAACTTCTGAATGTTCACAGAGAAATTCTACTAAGAACTGCTGCAAAAATTAATATTGGTTGTGATTTTCTTTTTATATAAAAGTCTTGCAAGTCTGGAGAATTTCCAGGAAATGGGAAGATCTCATCAGTACTTAAACAAAATAGACAAAATAACCTCGGTAACTGGGCTGGTTGCCTGGACACCGCCACTAGACAAGATGATTGAGACTGATTTGGGATGCAATCAGACAGCAATGTTAGCACAGCTAATGCCAGTCAGCATGGTGCGATGGCAAGCAGGTTGCCTGTTGTATTTTCTGTTGAGTTAGATTGCAAGTGCTAAGTGAGACAGTCTTTGCTTACATTCACGCATGACATGGAGCTTGTATGCAATGTGAATTTATTGAAGCAACATATGTGCTGACAGCAGATATGAAACAAATTAGAATTATGTGCATGTATATAAAAGTGAGATGTGGAAGCATCCAGTAATTATTCTCAAATTAGAGAATTCAAGTAGGACTTGTTCCTTTTTGGAACAAGTATTGGTATTTAGTTGTGGAAGCATAAAGTCATTGCTGGCTTAAAGGGGGCAGGGAGAAAATGAAAAATGCTGGCCCTTCTGAAATGGACAGTGAAATGGACTTGAAAGCAGTGAGGTTTTGGGATGCAATGTATTAGCAATAATAATTACTTAAGAGAGTATTTTTGGAGACAAAATACATGTGCTACACTGAAATAGAAGTCTCCAGGTACACCTATAAATGCATTTATAAAAGCACCAGTGGCAAATATCTGATCAAAGTTTCTCCTTATAAAGACATCAATATGTTATTACTGTATGCAATGTGAATTTTTTTTCCCATTTGTATGGGCATGCAAGTCACAGAACACCAGCATTATTAAGAATGCCTATGTTCATTAGACAATAATTACTAGGTAACTGTTAACTCTCTCACACCTTCTTTCCATTCTGGGCTAACCCAAGCTGGATGCCCAGAGACTGCCATGTTCCAGAGACCTTGTTGCCAGCAGGCACACAAATACCCCTGTGGTTTTATCTCTACCTGGTCTGGTTTGCACAGCTCCTTGCTGATGCTGGTGTGTGCTAGTGGCCTTGTAAAGGTTGAGATGAGCCTTGTGGCCTGATTTCTTCAGTCCTTGCAGATTCAATGGAACCGTCAGTCTCTGGAGCTTTTCAGTCTTTGGGAGATGCTCACACACTAACTTTCTGCAAAAGCCATGGAAACATGAGTTATTTGTTTTTCAGAGCCTTCAGCTGCACCATGTGTTTTATCTCTTTCTGAAAATATAACACTACTTTTCAAATCAACTTTTATTGTGTTTAGAAAGACTTGAAAACAAACACCTCTGCTGCCCAAAGCTTAACTGATGCTTTTCATTAAAAAAAGCCCAATTTTCTTGTGATTTTTGCCAAACACCAACAAAAATTCATGTATGCTGCTGACAAATTGGAGATCTAATTTATGTAGTTATATTTGTGCAAGGAGATGCAAAAGCTTTCAGGTATATTGAAATCGTAGTACAGACAACATTTTTCCATTTCAGAGAATGAGCGAAAATAACTTGGAGAAAGAAAAGCTATGTGCTTACTGAAACTGTTGACTCATTCTTTAAGGGAAAGCATCTCAGTTATAAGTTACCTGTCAGTCTTTCTGCTCTGTGGTTTGTTGGTTTGGGGTTTTTTTTAATGTTTAAATTTTGTTTCAGGTTCTCAGTCTCGTCTCAAAATTGGGTTTTGAGCGGTTAGTAGTTGTAGACTGCCCAGACATGATAATCCATCAAAAGCCATGTGGAAAAGGTTGGTAATATCGTAAATGGGACTGCCTGAAACAAATCTCTTCAAGTTTTACAGCAGCTGCTTCAAGTAGGAGCAGCTTCCTCCGTTCTCTGTGGACTGGGTAAATGCTCCCCAAAGGTGGTGTCATGACTGTTCATGAAGAGGTTAAACTCTTTTTTAGCAGTTTGAGTTACTTTGTTCTAGATATATTGTCAAACATAGGGCACTGAAATCCTGGCCAGAAAGAGACTTGTAAGGATTCTTTTTTTTTAAATGAAAAATGTCACAGAGAAGCTGCAGAAAACAAAATGAATGGTCAAATGAGCCATAGAAATGACCCTCAGGGAAAAAAAAACCACCACCTCAATATGTTGTTGAGGTAAGTGCTGTCTGGAAAGGTCCTTTAAGTAAGGAAAACTAAATTATAGTATGCCTCTTTCCCCTGAATGTGGAAGAATTTGGACTATGGTACTTTTTTTTTCTTTTTAATACCATGATTATAGGAAATTATTACACAAATATCTTTTGGAGAGTGCTGTGAGGGAGGTAGGAATTATTTTCTAAAAACAATACAAATAAACTTTGTGCTACTACTACTGTGCTACTTAAATAGATCAGATATGCCTGAGCTTTTTCAAAAATTGCAGAGAAAGGGTGAACGAGATTGTGTTTCATATCTGAATTTATTCATTATATAATGTCCATAAGCATCTTCAACTAAGAATTGAGGTTTTAAGCTTTCATAGGGATCAGTGAAATTTATTTATATATTTCTGAGATATGGAGCCATGCTATAAAAGTGAGCCACAAGAGTCAGCTTAAAATATAGACAGCTTGCAAAAAAAAAGTGAACACCACAGGGCATGATTTAACCTAGCATGAAAATCCTTGCTTTGTTATAGCTTTAAGTAGATGGCAAACTTTAAAGGTTAAAAACTGGATTTTACAAAAAACAATCTTTTCCCAGAAAAGCTGATGTGGAAAATGCTGGTATTGATTGTTGTTGTCTTGATGGGTCTTTGGTTATTTATGATTACTGTTATTATTAGCATTATTATCTCCAGAAATATTTAGACATGATATGGTTCATAACAATAAATTGCAGACACCAACCCTTCAGAGCAATGTGAAACCACTTGAATGCTTGTAAAGGTTACTACAGCCTAGAGAAGTCATGGTGGAAGAAAATGATCCAAGGGCCTTTCATTGCCCTGAGGGAGGCTGTTCTTTGTTTGCTGGGTCTGTCACCTATGAAGGAACTGTGGCCTGCAGGTGATAACAAGAGCAGCTGCAGCATCAGCCTCTGTCTGTTTTCCCACAACTCTTCGGCCTCATCCTGCAGTAAGAGAACACAACCCATCCCCGTGCCAGCTACTGCTATCAGAAAATGACAGGTCATGGTCACAACCAGTGGGGCAAATGGGAGCTGCTACTTGTGAGCAGTGGTTCTGTGAGGCAGGAGAGACAATTGGCAGGCAGGGTGCGGCAGAAGGCAGGGCTACCCTAATATGAAGCTTCCTAGAGAATGGACTTATGTCACTTTTCCAAAATCAATCTCTAAAACAACAAAAAAAAACCAAAACAAACCAAGCACCAAACATTCACTTAAAGACAAACCTCTGCCTTTTTTAACTGCTGTAACAAGATTGATTATATTTTCTTCTACTGTTCCTTGTAGAAAGTGCCCAACTTCAAGCCTTTGTTCTCCTTTTTCCTGAACTTAACTGTAAAACATCATGTAGTTTTATTACAGAAATGTGGTACTAATCTGAATAGGATCTTTCATAGAAATTGGTGAACAGGGCCATATATCATCCTGTAGACAACAGGAAGTATTGGATGTTTAATTGAGAGAAATCCCCAGAACATCAACTACATTTCCAAAAGCAGTCTCTAAACCCCCTCAAGATGTAGTATGAAGGTTTTGTTTCCTTTTGTGGTTTTATTCTGCCTTCTTTTTTTTAAATAAAACTTTAAAAAAGTGGCATAAAGAGTGGAAGATTGAGGAAATAATTCATATCTACATGACACCGAGGCAGATTAAATACCTACAGGAGTTCTTGCAGCTCAGGTTTTACACAAATAGCAGAGGTCAATCTTGTTAGAAGGATAAATGTGAGAGCTCCATGGCAATCACTTGGTTATCACATGGTTATCACTTCTAGTGTCCAGGATGGATTTAACTGTTAAGTGTATGAAGGTAAGGCTCTGTTACCCCCCATCATCCCTTACTGGGGGGCATTAGATTCTGGGAAAAGTGTTTTTTGATTTTTGAAGAAATGAGGCGAGTGAGGGGACAGCTGCGGTTTGGCTGTGGCACAGAAGCATCCATGCACAGCATCAAGCAGGACAAATGAGTAGGGATGAGGGAAAGGGCCAGATCTACATTCCTCAGTAAATCCATGTCTGCATAAAAGAAATTCTCTGAAATCCTGTAGACTGGAAATGCTGCCAACAGGCAAGAGCTGGCGATTAAAGAAAATAATCCTTGCCTTTTGATGGCTTGTTCAGAATTTGTGCAGAGGATGAAGCAGAGCATCAAGTGTGCCTAAAAGGAAAAATAGATATTTTCTGTTGGCTGACATTTATTCTTATTTTCTTTCATTAGAATGGCTTTAAACATCCATTTGCTCAGGATTTTGTGTGACATTATGTGTGTGCTTCGCATGTCTGTAAAAAGAGAGGCAACCTTTACATCCATCACTTTTGCACAATATTAACTCAGTAATGCCCTCATGGGGGTAAAGGCTCTGGAACTTGTAAATGAAAGGATTGTTGTTGAAACTCCATATGCTCAACCTTAATTCCTTCTGCATTGGAATGACATATGTTCCTAGCTTAAACCTTGCTTTTCCAGTGGCTTAGAATGGTCTAGCTGATTTTGATAACTCGTTGAAGTGGGGTGTGGATGTATTGCTATTAAATTAGCAGTATTATTGACTTTTCCAGTTTTTCTTTCCATTGGTAATGTGGCTGTTTTCTACCATATTAGATGTTGCTTCTGCTTCACCTGAGGCATTCTGTGTTTAAAAAATGGTAGTTAGGCATTGAAAGAATTATTAATAATTTGTAATTGCTCTTATGATATTTATAACCAGGGTAATTTTTGTCTGTTTTGCTGTCTGTAATTTGAAGGTAGTGGTGTGGGATGGGAGAGGTTAAGGTTCTCAGTCTACTGCTCCATATAGATGTTAATAAATCACTACTGGGGATACTCAATTCTACTAAAGAACACTACTTCTCTGACATTTTGCTGTTGTTCAGATCACTGAACCTCTGCTGAGATCCAGGCCAGCCAGAAAACATGTAGTCTCCATGATATTATGCTAAGAGGCTTGGAGGGATGTGAGAGGGATCTTCATTACCTGTCACACTGGCTTGGCAGGGAATCCACTCAAATTAGCAGATTGATTTTATGCAGAGGAAGATGGAAAGAAACCTGGCTCTCTGTTCTGACATCCTGACATCCTGAGGTGGGCTGAGTTGGCCCTACTGCATGTTTTGTTTTTCTGTGTGGCTTTGGGAATGTTTGTTGTTGTTGTGGGTTGTTTTTTGTTGTTGATTTTTTTTTAATTTTTTTTTTATTTTATTTTATTTTTAGCATTTCCAGACAACAGCTTTGAATAGGATTTGGCTGTCCCAGCCCACACTGTGTGAGGACAGTGTGAAGGACACTCTACTTGCCATTCGAAAGATTTTTACTCTGTTCAGAAAATTTTTCAAGCTAAAATGTTGCTTTACAATGACGACGAGTGAAACTGAAGAAAGGGGTGGGCACAATTCGTACAGGGACTGTTCCTGTGTCCTGTTACTGGTTATCTGAATCCTGTTGCACATCTCAGTACAAACTGCATTTCAGTCTCTTTTCAGGCACTGCAACATAAGCTTCAGGTGTCTCAGTAGGAGATGAGCCCTGAAAAGAGACTGCATACTAAGGTCAGGGTTCTGGGGAGCCTATTTGTAGTCAAAGACTTTCTGCAACAAAGGCAGTTGATCTTTGCAAACGTGCAGTAGGATTTCCCTCTTCTGCCCCTCCTTTTGAGAATGATGGTTCCCTAGGATTAAAGGTGTTGCTTTCTGGTGTGCTTCAGAGAGCCAATGTTGATTTGTTTGGTTTTGTGTTAGTGTTTTTTTTGTTTTGTTTTAATTCCACCTTCCCCACCCCCAGCTGTTTCCTTAGTTTGGAAAACAAAGGAGTAGCTGAATCATCATTTCAGCTTTCTGATCCTTATTTTACCTGAAATTTTTACAGCTTCTAATAAGCTGTAGGACTAAACTGTTGAGATTCCTCATAGGGAGACAAGGCAGTGCTATGACAAAGTAAATCAGTGGTGCTGTCTCTCATGGGGTAGGTTTCACTGACTAACTCCCAGAATAAGCATTAGTAATTTTATTGATACTGGCCATCAATAACTTAATTGGATTTAACTGTATACCAGTTAAATCCACTCCTATGTGTCTGCTGTTTTTCACAGTATGTCTTGTTCAAGACAGCGTCGTTAGCAGTGCAAGTTTAATTTATGTTAAATGACATTTCAGCCTTGTGGATAGCTGCCTACAGGAAATATCTGAGCAATTCCTTCCTTCTTTCGTGGAGAATAGAGTGGTGTGGTATGGTAATGAATATTTAGAGTGTTTTTATTAAAAAAAAGAACAAAAGAAACAGCACCTACAACCAAACACACTTTCTAACAGCATTCATTAGAATTTAATTGAAATTTTATCAAGATGAACGTAGTTAAGCACTGCATTGCACTAAAGGCAAGTGGGAGCTTCCAGTGGACTGTGGAACTACACCAAGAATAGATTTGGCATGTTTTCTACATATTTACTTGAGGCTGTTTGGGGTGAGGACACTCAAGAGTTAAAGGCATGAGTTTAAACAGCATAATGGGGAGAAGAGTACATCTGTGGTCCTTATGGCACTTTACAGAATTCCCTGGTTCTATTTTGCATCTGTTTTCTGAATACACATGTAAATAAGTGAGTTTTTTTCTGAAAGAATTTTATAGGCAAGGAAAACTTTACAGCAGCTGTGAAGGGACTGCACATAACCCTGGAGCAGTTATTCTGCACCAAGAAGTGCACTGTAGAGGAAGTGGTCTCCTAAGACAGTGAATCTGTGGCAAAACTCTTTTGTGTATTTTGGAAACAAATAATGGCTCCCTACATAGCCGTAATATGGTCAGCAAAATTTTGATTTACATTCACAACTTTTGTTCTAATCTGTAAAGCCATGGGAGCTTTGTGAGGCGTGTGAGTGACCTAATGAAAGGCCGGAACTGTTTAAACAAAGCAGATCCTGCTCTTGTCAAGTGGTATGGTTTCAAGGTAGGGCACTTGGCTGCAATGCAGATAAGTCTGGTTTCTTGCCATACAGCAATTCTGTGATGTTTGGGAAATCTCTCCTTCCTGTATGTTTCATTTATCTTTCTGAAAATTTGTAATGATCTCTCTTGTATCAACAGGAGGTCCATAGCTTAAAATCTAGTTAAAACAGGCTATAATCTTCAGAAAACCTGCTTACAGGATATCATGGAACAAGGGACTTTATGCATGGCAACCTGTTGCTTTGGAGACAGACAGATGTGTTCTGTATTCTGCTCAGTTTCTTGATTTAGAAGAGTCAAATATTCTGATGTTAAGGTACAGTATTTTATATGTTGGAGCAAAACACTCTGATCTGAAGTATGCAGGCTGTATGGTTTGTCTAAAAAATTATTTTGAATGGTTTTAGATAGTTTCTTTTTTCCTTTTACTTTTCTGGGACTCTGCTTCCAAGATATACATTTTATGACCTCTCCTGAAATTTGATTCCAAATAAAAAGTTAACCTTTCATTCCAGAGCATCACAAATCCTAATGCTTAGCAAGGCCACCTTCCCTCCTGTCTACCTAACCCTTAAAAGGCCGTGTAGTGCAAGTCCTTTTAACATTGCTTTAGAACATCCACTTATTTGAGGAGGTCCCAGGGACAACTTTTGTTGTCCTTCTCCAGCTAAGCCACCTGCTATTCTCTTTCGAGACTGTCTTTTCTTACCTCATTATCTAGAGCCTTCCTGAGCAAATGTTTATCTAATGAGGCTCTGGCACTGCACAACAAAAAGGGGCTACTTAAGTCTTTTTAAACAAATGTTCAGATTTTAGTAACTCCACAGAGCAGCTAGTTTTCAGTGAAAACAAACTCATACCTTTTTGAGGAGGAAAGAATTAAAATTTGACACTAAAACAGGTAAAAGTCCTTTATGACATTGCTGATGGACTGCAGTATCAGAATCCTAGAAACATCTACTGTATGATCACTGATAACTTATTTTTGTGCTAGATGCTCCATGGGCCAGCAAACTCATAAGCTTTTCAATCACATAAAAATTGCCTAGATTGAATCTGGAAGAAGGGTGGCAGGAGGTTGATTCTCAGAGCATACCTTATTTCCTTAAAAGTAACAACTCATAAGGAAAACTCCCACGAAATTCAGGTTGTTCTCAGCTACCCTTTAACAGAATAAAGTCTCTGAGTCATGATTGTCCTCGGGATTGCACTCAGTAGCTGTGTACATATGTAACAGGCTGAGGAATTCCTCCTTCTTGAAAAGTCAAATGGCTCAATTTTCTCATGAAACGAAAATTGTTCTGTGAGTTTTAAATAAAATGCAATGAATACACTCATATTGCAGTGGCAGTAGTGGTGTTGTACCCTCCCTTTTAGCCAGCATTGAAGGACACTCAGATTAAGAGCAGATCAGCTTGGTTCACGCATTTTTGCTGTATAAATCAGAAAACAGACCAAAAAGATAGTTTACTCAGATAAATGGAGATTAAATCCCATGTTCTCTTCCTGGATTTGACAAATATTTGATTCAAAATGAACTAGAGGGACTCAACACAGGAATACTACGTGCTTCATCGCAGGGGTATATGCCAGGGAAGAGAGATCAGAGTCAGTTTCTCAGTTTAATTGTGTGAGTTTTGTAATGTTACATAAAAGGATATCAGAAGGCATTTCCACAGCACTGCATTTCTATTCAATCAAATTATTCCTGAACTGGACTTGACAATTATTCTTGCAAAAACTCTGAATCAACCATGTGTAGTTTTTGATAGATAAACTGTTTTCAAAAATGGGATTCCTAGGCATCCTAATTTACAATCTAAACATGTAAATTTACATCTAATTTACAATCTAAGTTCTGTGCTAAGTACTAGTGATTGTATAATGTTTTGTCACCGTTGAGCATGATTTCTCCTACTGAGGTCACCACGACATTGTGATTGGTCAAGTTGGTGATATAATTTTTAAAGCTTTTGTGAAGTTTGTGCCCTTTTTCAAACTGATCAACTTGTCTCTTTTTTTTTTTTTGAGCTGTCAAAAACACTTGCAACCACAATTGGATCCCTTTTATGATATTAATTTTGTATTGCAGAAAACTACTACTCTTTAATAAGGTATAAGATTTACTAAAATATAATCCTAGTGTAGAAACAGAGTCAGATATTAATACTTCCTTATTATATATTACTTCCAAAAATATGCCACTGGAGAAAAGAGAATGTCCTACTCTCTGAAAATGAACAGCTTTGTGGTAATTAACACAGCTCAGAAATTAAATTCCAAATAAGTCACTTCTCTTTACCCTGTTCCTTCTGGTAAGAGAGGGACAAAGGTAGAGACTACGGGTTGAAATTTACTGAAAGCAAAACAGCAATGGAGAAAGAAACACACACTCTGCCCCCTCTCTGCAACCAGGACTAACTTTTAATACAGTTTCAGTCTTATATAGTGGCACAAAATCCCTTGAGCATAAGCCAACATCCCTTTATGTGGTCAGAGACACCTAAGCAAGTTTACTGTTATCTCTGTTTTGCATATTCTCTTGTTAGATAACGGTTTGATAATGACTAAAACTGTATGTTACAAAGCTCTTCACACATCGTGTTATACATGGATAGACTCCTGTGAGGCAAAGCTGCTTGTCACATAAGATTAAAAAAAAAAAAAAAGAAAATAAAAATAGGAAACACCAAGTACAGGCTCTGGGAAATGCACGTTCAGTGGTGATATCAAGATAACTGTAAAGGAAGACTACCAGAATAAAGTCTATTTATAGAAAGTATGTGTCAGGAGAACAATGCACTGAATAGAAGAAGAAATCTTTGAGCTAGCAATGTGCACAGTGGCAGACATATATATATAGCAGTCTTCTGTGTGCTACAGAGGTTTTGTGGCTTTTTTTTTTAAGTGGATTTATTTTTTGAGAAAGTTGGTATAATAATGCCATTAGAAATAAAAATCCTTTGGCTGCCTGCAAACAGGAGAAAGTATGAAGAAATGTCATGTTCAAGCTTTCTTTGACCCTTCTTAACCCTTTTTTAAAGGTACTATGAGACAGATGAAATCTTATGAGTTTTACATAATCATTTTATAATTCTAGCATGTCAGGGTGCCCATGGACAATATCTTTGTTTCAATGCCCTTCTATTTTCTTGTCTAGTGCTCATGGCTTTGAAGGAGGAACATCTTAGAGCATTTTTAATGGTGACTGAAGAGAACTTTAAATTGGAAGTTTGCAACGATGGCAGTGCTGTGAAGCAAGCATCTAAACAAGTAAAAAGGTTTCAGAGGAATTGTAATGTCTCCGGTTTATCAGGTGTATTCTTGCTTTTGGGGTATGGGAAGGCCTAAAAAAAGCTAAATTTGATAACAAGTGTCTCTCCTCTTCCTTCAAAGGCCCTAATAAAGGAAAGACAGAAGGGCTAAGTCACAATGACCTGTCTCTAAAACAACTTGGAGGTATCCCATCCTGAAGTGTTGCTGCAAAAGTCTAGGTCTCAAAATATTTTGTTTCCTTGAAAAAATGGCTAGGAGTGATCAAGTTGAGGTCTTGAGGTAGTATATGGCCTAAAAATTTCTGCTAGTTTGCCATACAACTTCTGTCCCTAACCTGATGGCTGTCACCTGTTAGGAACTGGATTATTTCTGAAACATTGTACTATGAAAACAATTTGGTTTGGCTTCAATGAAAAAAGCCAAAACTTTTGCATGTAAAAGAAGCCACTGAGCATTTTTCTTTCACAGTTCTCCCCTCTTACGTGGACTGCATCTTTGCATACTGGTTTGGTTACAAAACATAGTCCATATTTTTCCTCTCTTTCAGCCAGGTTAATGCTCATGTTTGTCTTTTTGTTGTGTTTGCTTTTAATTACTGTAGTTGCACAAATTAGTCTTAGCATTATATTTTTATTATGCCTTTGTGATAAACTAGTACAGAGCATTGTAGGTCAGTGTTCTGCACTGCAATTAATTTTGCAGTGACTGGGTTTTAGCTTCAGTAGTACATCTGTGCTCTAGAAGATGGTAGAGGAGTTGTTTTACAACTGTAATTGCCAATGAAATATGAGAATTGTCTGTGAAGGCATCAGATAACACCTGGATCCAGATGTTCCTTTTCTACTTTATGCATCCTTCCCTTCAAAGATGGAGTTTCGGTATCTGTAGTACATGAACCGACACACTGTATGGGAAGTTCTTGATCCAAAGAGCTGCCTTTGTTCAAATTATTAATGAAACTGGTCTTGATCCTACGAGTGTGGCAAAATAGGGGATCTTTTCTCTGTCTCTTAATTAGTCCAAATGTAGTGTTAACCCAATATGCTCTTAAATTTTATGTTCAGGATATTCGTCAGCAATTCAAGGAATCAAAAGGCTGTTTTTTTGTAGCAAGTTCATTTGGAATGTTTGCATTTCCATTGAGGAAAGTTATTCCTGCACAAGCATTTTCAGACAATCAGGAAAGATTAGAAAGTAGTAGCATTAAGAGAGCAGTTGAACAAAGAACAGCCTCTAAAAGCCAGAGGAATAATTAAGAGTAACTGAGCAAAACACAGTTTCAAATGTATTTGTGCACCATTTGAAAGGGTGAAAATGTAGCTGAAGAGCTTTAAGTCAAGAGCTCGGGACTGTTAAGAGTCTAGGTGACTTGGGGTGCTGGCAGTGGAGCTCAGAATGAGTCACTTGAACTGACTTTCCACAAATGCAAGGAAGGCTTTGTCTCCTTGGTTCATTTTATATAAATCACAAATATCTAGAATTTGAGAGGATGGTAGAGATGGGTACCTTAAAGTTGGATAATGTAATCTGTATATTCGGTGAATGCTGTAGTTATAAAATATGTAACATCAATGAGAAATCTGGTAGAAAGGAAATTGTAAGTCTGGCCTGGGTCTGAAGTTGAATATGTGAAGTAAAGAAAATCTAGGGCTTCACATAAACCAAACAAAAGGAGAACAAAATATTGCAATGAACATATGTCCATCTGTTGCACAGAATAATGTGTGGAGACTGTAGGGAGAAAAGAGAACAGTGTGTTTCTGCTAGACACTGGAATTCAGGATTTCTTTCATTCTGGTGTTTTCCCAATTCCCTTTCAGCTTCAAACTGCTTCTGAACAGAAGCAATTAAATTAATTTTTTTTGAACTGACATTGTTCAGTCTTCCTTCTGCTTTCAGAGGGAAGTCATTGTATGAGGATAAAGGCTGCAGTCCAGTTGTCATAAGGGATACATAAGTTCCCAGGATTCTTTGGTTTTGCACAGTTGAGTGAATTGTGCAGGTGTTGTGGAAACACATAATGAAGGGAATTTGCAGCTCATCATCACTTGAGTCAACCAGGTAGTAAAACCTGATAAATGGAGCCTGAACAGGAAAAGAGATAATTTTCTAAGAATGAGAATAAAACCCAAACTGCCTGGAAATAGGAGAAAAATGAGCATGTAAAGGAGTTTTTGAGAAGCTGATAAAAAGGAACCAAAGGAGAGAAGTATAGGAGAAGCAAGCTTTAGTTTAATTTTATTAGATAGTCCGGGAGCACAGGTGAAGGGATAACTACTAAGTAAGCAGGCACAAAGCTTGTCTTAGGGAGAAGAAGAGGGAAGAGAGTTGGAGGTGAACTATGTTCACTCTCTTCTTGCTCTTTTTTCCCTACTCTATCTTCTCCCTGCCACCCCAGGAAAGTGACAGAGCAGAGAAATGCTCAGATCTGAGTCGGAGTGAGAGTGGGAAGACAAGAGCTATTTATTTCCTGGGAGGGTTGGGATCCAGGTGCTGCAGACAGCAGTGTGCCTCTGGCAATGAAGAGTTTTGGAGAACAAATCCCACCCTCTCTCCTCTCTTGTCCTTCCACCCACAATATCAAGTCAGACGTCAAGCAGGGCATTTGAAATCACAAAAGGAAAAGCTTATGTTTTCATCTTCTTCCAACCCTCAGTTATCCTAAAAGTTAAATGGTATTACAAAAGGGTTATTTTGGTATCCATGTGGCAGAAGATTTAAATACTGGGCTTGTCCAACAGCCTTGATGAACTGAGACTCTTGGAATAAATCATGTCTTGCTTATGTTAAGTTTCCTTGTGTATCATTTGTATGAGCAATGCATCTATCTCATAAACTGGCCTCTTTCTGACTGGTGAATTTAGAGGAAATTCTGGATTGGCAGACAAGTGAGACAGAGTGGTGGGTAGGAGCCTTGTGCCCTGCTGGTAACAAATGCTTTCTACTGTGTGTTTTTGGCTATTGTCTGTCCTATCCTTTATTCTTCCTTTCAGGCCAATGAAGCAGAAATGAGAGAAAGAAATACATGTGCAGCTCTGAAAGCTGCATTAAAAATAAAGAGGTTGAAATTAAATAATGTTGAAGTTATTCCCTTTTTTATTTGCTGAACTAATAACTTTTCTTGAGCAAAGTTACTTGAACAACCAATATAAAAGATAGACATGAATGCTAAATCTAACCTCCCATAAAAAACTGAAGGGTTTCGTGATTGGAAAATATCTTTTGATTTACCTAGGGTATTTTACTTCTATAAAATTCCTTGCCTTCTCTAGTTTCCATGGGTTCTGAATTGTTTCTGTCTTTTGTTTTTGTAGCAAATCTGAGTTTTAAACTTCCATAAAGAGGAAATCAAAATTAATTCAGGCTTCCAGGCCTGAGACTGTCCACTTGTTCTTATACAAGCAGTGTAATTTATACATATAAAAGCAGTTCAGTTCAAAGGTGAAAAAAATCAGATTACAGTTGCAGAGTGTTTTATCACAATATGGAGAACTCATTTTATTGCTAACCCCTTTTTTTTAAAGGTTTTTTAAATTTAACTTCTGGTACTCTTTATTTCCTTTCCCTTGAAGAGAATGTAATAGTTATTTGTCAACTTTCAATGCTGGCATTAGAAAAGCACAGACAATTGCATGTCTATCTCAGACCTTCATCTGAATAAGACACATTGATTATACTAAAATATTTATCTGTCTCATGTAAAGCATGATAAACTCCCTGGGAATCTGAACTGTAGGATACGGTATGAGACATGAGGAGCTATCAGCTCTTTTGTTCTTCAGCAGCTTTTCTCTTCTAGTACATTGCTAGTTTCATATGAGAAATCTGCTTCAGGTGTTGGATGATGAAATCTCAGGTGCTCAGGGCAGTGAGGATTCATTTGTTTGGCCAGTTCACATGGAAATGTGGACATATAGATGAGCCAAATTAGTTCCCCAAACAACTGTTGATGTAAGGTGTGTACAATCAAACCAGTATGAATTTGCTGATCCAAGTTAATGGGTTTCACACTTCTCTTTAATTTATAATGACTTTCTATCACATGAGCAGGCAGACAGGAAACATGGTCATTTTGACTGGCAAAATCAAATGGGATTTTTCCTAACTGTGAGTTAGAAAAAATTCTAGTTGTGAATTTCAGTAGATTTTCTGTTTGGATCATATTAAATAGCATGTAGTGATAGCAAAGTAAAAGAATGTCTTAACTGGTTTGTTAATTTGGGAGGTAATTTTGGTTATTTAAAAGTCTACTTCAGTCACCCTATTCTCTTTCCTGGTACCTCAGAAATCACACCTACTGTGGGCTTCAAACTCTGATATGGAGAGTGACAAAAACCAGATGAGCTTTATTGGTATTTTTTGGTTTTATGTTTTTGGGTTTTTTTAAAAAGCGACCAGCTAAAAAGTACTGAATTCTGAATAGAGTTGAGATCACATCTTTCCCCATGGTGGGCCATGCATATATTGCCTCTAAGGGATGGGTACTGTCAGACAGAGATGGGATGTTCCTAGAGCAACAGCTGGATTCCAGCAGAGAATTGTAAAGGTTCCTCTGGAGGAAAATGTGGAGACACTGATGGTGGCCTGTGGGTGTTACACCAGCCCACCAGTCAGCCAGCGCCAGATCTCCCTTTCTGTGACTCTTACAGACTTTGCAGTGAGTGGGAAAAATGAGATGGATGGGACAGGCACAGGCAGGAAATCTGTCTCCAGTGTTATCACACAGCATGACTGGGTCTGTTGCTGATGCACCAGACCTTTGATCTCCAGAGTAAGGCTGCTTTGCTTTTCCTTCATATCAGAGCCATACTTGAGCTTGAATATGGCTCAAATGCTTCTGATCTTGGCTAGAAGGGGATTAAATGGCATCCAGGCAAATGGTTTGGTTTTAGACCCAAGTACACAGTATCTGTGTACTTCAGTGTTTAAGTAGGTATTAGCTAAGTATTCTTCCAAAGCCCTGAGATGGTGATGTACAATTTCCTAAATGTATGCAGTTTCGGAATGTCACAATATTCTATGTGGTCTGTTCAACTCTATATGTGCTATAAGGAAATGGTACAGATGGAGCTAGATAAACATATTGCTTTCCATTTTATGGGCTCATCCATCTGAAACACGCAATTTTTTTTTTCATCCTGTTTGTGTGAATTATTAAACTACTTTTGTTGATTTTTGACTTATGACATGACAGATTCTGTGTATGTGTATTTTTGTTTCTTTTTTCCTTTACTGAAAGAAAAACCTGCTGTCAGAATTTTATATTCAGAAAAGTAATTTTATATTTCTTGAGGACATAAAACTGTAGCCTCTTATTTTGTGAATTTTTATGCTGAATGGATCAAATGCTTTTAGGAGTAAATCATATATTTCAATGTGCACGTCACACTTCAACACAGAGTAAATAATCTGTTCTGATCTGTACTATATGAGGCTTTTGCCACTAAAATATCCAGTTCTGTATATTTTTGAGAGAGAGTTAATATA
Source organism: Illadopsis cleaveri (assembly GCA_013399915.1). NCBI lineage: Eukaryota > Metazoa > Chordata > Aves > Passeriformes > Timaliidae > Illadopsis > Illadopsis cleaveri. The sequence continues at coordinate 311,984 of VXBB01018049.1, read as the reverse complement.
TTTGTGTTTTGTGAAAAAGTACAATGTCTTTAAAGTCTTTGCCGTTTTGTTGCTAAAGTGTTTGCATAAAACTAATGCCAATGGCTCAACAGAATTTATATTTTGAAGCTTCTTCTAAGGGTAGATATTTTATCCTTACTATTAATATTTCAGCTTTGATTTTAAAAAGTTTTCTTTGCATTTTTTTTCCTAAGAAGTATAAAGTATTATTCTCATACTCTTACAATACAAAAAAAAAACAAAAAAACAAAAAAAAACCAACAAAAAAACCCCAAACCCTCAAACCCTTTCAATCGTCAGGGGTTTTTATTTTATTTTTAATGTATTTCTTTAAATGCTTCAGAGGATAAAGAATTAAGAATAGAAGTTTTCATTGCAAGGATTGTGAAGCTATCCAGCATTTTAACAAAGGTATTGTTAGTGCTTTGGAAAGGCTTTTCTTTAATCAGATATTTAATGCTGCAGCAATCAGAACAGGATAATGATGATTCTTTAGCAGCTTGGAAAATAGGGACAATGGCTATTGTAGTGTGTACCAGTGGGCCTTAACTGCCTGCCTAACACTGCTAAACACCTATTGAGAGCAAAGGAAGATGTGTTTTTCCCCCATTTTGAAGATTTTCCATCATCCTCTGTTACTTTTTGATGTAATGCATGACAAGAATTTACTTGTTATTGCAATGATGAATATCTTATCTTGCTGTGATGGCTGAAATCTTTCCTATTTAATGGGGTAAAACCTAGAAGGGTTGTGAAGATCACCAAATCCTTTTATGGCTGGGGACCATATGTCCTTTTTCTTTTAATAACTTATATTGAATGTCCTCTTCAAACTGCTTAGATATTTGAATTATGGGTTGCAGTCTGACCCTGGAATTTTGTCTGGGAAAATTTGATTAAAGTGATTTCCACATTCTCTGATTTATATAATATCTTCTTTGTTTGTAACTTAAGAAATAACAGAGTACCACCAAATTTTTTGCCTTCAGCAAGCATATTACAGAAGTTCTTCACTGAAATCATATACTTTAGACAAAAAGTTCTAACTTTCTATGGCTCTATGAATAGCCACAGAAATAAGATGTCTGTGGCCATGAGGGACATAGTGAATATGTCTCTAAGTATTTACTAATTGCATAGAAGAGAACAAATTCAAAACATGTTGTTGAAGGAGATATACTGCAGAGTATCTTAGAGCCAAATCAGGACAAAAATTTCTTCTGAGAGCAGAAAATTAATTTTCAAATGCTTACTCTAAATAAAACATGAACTTTGGGGACCTAATTTAGATTTTTAACTGGTAGTAAGTAGTGGAAAGATTACATTTAATGGAAAGACTACATTTAATCGATTTTTGTTTCCAAATTTCCTTCAGCTATTTTAATTATGTCATTTAAAAATGCTGTAAGTAAAAGTGGTGTTAGATTCACTTTTCATTTAGGATAGCAGAAATAACTAATGAAAAATCCCAAATCTTTTTGGAACTGAAAGTGAACGGAGGAACACATTGCTTACAGACAAGACATTCCACTCCCTGCTACTGGGTTAATGGTCAACACAGACAAATCTTGAAGCAGTGAAAGATGCATATGGATATCCTGCAAAAATTACAAATTACATGGCACTAGCTCATCAAAGGAAAAAAAATCTAACTAATGCTGTTGAATGGCAGAAGAGAATTTAGTTTAACCTTTGCTGCACTTTTAAAGACCGGGACATGATCTACACGTATTGTATCATGTCTCCCTTTCCAACATTTGAACAAAGAAAAACAATGGAGAACTTCAGACCAGTAACTTAGGAGTGAATTTTTTGCAAGTTTTTTACTTGCTTTATACCTTTATTAGCACTAGGATAAGCAAAAAGGGTCCGTTGCCTTTTAAATGGGAGATGTGTATTATCACAACTGTGATCCCTGCCATGGGAAAAATTGAGCTTCCTCTGTATGAGGCTGTCATGTGGAATATTGGTCAGTCAGAGCAACATTCTGGTAAAACTAACTGGATCCTGTCAGAACAAGCGCTGTAAAAATTACAACAGCAGAATTTTCATATGCTGAATTGATGAATTTCCCTGGCTCAGAGTGGAAACTTGGTTCAGTATTTAAGAAAAGATCCATGTTCTAAGTAAAAAGAGGGCTGGTTGATGATGAACCCTCAGTTTTGTGTAAAAGTTTTCTTTTTTCAAGCAGAATATCACCTTTTCCTCAAATGAGACATTTGAAATACTTTGAGACATGAGAAATACTTTGTGTGTTCAATAGAGGATTCAAGCAGGTAGGGAACTATCTATCAAATCACTTATAATGTTACAGATAAAGCCAAAACAAATGATTTACATGTTGAATATAGAAGAAAGCATCAAGGTAGTAGGAATCTGGCTATTAATGATGTCTGTATGAACTTTTCAGTAATAGCGACAGTAACTTCATCCTTAAACTGTTCTGTCAGAGTGAACAGCTCCCTGGCACTGTTAAAAACAAAGTGTGGAGTGGATTAGTGACAGTTACACGAGAGGACAAACATTTATATGCAGGATGCATATTATTGGTGCATATGTGCTGTAAACCACACACAGATAATGGTGCAAAGGATTGTGTGAGTGGACAGAATGACTGTCTAAAGTGAGCTTATAAGATGTTCCTCCCTCAGGAAATTAGTGAGATACATTCATACCCAGAACGTACTGTCAAATCTCTGTAACTCCCTTTCCTGAACCAGCTGCACGGTGTCTTGAACAAGTTTATATGATGCTACTCAAAGCATTGCAATCCTAAAAATCCACAGGAGGATGTTTAGCCTAATGTTTTTTTTAAAGGAATGTCAAGTAAAGAAAATATTTGCTTCAGCCTGTATGGGCTAAAGAAGAGATTACTGCTCTTTAATGTAAGGTCTCTGAAAGTCAGGCTAGCAAACACATTGTAAGATAATACCAGGACAGCTGGACAGCTGGGTTAGAGCATGAATAAAAAAGACTTAACCTCTAGTTCTGTGCTTAGCTGAATCTAAAGAAAGCCTAAAAAGAAAAAGTCTTGCATTACTGTGCACATCAATTCTGTCCTTCTTTTGTGCAGGTTTTGATGGGCTGTAATTGTGTTCCTGGCATTCACAGTGAATCACATTAATTTTGCTTTTAACTCTTTTGAAATTCAATAGAAAAATATGCAAATTGTTCAGAAGGAAGTATGTAATTCAAAGGAGGTGTTATATGCTGGGGTTTTTTTCTCTAACTGAAAGAACAGAAGCTTCATTGTCTTTTCAGGACTACTTTATTCATCTTGATAAATCAGGAGTCTGTTTCCTTCACAAAATTTGAAATTAATTTTTCCAGCTCCTGATTATATTCTAGTGTTTCTAGTGTGTGTGGAAGGAAGAAGGGGTTCTTGTTGCTGTTATTATGTAATTGCATACATTCCTCTATGACAAAATGGGTTGTTCCCTTATGGATTTCCTTAAAAATGAAACCATCACAGCGATATTAACTGATTTAGTTGGCAATGTGGAGATGACATTAACTCTGCTTTTAGAGTCTCTGTGAATAGACTTGCTACTGTAACTTTGAGATGTCAGGGGTCCAGTGTGTGATCAAGTGCATTTTACGCAAGTAGGGTTTATGAGGAGTCACAGGCATAACAGAAGGAGTATAACCCCTGAGCATGGCTTAACAATGCTGCCATTACTAACACCTGCACCATCAGATAATTTCTGACAAATTCTTTCACATTTTGTCCCCAGCAGTCCAGTACCCCCTGTTCAAATACTGATTCCAAACCCAAATGAGGACTTTTCCCCTGCCTTTTGAGCAGGATGGAATATGGATGAGATAAGGAACAGAAAAACACCCTGCCAAACAAACCGACTCACAAAACCTTGCCCTGTGCATGAATATTACCTTTGGAGAGGGGATATGCATCTATTCAAACTCCTATGTTTAGCTTGATGGCAATGCAAATATATACTGAAATCTATTACTTGCTGTTGACCTGCTGTGAAGAGAAGATCAGGTCATACAGAAAGGCGTTGGCATCTCATCCTGTGTGAGCTGCCTTTGCCAGAATATCTTGTGGGCTGGAAGGAGAGAACAGTCTTACTGCTCCCCACTTCCTGCCAGAGAGTGTCCCCCTGGAACACTTGTGTGTTTTTCTCTTATGAAATGAAGTGAGGAAGGACTGTAAAGACACAAAAGCACTGTAAATGGCTATTGATAGTCATTTTAATATCTCTCAGCTTTGACCTAGGAGCAAGCTATTACCCATCAGCTGTACTGCACTAAGGACAAAATAGAAACAAGAAGTTACTGTGGAGAAAACACCTTGTGCCAACTCTCCGTCCTGTGGGAACTTCTGTTCCTAAAGCTTTGAGAAGAATGAAGCAATTAATGTCTGAGAGGCTAAAGTGGATATTGCTCATTAAGGTGTACTTCATGTGTATTTCTCCTGTTGTGTTTGTGACTAACACTGGCCCCTGGGGGCTACCTGAGGAATAAGGGGCTGCTGCTTTAAGCAGGCTGCAGGGTAATGGCTGCTGTGGATGCCACAGGCAGCTGGTAATGAAGGGGAAGGTGGGCACTGAGTGGGGGAAAGGAAGGAGATTTGGGACAAATTGGCAGTGTGCCTGCTAAATAGGGAGGGAAGCAATAGACATTTCTGCTTAGCAGGTGTGTTTGGTGTACCAAATCCCCCAGACTACATTACCTAGAACTGTTTTTTTTAGCCCTATTCCCACATTTTGAGTTGCTTTTACTTACGAGAAAGGTACGTCTGGTGTATTTGTGCACTTGGGGATAGGTGTGCATTTCCGAGAAAGTCTGCAGGCGAGGTGTGTGTGGGAAATACTGAAAAATTACTGATGCTTCTAAAAGGTTTTTAGGCTTAATGCTCTTTCAGTCTTTTTCTGCTCACACCTGAGGTTCTGAAAATGGTGGATTTGGTTGTAGAAAAGGCCTAAGTGTTGTCTTTCCCACCCTTTCTCTGAAGCTATACAAAAATAACAGGAGGGGGTGCAGGGGGGCATATGCAAACTGAACTGACTCAAAATTAGAAACTATTTAAAAGTATTATTTTCATCCTGTGAAGGGAAGAGTGGCAATATATTACTCAACTGACAAAATTGTTTCTGTTTTATTTGGGGAGTGGACAGTGAGCAGCAATACAAGGTTGACATCTCTCCAAGTCAGCATTCAAAACAAAATATTCCTGGAACCCACAGCTTAAATTTGTTCTGTATTTGTGTGAGAGGCCTTTGCTCTTTGTGCTGGAATTTTTAATTTACAATGTATCACTACCTTCAGCCTTTCATGCTAACTACAAGTATGTTCCTTAAGCTTACATGTTTGTATAAATACTTAGAAAAAATAGATTCATTGACTTGCATCATATGGTGGCCTATTAGTTCCTGCCTGTTGCACCTGTGCACAGATGTGTTTTCCAGAACATTAGTCTGAAAACCCAGATCCTGCAATTTTTCCATAGCTAAGATTGAAATTTAATATTTGATAATTCAAGGGATTTTGATGTTTTTTTATTTCATGTTTTAAAAAACACTGATAAAACCCAAGTGTATATAATAGCTACGGTGCATAAAACTCTTTGTAATGTGCAGTTCTGTTCAGAGTCTTGCAGGTGGTATTTTAAGATGGAAAGGTTTCTGGGAATACATTTCCAAACGTGAACAAGAAGGACAAGAGCTTCAACTTTGCTGTTGTAATTCAATGCATGTAAGAGTGCCAGGACAGCAAAGCCAAATCTCTGGCATCCTCATGGTCATTTTCACACACATTTTTCTATCAGAACTATTAAAATGGAACAGTAGCACTTAGGTTGAATGAAAGTTGCAAAATTTTATTAAATATATCAATATGGCAATTCTGCGTTTGGCACCCTGGCTTGTTGCTGTCTGTGGAAGAGGAAGGTTTTTACACACCTGAACACTTTGAGAGGCTGTACCATGGTTGCCTTCTTATGTAACCAGTGTAAAAACTGCAGATTAAGGTCCTAGTTATTGTTTTAACGAAGGCACAGAAACCTTGAACAAGAGAAAATGGTAGCTTTTACAGGGAAGTGAGGAGACGGAAAAGGATAGGAAAACTTCACAAACTGGGCTATTGTTTTCCAGAAAAGCAAACACATTTGTGAAAGGGATATAAAACCTGGTTTAATATGAAAAAGCAACCTGATTTAAATGAAAAAGCAGAGTCTCAAACATTTGGCTTTGTCCTTTCTTGATTCACCCTGTTTCCACTGGCTTTCCCTCTTTGCTTTTTCTCATACATTCCTGTTCTCACTAGCCCATCTCAGGAAGGGATTTCCTTTGGTGTTCTCCTTTAATAAAAGAAAAACCTAAGTTTCTGGGTTTACATAAATTTATTGTCAGCCTCCAGGCTTATCTTGTTGCACCTGTAGTTCAAAATTATTTGCCATACACTAGTAGCAGATTGCATTTCATTATTTCTTTTATTATCTGCTGCAATATAATCTGATAAAGAAACTTTATCTTTTCCATGCATAGTCATGGAAGTAAAAGAGGATTTATCCTTTTGCCTGACATGGAGGAAAGTCAGAGAGAGAAGAATGAAAGAGGAAAAACTGTTTTGGCCCCCTGCAGAAACTGAAATTTTATGTAATTCATAATTACATTCAGGCCCCTAGAAAAGGTGCAATTGCTGAAGCTTTGGCATTCTGCAATGTAGCATCCACCTGCATCCAATGCAGATTTCTCTTCACTTGTGTTCCTTCCAAGTACATCACCCACATTTGGTCTCAGTTTGCAAGCAGTGCGTGTCAAGGTCACTGTCTATCTGTTGGAATTCTTGGAGTTTTACTGAAAATCTCTTTACCTGGTGATGCCTTCCCTAGGTGGAGCATGACCTAGAAATAGCAAGAAAAACATATTCTATACCTAAAACAATAAATAGGATTTACGTCTCGAAACAGAAACACAGCAATACAAATTCCCCACAAGAACTAAAAGAAAAAAACCTCACCATCGTGTCAGTCTTGTTTTTGCTGTACTTCATCTGTAGTTGCTGTGCTGGTGTTGGTTACCAGGAGGACTTGAAAAGCCCATTTTTCCATCAAGGATTCAAAGTTCCAAGTCTTTACATATACAAAATCCACAGGTTGGTATAATTTAAGCATAATTTTACCACCTCACTAGTTTTATTTGTGTGACGGGGAAAGGCCTCTGGCCATCCAGGAAATGTACCTACCAACACCAGAAGATACCTGTACCCTTTTTGTCTAGGCAAGTCAAAGAAACTTATTTCCCAGTAATCTCCAGGTGAATTTCCCTGTTAACTGTTACAGGAGGTGGCTTTTTCCGATTTATAGGATTGTTTTTCAAACAAATTAGACATTTCACTGCTATTGATTTTGCTATTTCAGTCATTCACACACTAAGTACAGAATTTTGGAGACCAGAGATCATGGACTCAATTCCCCAATGGGTTTTTTGTGTTCTTTTTCCATTATTTTCCTCATTACAGGAGGTGGAATTATAACCTGTTGGCTGCCCACCATCCCTATTGATTCTTAGTGGATTTTGATATATTCCAAGCAAAATTCTCTTCTGCAGGTGTTGAATACTGAATAAGTTGTTTCTGTATAAATTAATATAAAATTTACCTTTTCATTCCCCACCAGTAATGTAACCAGGAGGTCAGCTAAGGAAGGTTCCCCTGGACCCCTTCACGGCGATTCCTCATCTTCATTTAAGGTCATGGGTTTGATTGTTTGAAGAGCTGGGTTTATGTTTCCTGTCTGATTTTCCCCCAACCTGGGGACACTCCCTTTTCCAATGTTCTTTATTTGGCTGGATGCACGAGGGGATATCTCCTCTGAAATATCATGCCTGCTAAGTACAGAAAAAGCTCCTGTTTGTATGCTCTATTTTACATGCATATTCATAGTTTTTTCCAAACCCATTAAGGTATGTTTCCCACCCTCTGTATGTGTGTGCTTCTGTCCTGTGGGTCTCTTTGGTGGGTCCCTGGTGGTTGGTGACCCCAAAGTCGTACTTGATTGCCTGGTGAAGTGATAAAAGCTGGCATAACTGGGCTGATTGCTTTCCAGTTCTCCTACAGAATGAGCACTGTGTGGCTCCATAGGCCAGTGGTTTTTGAAGAATAAGCATTGTATTAACCCACCAGGTGCAAATGATTTTTCATCTGGCAATGAAATAGTTGGGGAGTGGAAAAAATATGCTCATGGAGGGAAACTTAAAAAGATGGGTTGGATGTCCCTTATGTATTAGCAGTCTGAAAGCAGAGTGCTCCCTCTCAACCCTGTAACATCACATGACTGTGTTTCCTAAACCAGTCTAGTGAATTTAGGTGAATTAATCTCAGTTCTTGAGCAGTTGGGTTTATAATGTGAACTTGCAGAGGAATTCATAGTCTAGTTTAATAATACAGAGCTGTCTAAATAGATTACATGGCTTTTACACAATTCTGCTTCTCGGGGCAAGTAAAGCAGAGTCAGACATATTCAGGAGCCCAGCATAGGTATAGCAGATCTATACACCTACACAGATCTACTCCACAGGTGTGACAGCCTTCTAAAATGGCTGTAAGTCATTTTATTGTTCATCCAACTCTAAATGCTCTTTTGTCTCTGAAGAGGAAAGAGAGTTGTTTGTACTGTGAGATTTGATGTATCTGACTGAGCCTTGGCTTTTAATTTACACACCTACATAATCCCTGCAGAGAAGAAGGTGCTCTGAATTAGTCTCCCTGGATGCTTATCTTCCTCTATTGACTGAGAGACAAGATGTGGAGGAAAAGCCAATCTTCCTTTATATTTAGTTGCAAAGACATGAATATATCCCTTTCTCCCCTGCTACCCATGCTGATGAATGTTTTATTCAAGCAAACTAATTTCCAGACCTGGAAAAAATATATGAGAAATCATGTCGTGATTTAAAAACAAAGAAAAAGCTGTCATGGAGGGCAGGCAAAATGCCATATGTGTTGGTTGCAGCATTAAAGCCCATGGAGAGAGCAGTAGGGGCTAGAATTAAACAGCTTTGAAAGCCATTTCACTACTGGTGTATAAGCTGCAAGGTGGAGTGAAAGCCAATTCTCTTATCTCAACAGCATGAGCCTTACAATCAAAGCTGTCTGGGTTTTTAGATGTCACATGGACTGTCAGGCAGTTTAGTGTTCTCACACAGAAAAGTGTTTGGATTTACCTCTATGGTCGCATCTGGAGATGAAGGTACTTATGCACATCTCCGATAGCAGGGTCCTCTGCAATGCCCAGGATGTGATTCCAGAGGGATCATCAGGAGCACTTTGCACCGAAGAAATGTTTTTTGGGTTTTTGTTTGAATTTTTATTGCTTAATTTTTGTTTGGATCCCCACCTCCTGCTTTTTAGCCTCTACTGAAGCCACTGCTGATCTTTGAATCAAGAAAGTTTGTTAGCAGGACTTTTTGGTGGTATGATTGGAAAAAAGCCTATTTGGGTCTAGAAATAGAAATCCAGACCCTGTAAATTTTCCTGAAAATTTAAATACTTAAATTACATTAGAAGAATTAAGTACTTAATTGCTTTATTTTAATTGCTTTAGGAGAGGGCATAATATTTGCCTCAACCTCCCCAATGTTACTCTGGAACTCTGTGAAAAACAAAGAAAGGACTGAATATCTCAGAAAAACTATAATTGTCTTATCTCACTCTTTATTATTCATATCAGTTAACAATGGCTTCAGTAAAATTTTCTGAAATGGTTAATATAAAAATCAATGCTAAGTAATCCAGAGGACTATCAAATCCATTATAAACCAAGTTACAAATCTCCTTGAGACCTCTGATATCAATGGAATCCATTGTTAGTTTAAAATCTGGGTAAGTTGAATAACTTTGAGTAGCAGAGGTGATGCTTACCAGAATAAAAGCTGGGGTTCCCTTTGGTGAAGTGATAGCATTCAGATTTCAAGTGGCTTTTTTCTGTTTGAGAAGAACATGTTTGTTTTTTTTCCTCTCCTCGAGAAAGAGTTGCATGTCCTAAAATCTGGACGTTTTTGTTAAGATCACAGTTGTTTATGGGTACTATTTAAAATTTTAAAAATGCTTGAGCTTAGTACTATTAATCTGTCTTCCTACAGACTTTTTTCTTTCCTGTGGTTGTTTGGGATACCATTTGAAAAATTATTTAAAATGCAATGTGACTAAGGTGCTACCTCTGTAATACCAAGGAAATGTCTTTAATTACCTTTTAGATAAAAGGTCTTGATGTCATTTTTTCACAGGGATTGTATTAGCTAGTATGATGTGTGGGAAACTTCTGGCTTGTAACAGTCAATGTGTATTTGTTGAAAACAGTCATGTCAAACCAATCTAATTTCTTTCAGTGATGAGGTAACTGGCTTTTGCATAAAAAAAGAAACAGATGTTAGATATCTTTAGTGAAGATTTCTTGTTGATACGCACTGCATTCCCACAAGCAAACTAGATTAATACATTAAATTGTAACCAGTAAAAAAAAAAAAATCAGTGGTCATGGGACAAAAAGATGGTCTGGGTGAGTAAACAAAGTGGGATGCTTCGGGGATCCATCCTCTCTGAAATACAATTCAATGCTTTTATCTGTTACTGTGATGACAAAATTGAGGATTGTCCCTCGATTTTAACTGTGCGGGTAGTTCACTAAAAAATCTGAGAGGAAATGTGAATCAGAGCCTGAACAGAAGCTGACAGTGTAACACAAGGAAGGAAAAAGGTAAATGAAATGGAAGAGTTGGAAAAAATGTGCAATTCTGAACATTGGTAAAAACATAGTTGGAATGTGGTGGTAAGTTTTGGTTTAGAGGAGAATCACGTGCCTGGCACACAGCAATCATGTGCCCAGCATGTGACAATCACGTGGCAGTCGTGCTTGTTTATGATGAAAATAACTATACACTGAGTTTCACTCAGCCCAATGGGATCGCCCAGAGCAGGAATCCTAGGAATGCATTGATTTCTTAACGTTGTTTTTACAAAACTGAGGTCACTGGTGGCTAGAACTGACATTTTCCACTCACTCTTTGCAGCTGTAAACTAAGAAAAATTACTTGAAATCATAGCAGCCTACAAAATAGTACAGTTAGGTTAAACAGTAATTCAAAATAAATAGAACAATAACTCAAAATTATACAAACAATCAAGAGTGTTCACTATCTAATACCCACTTAGGCTTCAGCAGCTCCAGAATTCTGGATTCTGCCCTTTTACTGAAATGAATGATCAGGATAGAGGGTGTAAGTGACTCCACAATATTTATCTCTGTTCACTACGGGCAGATTTTAAAGTATCCTAATGATTTTAGCTCTGATACCTGTTAAGTAATAAGCAGTGAAGGATTTAGTTTCCCCTTTACCTGCTATTCCTCCTTCCCTTAGGGCTACTGATTGCCATGAAAACATTCACACTTTTAACTGTGCCACCAAAAAAAGAGTGACTTGCCTTAAAAATTCTGACTTTAAACATCAGTCATTTAGCACACAGGGGAATTTGGGAAATGGCAAAATAACCCAAAACAGTGGAAAATAATAAAAGTTATTTGTGGTAACAGCCACTGGGGAATTCAGTGTTTGGGACATCAGAAGCCCAGCAGATGGATCTGTCTGTCTCATGATGAAAGAAGTAAGAGAAGCTAAACTTCCCAGTGCTCTGTGCTTATGCCTCATCATTCCAATAGCCTGGCTAACCCTCAGAGCTGCTTCTGATGTGGAATTGGAGGATTGGGCAGTATACCAGCTGGATCAGGGAGCCACTTTCACCAGGAACTATGACTTTCATTAGTTGCCAAAATTCTTCTTTCTTAATGAGTGGCAGCAGCACTTGACCCTGCCAACGGGTAGCAAGTCCACAGGAGAGAGTGTGCCAGGATTTCACTGTTGCCCAGAAAGATGTGAATGATTAAAAAAACCGTTTGTTTTTTTTTTTTTTCAGTGAGCAGCTTTCTTTCTTGTTTAGTAAACACCAAGCTAGCCAGGCTGTGCAGTACCACAGTTTACAGTTTAATTGCAGAGAAAACACTGTGGGTGCACTGTACCTGCACTAAGGGAAAGCAGCAACTAGCAAAGAAGAACAGTTGAGGCAGAGAGAAAAATGCTGGCAAAACAGAATAATGAAAACAGAGAGTAAGGGACTGGATGAAATTAAACTCAGGAACAGCAAGATGTTATCAGTGTTTTTCACCAGAGATTCGATGCCCAAGCTTTGGCTCTTACATTAAGTCTAGGTAGCACTGCATGAGATTCTTGCTTGATGTAGATAAATCAAAGCTGCTTTGCAATTTGGAATATGTGAAATCTCTCAGCACCTTTTGATGCTTCTGAGAGTGGAGATGGTGAAAAGTGAAGAACAGTCTTGAGTTCTCATCCCACCCCCTGAGGGAGGGAGCTTGGGCAGCCTTGCTCATGTTGATCTCACATGAATGTCCATCAATGCTCTCAGCTGCTAGGCATACAGAGCAGCATAACCTGTCTCCCCCTCTGTCAAACATCCAGTAAGCTGCACTCAGCTGTTCAGGTGCCAGCTACAGACAGTCTTTTGGTAGCAGTGCCACGTGAGCTAAAATCTTGCTTTCCTTTGAGACAGCAGAGACCACTGGACCTGAAAACGCATTGTGAGGATGACTTTGCTAGTTCTTTCAGCTGTCATTGCTGGAAGGGCATTATGAGGGAAGAACATTATCTCATTCATGTTAATGCAATCCATGCTGTCTTGCATTTACTTTCTGTCAGGGCTTGAAGTCTGAGTTGTAAGCTGGGTTTTTCCAGGTGTCAGATGTATCTGCATCAAAAATGAGTGCCTTGCCTCTGTGTCTTCCTCTTCCTTAGCAAACTGAGAGAGAAAGTAAACAGGTAAAGGCAAAATATTTTACTTGTAGAAACTTCATGGCATGAATCTGAGTTGTTATGGGATTTGAGCATAAATTCACGTGTTTCTTTTCCACCACACACACTCCCCCTTCATTTGAGTCTTTGAAGAATTGTGTGTCCATATGTTTAAAGCAGTTTTCAGCACCTGGGATCCCATTTGGTTAAATTATGTGCTGTGTTGCTGTTAAAGCCATCACGGTGCTTTGTGGACCAAGTATAAGTTTAGTCTGTAACTTTTACAATGGTATCTGCCTTCTAGAATTTGTGAATTATAATAATACTTGTTAAATTTTTCCTTTGCTCTTGGTAATGAGGAAAGTTTTATGAAGACAATTATTCTTCCATCTGTGGTTATATCATTCAACTTTAATTTCTCTGTCCTGTGTTATTCCACCTACTACACTCAGCATCCCTGCTCCCGCTGGTACAAGCTGTTGTCCCAGTCTGCTCCAAACTTTTAATCTGTGAATCTTGGTGTTTGTTCTAAGTCCTCATTTGCTGCAGTGTCCCTGTGAGTGAGCTTCTGCTGGCCTTCCTGCCCTTTCAATCCTCCAAATTAATTCCTTTCACTTCCAAATTTCTATCTTGCTGCTGCTGCAAAGTAGATTGTATTCCTGATACTATGATTTCTGTGAGTAACATTACACTGTTTATCAGTGAACCCCAGCATGGTTCCTGCTGCTTGATTGGATACCTATGCTGACCTAGCATGCAGCAGCAATTTCTTTCTCCCTCCTCAATGCTATTTTTGTTTCTTGCCCTCTTGATCATTACTAAGTTTTGGGGGTGTTTTTGAATCAGCTAATGCTCATTCATATAATTTTCTTTACCTCATCCCTGTCCAATAAACCTGCCACATTTGATTTGCTCTGTCATTTATTTGACTCCTTTGGCTTTGAGTGTGAATATACATATGTTGTATATGGACCTGCTTTCACTTTTTTCACATGGCTTTTTCAATATGGCCAATTTCAGCCATACTTTAGAGAAGAAAAGCTATCCAGGAAAATTAAGCTTCTACCCTTTCTGTGAAAACTATAGCACTGGACTGGGCTCCCCAGGGAAGTGATCACAGCAGCAGTTTGACAGAGTTCACGAAGTGTTTGAACAGCACTCTCTAGCCCATGGTGTGATTCTTGGGAATGGTCCTGTGCAGGGGGAGGAGTTGGATTAAATGATCCTTATGGGTCCCTTCCAATTTAGCAACTTCTGTGATTCTTTGTGATTCTGTGATTCTATTACTGGAGCAGAAGGCACATTTTAAAGATGTTTTGCTAATGTATGTCTTTCTCAGTTGCCAGTATATATGGAATTTGTGTACAATTGCTGTGAAAAATGAATCAAGTTTAATTACACATAGCTTTTTAAAAAATTATATCTTACATTCTTTACCATAGTAAACAAATTACTTTTTTGTTTTTTTCTGAAGGCGTGTTTGATAGACTGGGGTTTCTATCTTTTCTTGCATGTACCTGAAAGCTGCTTTTGACACCCTTCTTGCTTTTTCTTTTATGGGCTTCACAGGCTGGTCTTGAACAATTTTCTGCTACCCTGCTCTAAATAAGTCACTCCCACACTTAAGTATCCNGGCTGGTCTTGAACAATTTTCTGCTACCCTGCTCTAAATAAGTCACCCCCCCCCTTAAGTATCCTGTGTGGCCTTTTTTTTTTTTTTTTTAAACAGCATTTATCATATGAGTTTATTTTTAGCCCTTTAATTTTCTTCTCCTGTAAAAAATTGCTGGTTGAATGGAATCTCCCTTCTTTGGCTTTATCTTGCCAGAGGTTATTCTACTGAGACTGTCAATGGAAATGCATGAAACTGAAAAGTATGCAACAGCAAAGAGTAGCTCTAATCCTTTAGTGACATTCTAGAAGCAATGAGGTCTTTCAGGGGTAAAATAGGTTCATAGTTCAGGCTATAGCTATATTATGTCTCATCCCTGGGTTACATTGAAAAATGACTTCTGTTTCAGTACAGATTTCCTGGCATGGAGAATAGTATTGCATGGGTGACAGCATCTGTTTGGATGACTCTATTTCCAATTTCCAGAGCTCTTCAGAAAAGCTCTGTTACTCTTGAGAGTTTCTGCTGTGGCAATTCTTATTTTGCTTTGCCCCATCCAAAGGTAATTTTCTTTATCATCCATTAATTTCAGTAGTGATTTGATACATGGAAACAATAAGATCTGCAGTGGGGCTGTTTTAATTGAATACAGTTGAATGAAATAAAACAAGAGGCGTCAGGGTAAGGCTGTGCAAGGAAAGGACTGTACAATACTTGCACACAGAGGTGAGGATGGTTGGCACAGGCTATAATGCTTATGAGGGGCAAACCTTATCTCTACTACTAGATTTTTCCATTTTCAAATGTTCTGTCATGTACATATTTCATCTCTTTGTCTGTGGTAACCTCAAATATAAATACTTTTCCCCCAAAATTTCCCACATGACATTTCAGGTAAGAGTGAACAGTTCAACATGTTACCTGTGGGGACGTGTTTAATTGTCATTCCTTGCCTAGGTTCTGTCAGGTACTTTCCTCAACACTGCCTTTTTGGTGAAAGATTATCCCTCATTGCTGACTGTTCCAGATGTCATGGAAGAGCAATTAGGTATTTCCTGTTTTCTGTATTGTCATTAGAATTGCAAGGATTCTTTCCATCTGATGTTAGGATGCTTTCTGAATCCAGAGATTTACTAAACATGTTGTTCAAAATTATTATGCTTGAGAGGAAGATATAAATTTCATTGAGTGACACTTGCATAAATCATCTTTGCTATCTTTTGTCAGTGAGGGAGCTACTCATCCCCCTGCCCAGGCTTGAAAATGCTCTCTTTCTTTAGAAGAATGAATAAATAAAAGAATGGAAATTTATAGTGCCTGGAAGTGGGACTTCAGAATCTCTGAGAAGGATGTTCAAACACTTCCTTGCATGATAATAATAAATTTTATCACAGTTGACTACTATGTTTCTTAAATTACCTCTAAATATATCTACAGCAGTGCAAAACTATGCACATTTTTGCAGAGTATTTTGTACACAACTCAAAGGAGAATGGGGGAAGTGATCTAAGTCTGGGTTATCTAAGGAAGGAGGAGGAAGATTTTTTAGTGCAGTACCCAAGAAAAGGAGAATTAAATTTGGTGTGAGAAAATTTTAAAGATTTACATTGAACTCAGCTGCAATTTTAAGATCCTGTTTTACCCAGATGAGCAGAATCGTATTGGGAGAGTGCTATAGAGAGAAAAGATGTGAAAAAAAAGACTTAATAGCATTGGTGAGACTCATGCTTATGACAGCTTCTGAAAGCTCTGTTCCTGTACCCGGTCAAAATAAAATTGCCATGCTAAGTTGCCAGAGATACATTCACGTACAATATAAATTTGGGATGAAGAGTGCCATAAACATGGCACAGGTTTGGCTTCTGTAGGAGAGAAGTTCTTTAATCTGTAATGCAAATTTGAAAAGTTGTATAATGAACATAAAAAGCAATATAAGAAAATCATGTAACTTAAAATTGCTGTGGGGGACATTATTTTTAGAATGGTGCAAGTAGGAACAATTTAAAATTACTGCATAGTGCAAAAGATTCTTTTCCATAAAAGTGGAAATTGTGGAATGCTTACATCACAGTTTCTGAGAGGAGACTAGAAAGAAAATCTGTAGAGTGAATCTCTGGAACAAGGATCTTGCCTTTCCAACACTCTTGACCTCCATGGCAGAGATCTGAAGGGACTGATTATTTCAGGGATGCCCTACAACATCCAACTCAGTCTCAGACAACTAACAAGAAACACACAATTTTCTATTAACAGAGTGTAGAATGAATCAGTCTGTTTTATAGCATGCCCTCTTGTAGTTAGCCTGTGAAGGCATTCCTAAGATAATGCATGTAAAAGTAACTTTTTTTTTTACAATGCTCAACGATAGTGTGCTTTGTTTTTCCATGCAGAATAGAGAATTTTATTTACAGCAACTTATCACAATAAAAATAATAATTCAGTATTCCACATTCCTCCACTTAGTTATAGCATGGGGATCTAACCAATACCTTGATCACAATATGTCCTTTTTACCTAAAATCATCATCTAGCTGCATCTAAGTTTTTGCTGTTACAACAGACAGCTTCCATTGCTGATGCATTGCCATCCCCAGCAACTGATTTTGGACACAAAGCTCCACTGGCAGAAGTGCTGGGAAGTGCAGTAACTCTGAGCCAAGCCAGCAGGCTCATAGAACACTTCCCTGTGAGTCACAGGAGACTTCTCTGTGAGTGACCACAGGCGTGTGTTCCACCAGAGCTCCTGCCCAGCTGTACCATAGGGATGAGCTCTTCTGTTGGGAATCACAGAGGGAAGAGTGCTTGGAGTATTAAGCAGCAAAAGACAGGTGGATCTATTGAAGGAGACCAACTGTGTGCCACAAGTACCCTGAACAAATGCCTAGTTCTGAGGAAATAATTTTTGTCCTATGCCTTAATAAGTAAGCTTTTGGTTTAGGCACTGGCAAGTGTTATGCTGAGAGTAAAATCAGCAGCACTGATCCAGGTGCAGATAGAATTTTTTCTGGCTCAGTGGAAGAAAGTCCGGGTGCTGAGGAGGATGCTGAGATAAGGCAAATTGTTCGTGCCCTCCCATCGAATGTACTGGAAGTGCTGTGAAGTGCTCAGGTGTTGCCACTAGGTGTTACTCTCTCAGAAAGGAGCAGACTGACTGTGTCTCTGGGTAAACCAAAAGAGTATGTGGGAACCTAAGTTGACAAATTATTGCTAGAAACTTTCAGATTAAAAAAAAATATTTTTAGCTTAATATGCATAATTTGAAAAATGAGTCATTTTCAGGATTTTCCCTGCACTGTGATTTGAGAGACATCCAGACTGATAATTGAGGGAGACATGCTATGTAGTTGCAAGGATGAAGATAGGAAGTAGATTTGACTGAAGTGAAACAGCTCATGGGGCATGGAAGTACTCCTGCAGCATGCACCTCTCAACCCTTTTGACTGATGGACAGTTTTTGTGGCTGATACAAAAGGAAATTAAATGATCTGATGGAGTTTTGAAGTGGTAAATAAAACCCAAGTGAAATCTAAAGACTGTGATACCTCAACAAAATGTGTATTGGTGGTTCAACAAAAAATTATGCATTTGGGACAACTCTTTTGGTAAATGCTATGTTGTCTAAAGTAACGTTTTTTCTCCTTGCTCTGATGAATAAGTGGGGAAGAACAGGATCGTGGATAACTGGTTTGGTATGGCTGATATACTGCAGCTAATGTTTATTGTAGTGTCTAAGCCCTATCAGTCTAGTTCTAATATTTTACTTGCATGTGTGACCTAAAAGAATTTTGAGTGTGTTAAATTATTTTAGGGGGTTGATATTACTAGTTTGTAATGTCTTTCAAACATTTTTGCTTTCGATAAATTAATATTTTCTAACACTTTGCCCTCATCTGTACCCAAAATAAAAAGAACCCAGACCTAAAATACTTTGTCAAAAAGATAATGACCAAACCAATCTGACACCGTTTGTGTTCGGGAACTGATACTTATAAACAAACATTGATTCCATGTCACTGATCTGTTTGAAAGCTGGCTCAACATCTGTTACTGTTTGGCAGAGGGGCACAGAATGTACAGATTTTTAAAGCCTTGCAAAATGTTCTCATATTTATTTAATGATTGATATTTCATTGCAATTAATAACCTGATAAATTTCTTCACCAGAGGTAGGAGGATGGGAGAAGTTAACAGAAAAGCACATCTGCTAGTCTTGTGGAGATCCAACAAACTTTTAAATGAGATTCAGGCTTGGAATTCCTTTTGAGTTTATTTTCATCCTGAAATCCAGAGAGGTTAGTAATGGGCTGAAAGGAAACACACTGTATTGCCATGAAATGTGTCCCAGAGGAGCCTTTACAATTGGTCTATCACCAGTTTCATTAGTCAAATGTTTTCACTGGAGAAATAATGAGAGGCTGGCTGTTTTCCTAGCAAGTGAATACCACCATCTATGACACTTCTATGCTTTAAAATATTCCATCTCACAAATGATAGTAATCATGTAGTCATAATCAGAGTGGATAAAGACTTCTGAAAATACTGTTTAGAAATTCTGTGAGCAAGAAAGACATTTAAATATATATATATAATTCATTAAATGGCAGAATTGTGAAATTTTGAAATGAAGAAAGATAGTTGCCATTTAAATGTTCAAGTGTTCTATTCAAGATACTTTTGTTTACATTTGAGGTACACTGCCTTTAAATCAGATATTCAAATGTTAATGTATTTAGATGTTATTCTCAATAAGTTTCATGGTATTGAAATGTTCTGTAAGACAATAAGTAGATATCCCCAAGCTGATGCTAAAAGAACTGGAACCAGAGAGGTACAATCACTCCACTAGTCTCATGCAGTTTGTTGCTTAGCCTGGCAGCAGCTGGTGGAGCTGAGATTGAAGCAGGAATCATTAGCAGCACTTTGCAGTGTTCCATGGATGCCTGCTTTGCCTGGGGGCAGGCTGAGATCCCCTGCAAGAAACACACAGCCCAGAGCTCCTACACTTCCCTGTGGAGCCTGCAGCAAAGTTGCTTTGTCTTTTCCAAGGCTAACTGGGTAAACATGGCTAGAGGTTGGCTAAACATCAGCTTCATATCTTTAAATGGGGCACTTCACTAGAGCACACAGCTGTGTTCTCAGGCAACTGAATTTACAAAACTAGGGATTTAAACTTAGTGCCTCGTTTAACTTAGCTAGAACTGTAGCAGCCAGTGCTGCCAAAAA
>VXBB01018049.1:272715-292261 GCA_013399915.1 Illadopsis cleaveri | reverse complement strand
AAAAAAAAAAAAAAGTGAAAGGATAGCTGGCAAATCTTGAAAAGTACCTGTGTTGGTAAAAAGAAGCTATTTTTATGATCAAGTTTTAGGAAAAACCCTTAATTTCACTATAATATAATGGGGTGCAATTAAAGTTGACAAATTAAGCAGTGAAAATTGAAAAAGGCCAAGATTTTGGTTTTTGTGCTGACATGACTATGCATCATGGCACAATATTTGCTCTCTATAAGTTCTCTCAGTCCCTATTCCTCCCAGTATATTCTGCAGAGGTTTTGAGCTTGAATCATTGAGCAAGCAGCAGAGTGACTTCTTCTGGGTTTAATTTCTTTCACAGAACAGATGCTGGGGAAACTGTAAAAGCCTGAACTAGGACAAGTCCAGTAGAAAGAGAACTAATTGAGAGCACAAATAGACAACAGCCTCTGTTGATCATATGTGAAGTTACTTTTCTCGAATGCTTGTAGTTGTACATGTTTGAATCTGTTTAACTATTATGTGCATTGCCTTTGCTTTACATAATAAAAGTTTTATTCAGTTATGATACAAAGCTTTGCAATTTGAGAAAGCCATAGGAACACGGCTTCCCAATCTTGTTCTGGAAAAGTGCAGAGCTTGTTTCATGGTATTATCTTCAGTTAACAAATAAATTTTTTCTGAAACACAAGGCTTTGAAAATTTTGACACCACTGACACAAATTTTTATGAGATCAGTGAAGGAAAATGGGGTCGGATCCTATTACCAAATGATTGATTGGAACTCTTTTAGTAATGATATTCCCACTATTTCAACCCTTGAGTAAATTTGCTAGTAGAAAAGCTATTTAATCTGTCATTTCCTTCCACAATAAAATTCTTTAGTAGAAGAAAAATGAATGTTTACTAGATATTTGCAGTCTATAATGAAAGAAAAAAAATTAAATTGGAATATTTTGATTTCAGAAGCACAAACAGTTGATGCTAAAAAGTAAAAATCATCTTCCCCAAACATGGCACACATCAATTTAAGTTTAATTAAAAGTAACAACATCAATGCCATCTTGATGCTTGTCAGGATATTGAAGAGCTGTTGGCAGATGCTGGCAATAGAGCAGTAAATATGAATCTTTGCCTGTTGTATCACTTAATTTTTTAATGAAATCACACTGCTTATGGAGTATTCAGGTACGTTCAGGCCCACAGGGTATTGTGTACACACAGCACAGCATAAGCCAACCTGTTTTCTTAGGTGAAATCTATGCAAGT
This sequence comes from Illadopsis cleaveri, assembly GCA_013399915.1. Lineage (NCBI taxonomy): Eukaryota > Metazoa > Chordata > Aves > Passeriformes > Timaliidae > Illadopsis > Illadopsis cleaveri. Next base: position 291,019 of record VXBB01018049.1, on the reverse strand, counting down.
CTAAAAATAACTCTATGAACATATGTGCTACAGTATTTTGAGGTAACCTTTGTTTTCTCACAACTTAATGTAATAAATCAAAATCATAGAGCCAAGCACATGCTGTCTCAGCTCTTCTTGCACAGCAATACATCACTTCTCAGTGCAAGAAGGGAACTTTGGATTTCTATACAATATGAAATCAGTAGAAAGTACTTATGGTAGGGTTTTAAAAAGAAATAGTAGCATTTATAAAGAACTTACCTCTTTAAAAAACCCACATTTTGCTAACAAAAAGGGTGGCTGATAGGAGAGTAACTTTTTATTGAACTTTTTTACCACTTTAAGGGCTCTATACTTATAGATCACCTGCTGGGTGGTTGCTAGCTGTTCATTATCTTGTGGTTTGTGTTAGATGAGAGCAAGGTTTGCTCACCACAAGTCTATCTCAGAGCAACTTCAATAATACATGGGCCTTTCACGTTCTTGTGGGTTTTCTTCATGGTCCAAGTACTTAGCGACTGGAGCTGCTTTCATCATCTGAGGAGTAAAGCAAATTGATATTGAAGCTGAAGTAACATTGCTCTGTTTTGGCAAGTCTAACACGTGTACTGTCTTCGGTGGGAAAAACTTTGTTAGGTTATCACTCACCATTATTAAAGCAGCTCAAGCGTTTAAAATGTGAAAGTAAATTGCTTGTGGAAAACAAACCAAGCTTGCGACTCTGAAAAATCAAACAGCTGTTGTGCTTGACAATGAAGGGCTGTGGATGCCAAAGAGAAGCTGTTACTGTTCAGCCTGACAGAAGGACTGAAGGGAAGGAGGAAGATACAAGGAAGCTGATACTAATGTCAGCAGTACAGAGGACCATTAAGGAGGCAAAAGGAAGGGTTGTGCAGGAAAGTGTAATACGTATCCAAAGTTTACAAAGGCACCATCCATGCCTTCAAAGACCTTCATCTATGTAATTAATGAGTATTAATAGCTCTTAGAACAATAACAACAAATACTGCAGGAAAGGTGCTATCAGTTTTCTGGTTTATGTGGCTTGGATCTTGACATGGTCGACCTAAGTAGCAAGGTGGAGTTCAGGTGTTTAGTTGTTTCAGCAGAGTTTTGCCTTTTGTTTGGAACTGCTGTAGGCTCATGCAATGTCCTTTCTTATGACATTATGCCTTTGTCAATTAAAAAAATCTAAATCTGCAACCTAATATTTGTCTGCAGGTGAGTGAAAGATCACTCATGTAATTTAGAGTTATATCTTTTAGCTGGTTTTCCTCAAACCTGAAAGCGGAATGAGATACTACAAATCCTCTTAAATTTCTTGAGGAGAGTTTGCAGTGTATTTTTTAAAGGTATTTTTATATTACTGTTACAAATACGAACTAGTGTTAGAAGTATGGTTTATACAGAAAAAATACACGTAGCTAAAAATGCATCAAATTGAATTTTGGATAAAATAATTGCTAACAGTCTATAATAGATTTAAATAAAGGTATGACTTACATTTTTTGTAAAATTATCTGCTTGTAAATTAAAAGGTTGGATTATGATTCGTAGATCGGAACAATGATATGGAATCATTGACAGAAGACTGATTCAGCAGCTCATTGTGCAGGTGTTTTTGGCTTGTCTTCTAGTTAAATTCTTAATTCTTTTCAGTTTTTCTTCACATTTGGCCTTCAAATATTCCTAATATCTGTGGAATGTGGTCTTTTATATGGTAGCAGCCTCAACTAGCCCCTGTGTGTTGGTTTTCTTTTCCTTAGGGTGGATTCTGAACTTAATGTGTTCTCTGCAGTTGGAGTTTACTGCTAGTCTGAGTGATGAGGACAGTGCCATGAGGCCAGGCCAGAACAAAACCTACCCATTTACTTCTGGTATAATGGGTGAACATAAAGAAGAAATATTACTGTGTGAGTCTGGCTTTTTGTCTGTCTTTAACAGCAACTGAAGAGTGTCCAGAGATCAGTCTTTTGCCTCATCAAGAGCTCTGACTGAAGGCTTCACCTTCTTCAACCAAAGTAAAACACCCCAACCAGTCCTGGAATAATCTTTTTAGTAAGTCCAGGTCAGTGAGTAAATATTAAAGTTCATGGTATAATAAGAAAGGGGGGAACAGGAGGATTCTTGGCTTAATTGTTCACCTGTTGGAAAAGAAGAGTTACTTGAAGGGAGATGAGAGCAAGGAACCTTCGTGCAACCTCTTGGACAGCACTGGTGCTGGTCACAGATGAGAAAGACAGGCCATCACTGTGGGGAGTTCCAAAGTTGGCACATTTTTTGTCTCCTATCAGAAGGTCACAACGTAGTGGGGTGATGTATTACATACAAATGCCATATGGCACCTCTTGACAATACTGCTGTAGTTAAAAATAACACCTCAACACCATAAGACAACTGTGGATTTTAAGAATGTGGTTTTTTCAATGTATCCTATTAGCAAATTTGCCATTGCATTTAATCTGATTACATTCAGGGAAAGGAGACCAGCTATGGTTTTAAAAACATGTTTTCTACAGTAAGTCACAAGAAATACTTGAATACAGAAGGTAAATAAACAAACACATCTGTTTTAAGACAGTAATCACTTTATTGTAAATGATGTCAAGCGTAGAAAGAGACAAGATATTCCACTCAGACTATGCAATCCCTTTCGAGATAACTTTCTTAGGTTAGGCTTAAATGCAGCATATAAAATGTTAATTGAAGTAATTCTGCTTTTGTTGCCTGTGAATTATTCAGATCTGAGTATCTGCTATGTGTAGTCTGCAAGTTCATAGAAGAATCTTATCTAACTACTCTGACAGTCAATCGTTAGAAGCTTTAAGAAAGTTTAATGTGCTCAAGTACTGTAACTCAGCTGATTGCATTAACACGGCTCAAAGAGATATATTTGTACAATAAAGATTATTAAGAAAAAGTTAGTTACATGTTTTGAAGGCAGATGTTTTCAAACCACAATTACATCCAGTAAGAAATTGTCATGCAAAAGTCAGTCTTTTCTAAGTCATAGTTGTCTTTGCCTCTGCTGAAACACATGCCTCTTCTGAATGTTTGGCATATCTTGCAGCTACAAAACAACTCATCAATAAGCAGCCCTTTAACAATTATATAAAAATATCTAGAAGTAGCACAAATTGATTTAAAAAGTGTAATGATCCAAGACCTGGCACGCGAAGAAGTAGTTGAGTGGAAACTGCAGTGAGGTAGGGGCTGGACCTCTACTACTCTCCTAGGCAGTGCTTTTCACCTTTCCTGTCTTGTCGTCCTTTTGTCTGCTTGCCATTTTCTTCATGACAGAGATGACCTACAACTGCGTGTGTGCTGTGGTACATGACATTGCACACTGGGGCATGGGACAGGGGAAGTGTTAAATCATGTCCCTGCAATATGAAAGCATAGAGTATGACAGAGATAATAAGAGTGCTAGGAAGAGATGGGTGTCATCATGGTTTTCTGGCTTTTTTCTCTTATTTCTTGTAACAGTCATTTCTGTAATGTGATGATAGAAATAATTTGGCATGTGGAGTGTGCATGGGTGGATGGATTTCTAGGAGAAGGATGTAAAGAGGAAAGAAAACGTATATGGAGGGAAATGTGGGAATTTGTGAAAAAGAGAATGGATACAAAGTCGGTATTTGCCATGGAAGGAAAAATGATCCTGAAGTTTTTAAGGAAATTGACTTCAAAACCTTTTCATACTCCTTATTAAAGATGGGAGAGTTTTCAGGGAAAGCAAGTTTGGCACAGAATTCAAAAGGCAACAAATGTTTTTATTTACTTCTGTGACTAGCATCCTAAACTTTATTTTGAATGTAGCATTACACATGGCACACTTAAGAATGAGTGTGGTCATAATGACTTTTCTCAGAATGGGGAAGAAGATTTTTGGGCAATTTCCTTAAATTTAGAGATCCTGTGTTCAAAGTGGCCTAGAAACCTGGTTTGGTGTTCCTTTGATCCTACTCTGCATTCCAGCCTGCCACAGTAAGCTCCACTATAGCAGAATTCACCTTAATATAAAGGCCAAATGCATTTACTTTTCAGAACAAATGAAAGCCTCAGTCTTTTCAAAAGGTATCAAACAATGCAAACAGCTTCATGGCCTGCAATCAAGCCTGCCCCTGGTTCTTGGAAACATTTTCTTGTTTGCTGCATCTAAATACTGGGTTCAGCCAACTGCTTTCTATGTCTCGGGTCTCACCATAAAAAATCTCTTTATGTATGCAGGCCCAGGTTGTTTACCTGGTTCTATTTTCTCTGTATCTGCATTTCTCTGAATAATTTCATAAGGAGGCAAAAGGGTAAGAGGACACAACAACTCAGTTTCCAGGCTTTTTTTTTTTTTTTAATCCACATGCTAGCCTGGATATGTTTTCTGGACGTTCCTTCTTATCACAGAATCAGCTAGATTGGAAAAGATCTTTGAGATCATCAAGTCCAAATGACCAAACACTGCCCTGTCAACTGACAATGACACATCCAATCTTTCCCTAAGCATTTCCAAACACAGTGACTCCACCACCTCCCTAGGCAGCCCATTCCAAAGCCCAGTTGCTCTTTCTGTGCAGAAAAAGCCTTGGTCCTCCTTCTACTGTGCCTTTATAGTTCATGTAGTGATTTTATGTGGTGTTTCTCTTGATAATTGGAATAGATTTTCAGGAGCTGATTAAAGATAAGTAAAATTGTCAGAGGCAATATGCAGTAATCGCTTTGTTCTTCAGAGAGCTTAAGAGAAGTGCCTGACACTCAAAAGAGAATTTTCTTATCCAGGATTTTCTATGAAAGTGAGAGATGATAAATAGATGTGTTCCTTTTGAAAACCACTCAAAAATGCTTCAGTACACAGTATTATTACAAACCACTATTGCAAATCATTTGCTAGTGATGCATGAGTGAGTTAAAAGTGGCTTTGGACATGAATTATTCCTCGTGGTAACATCTACTATTCAAATAAATATTAGACAGCATTTTGGCTTAAAAAATGTGGGGGAAGAAAGAAAGAAAGAAAGGAAACATGAAAGAAATATATTTTTTGTTCATTTGTTGATGTTTATGTGCCTCTCAAGGGATACGACAGAAATGTGCAACTTCTTTGGACCTCAGTATTATCCCTCTAGTACAAAAGAAGCAAAGATTTCTTGTTCAGTTGTATAAATAAAAGCCGTGTGGATGTGGTTGAGATGGCAAATGACTCCAGTAATGCAGTGCATGGTGGCCTTCAGAGACTGGCTGTCTGGAGGCTGTGAAGAGGACATGATGCTCACAACATCAGCCAGGAGAGGAGCATAGGCTGGAAAATTGTTAGGAAGAGATTTAACTCTTATCCTAAGCTATGATATGTGTGCAAATTGTCTTCTGCAGTGTTAAAGAGAGGCTGTAAAGTGCTACCTGAATTTAACACTGTGTTCATGTCAGGCTGAAAAACAATTGTCAGTGATGGCTTTACAACTTTAATTAACTTGGTCTTCATTTACAAACCCCCAAAGAGTTTGAAGTTACACTACAAACGTGATATCAAACCTGCACTGCATGTACTCATGTTAAGTTTCTACATATGCTTTGGAACTATGTATATCAGAACAATATACCTTGTGAAACAGGGTGCTGTCATTTTATGAATTATGTGGTATTAAAAAAATCTGAACATCTAGATATATTTGACCCTGTTAAATATCCTTATTTTATTTCAGGTTTTCTAATCACTCTGTAGATCTCTCACATTTCTTCCTATTGTCCATATACTGACAGAGACACTCATAACACTTTTTTCCTTCTAGGCACATACTTTTGTATTTTGACTGGTTTTGCCTTTTTTAATTTTACCCGCTGCTTTCTGTGTGGCAGGGATTGGGTGTTACTAGCATTTCAAATTACATTCAGGAAATGTGCAAATTGCCTGGAGAGCAGTAGAAAGATGCTGCATCCATTTCTTACTGTAATTGAGTAAGATAACAAGGCCATGATTTTCACCTTGAGTGCCACCAGGAACTCAGGGATGGGGAGTGGTACAATTTTCATATGGAACATATAATTCTTGAGCATTTGAATGGCCTGTGCAAGCTGTCAGGGGACTGGACTGTTGGTGTTGATGGCCAGCCTGTTGCTAAACAAATGCAGGATGTGCACTGGTGCCCAGGTGGGTTGAGTGTAAGCTGCCATGTGAACTGCTTAGCAATGTTTGGGGGATGGTATAGGCTGTTTGGAGGGGATCTGTCCTGTGAATAGAGAGAGCTCATGCCTGCTTCTGCTCTCCTTGCCAGACTGCTGGGTATCTCTCACTGGCAAGTGGCTTTTCCTGGCTGTGCTGTTGCTGCTTTGGCAGTTTATATATTTTCTTTATTAAAAAGGAAGCTTTTGGTGATGTGGATTGTCACAGACTATGCATTGTCACAGAGTATGCACTATGTATTTGTGCCTTGCTGTCACAAGGCACTGCTGTGAGCTGTCAAAAATCCCGGAGAATTTTCAACTGTCAAAACTTTTTGTAATTTCCCCAGCAGAATATTTTGCTGTGGCCATTCCGTCCATTCTTGTTTTGAGATTTTTGCCTGCTTCTTGCCATTCCCTGCAATTACCAGGTCCACTGCCATTATTTTTTAACACACATTCTGATACACACACACCCACACACACACCCTCCTCCCAATTTTTTATTATTGCTTCTCATGTGGTTTATTTGTTCCTCTCCTCTTTGCAGTAGAAGTGCCTCCCTCTTTGGAGGTTTATTGCTGGTGCTTCTTATCTACTGCTGTGACGTTGCTTTGAAGGATTATCACAATTCACTAAAAATCTTTTGGGTAGGAAACACATTAAAATGGCAGCTGAAGAATGCTCTGGTCCTTTACATCTTGGACACTGGTGTACTCAGATCTGAATGACAAGACTTGCACTGTGGGCAGAAGAGCCATTGAGTCTGAGTTAACTTGATAGAAGCTGTTCCAGTTGTTAATGGGCTTCCTTAAGGAAGCTTAATTTGGGGGCTGTTTGTTTCCTTCTTGTGAAACGGACTGTGAAGTGAAATGAAGCTGAGGGAAGATAGGTAGGAAGAATAAGAAAGCAGGAAGAAATTTCAGCTCCAGATGGGCTGCCTGTTTTGATTTTGCTTTGAATTTTGTCATCTTCTTTTTTCCTAGGTTGGCTTGACTTTCCAGACACAGATTTTAGTCTAATCCTGAATTATTTGTAATTTAAATGTATTTTAGTTATAATCAGCTGAACAAGTACATAGAAAAAAAAAAGAAACATGCTTTTAGTTCACATAATGTAAATGCTGGGTTGGGGACTCTCTCACTTTCAAAAAGAACAAATTAGTTTCGAAATTTTTGCTGAACTGGAAGTTGGAAAATTGTTGACTTTTAAGTAGATGTGCAGTGTTCTGTTTTCAGGCTTTCTACACTTGGTTTTAAAATGAGTGGAAAGAAATTGTTGAAACAGAAAGAAACTTGTCTTAACAGCACAGTTATATGCTTGACGCTTGATATAGCACTGGAGTCTTAAAAGTCCTGTTTCTCTTGCTGGAAACTGTAACTTAGTAATTTTACCTGAAGTGGAGTGTACCTCAGACAATGAGACAGTGACATTTATTAGCTATTCAAGTTTTCTCCATGTGATGCTTGGTGCTTCCTTAGAGAGTTCAGTGGCAGAGGTGAGAGAGGTGAAGTTTTTTATTGTTGTTGTATGGGTCTGGCCAGGGTGGGATCTGATTCTTTCCTTAGCTGATCAAATACTCTGCTGTGACAGTTCCAGCTTCTCAGGGAACTGCACCTGATGACAAAAGCATTGTATTAGCAAACAGAAAACTACCTGCAGGTTAGAAATTTGTGTTCCCATCCCTGCAGCACAACACTGTAGAAGTGAAAGGCAAGGAATTACGAAAGGAAAGGAAATTGTTAATAACACATAAAGTATTAGAAATTTATCTAAAAACAGTTTTAGAGAATTGTGTGAAAAAGCATTTTCTGGCAGCATGTTGATTGTATATGTAGAGGAGAGAGAGATTGATTACATATTATAAAGCCTTAATTGGCAGCCACCTGAGTGAAGTATTCTTTTTGGTTCTAAGGGCTATAAAATTGTCCCTCCCTAGACAATGGGTTAATGTAACTTTTCAGGTGTCCTCAAAAAGTTGTTGCTTAGAGAGTAAGTTGCTTCTGACTCCTGTAATAGATGAGAAATGCATACTCCTTCTTGAACCAGAAGGTAATAGGAAAGTGGTATTTGTGGTTTGCAGACTGACTCTGCTTGCAGAGACAATGCATCTGTCCTTGACCTTCACACACCCAGCCAGCTGAAAGCACTGGCAGAAAGAAAATGGTCTCTTCACAATAGATCAAGCAAGGATGGTAGGGGCTTTTCAGTATTCTATAGTAGTTACTAATGGAAAAATAACAGCTCAAAATAATTCTCTAAAATGTTTGGGTAGAATGGGCTTAACAAGAAGGATACTTATTTATTGAGGCAGGGTCAATAAAGTACACCTTAGCAAGATACCTGAGATGTGGTGGTCCAAAGCTGAAATTTCTGTTCCATAAGAAATAGCAGCAGCTGGTGTTTTATCTATATCTGAAGAAAACAGGAGGTTTTTTTAAAGCTTTAAAAATCTTTTTTTATGTACTTATTTGAAACTGAATTATTTACTAGTGTGTATGTGACGTAGTTTGTGAAACTTCAAAGCTGAGTTCTCAAAGTCCTTGAGATTAGAAATTAGCGTTTAGGGTTCCTTAGTATACATTATCTAAATTTCAGGTGCACCCACAGTTTGGTATCACACAGGTGAAAACCTCTGGTGTTGTCTATAACAGGGGCTACCCTGGAAAATCAGACTTGGAAAGCCCAAAGACTATCAGGCTACTTGTCTGGGACCTATCTTGCTTTTGTTAAACATCAGTGGCAACTTAGATATTTTTAGAAAGCATCTCGGGCTTAGTGATTCTAAATTTTCCAGTTAAATTTGTTTCACCTGAAAATTCCCAGTGTAGCAAATGTGTTTGACAGATGTTTCTCCTTTATGAGTACATAAAATACATTGCTGTATGAGTATTTAAGTTATTGGTCTACAGCTTTTGGCCCACTAGTTTGAGTGGGCATCTAATTCTGCTGGTTTTCAGAGTTGCATATGATTGCTGTTGATTCACATCAATGCAGATGCTAGTTCAGCCTTGCACCCTAAAGACTAACAAGTAGAAAGTGGAATGAAGATACCAATTTTTCTCATTATCTGAAGCAGAGACTATGTTTGCTTTTATACAGAAACCATAAAGCCTAGTGATGGATAGGGATGTTCCATCTTTGATTAGCTGGAGAATATACAATCAAAAAAATTTATTTCTTATGGGCAACAACTAGCATGAAAGGGAAATATGCCCTGAAGGTGCAAAAACAGAATAACCAAACATACAGAGAACCCACAGAAATGCTTTCATGAGACTATAAGCTAACAAACTGGAATGTTAATGTCCTGGGCTGTAGANCTGACTTGGAGCCTCTTACTCGGTTTGCTTTTAAACCACTACAGTTAATTAAGAACCTGTGTGGAAAAATAAAACAAGGATCCAAGATTAAGAAAACAGTGTCTAGTGGAAAAAAGTCTTTCAGAGTAGTTACAGTCTGATGAACCCTAAACAACTAGACAATTTAAGGCAGGGGGTTTCTGTTTTTGCTTTCCTGTGGGTCATTAGCTGAAAACAAGGGCGTCAGAATTTTTGTCTGATTTTTGTTATTGACACTAACAAGAGAAGGCTTCAGCACTAAAAATATAAGTCCTGAGGTTCCTCGTTTATTTCAGACAGCTCCTGTATCCATTCCAGCTTCAGGATAATGCCCCAGATTGCTGGTGAACCTCACATTTATAGGCTTTTGCAATCCCGTTCCTGTGTGTTGGTGATTCTTTCCCCTCCCTTGCAGTTAGTCTGTCTTTTGTTTTTGTTTTACAGGTTTTCCTTGTTAAATGTTTTCCAGCTGGCAGTGAATCATTATGTGCTACTTTATCTGCTTTCCACTGGTCTGAGGGTTTCTTTATTTATTAATAAGAGCAATAGCAAACTGAAATGCATGTCCTTTTCATAGTCATTATTTACAAAGTACATTGTTCCAGGCCACCTTGCACCTCTGTCATAAATAAAGCCTGTAACAGCCACTTAACATACATACAATGAATATTAAAACCAGCGTTCATTTGGCAATGATTTAAAAATAATAGATTTACACTCTGTGTAGATCAGCAGTTTTAATATTTGGCTGAATCTGAATAGGACAATGAATTCCTTTTATCTTGCAATTAAGCCATTTAATTTATACCAATGTTGCTCACATGACAGAGTTTACACAAGATAAAACAAAACAAGCTCAGGACCTCTCCCTGTGGAGAGCAAAACTTAATTCTAAGTCACTACATTCTGGTTTAAACCAAACAATATTGGGAAAGTAGAAAGTGAGAATGGATTCACATCAATATTAAGAATTAAGAGTTCACTCAGGAAAGCTCAGGCTGTATGAAAGTCATACTCTGGCTGAAGAAATACAATAAAGAAAAGTTAAGAAAAAAAAAAGATTAATTTCTGCCACTGGCATTTATAACTGAAAAAAACCTTAAATGTTCTTCCACCCTGCAGAACTGAGCTTAGAGCTGGTAAGGGACCCTAGAATTATTAGGAACTTGTCATAAACTCTCTAGGCTAGACTTGGATGTGTCTGGAAAGTTCAGTGCTGTTATTTGTGAGAGAGAAAGAGAACTGAGAACTGTTTCACTGTTGGAAACTTTCACTTCTCAAATATAGTTTGGAGAACAAATGCCACTAACAGTGGTAGGCAAAAAACATGTTGGAGAGACGACAGCTTGCAGATTTAATCACCAAATGGTCACTGAAAAAAACCAAGAGGAAGGTCCTGTACCTAGGTCTATTTTGGACTTCTAACCGGGGCATTGCAGAAGGTAACCTTGGACCAACTGACCACATGTAGAGAGTTTAAATTAAATGGAAAATAAAAATCTAAATTGATATGCATATGACAATCTGAAGTTAGTTGAACCTAATTGCTGAAGGATATGAATGCTTTGCTTTTCTTCAAAGATACAAAAAAATATCTAAACTCCCTATGCCTTGAAAAAGAACAATGTTTTTACAGGCAGGTTTCAGTTTTAACATCTTCATCCACACAAGAATTTGTGTATACATCAGCCTATTCAACATCACCTGGCAAACTAGTTAAACACTAAAACTCTGTTAACAATATGGAATTTGTTCAAATTTTAAACTTCAAGTTTGGCTGTAAATAACTGTAAAGGACCTAACTGCTGCTGATGGAGGGAGAACCTGTTCCCATTCCCAAAGCTGCCACCTTTTTCCTTACCTTATTGAGTGTCTCAGTGGGTACTAAGTCATACAAAGTCATACAAAGGCTATGCTGGGAGGCAACACCAAACATTTTTCCTTTTTTTTCCCCAGTTTGTTTAATTTTTATTACAGTGTTTACCAAATTATAGTTTATTCCTGGTATCAGATAGAGCCTAGGGTTGGAAGACTGCTTGTGCAATGATTGGGGGAAAAGGTGTAGAAGAAGTGAAAGCACAGGATGTAAAATGCCTCTCAAGGACTTAACTGCCTGTGGTTGCAAGGTTGAATGTAGCAGCAGTGCAGCTTGCACAGCTGTGCATGCAGAGTCAGCAGATGTGCTGCATATTGCTGGAACACACTGTCTGCCTTCTTGCCCCTGAAAATACTTGACTGAGGCAAACTTTATCCTCATGGGTAGGTATTTTTCAGATGTGATTTTTATGCCTGATGGCAGGTTAAGGAGAAGGGCTGCTGTGCTGCTCTTGCTAACCTGGTGTTGCAGGTGCGATATAAATCTTATGCAAGGCCTTCAGAGACCTTCCTTTTATTCTACCTTGCACACACAAAGAGGATAATTAATTATCAAACTGGATGGCATAATTCAAGCACCTGCTTTCAGAAACTTAATAAGTTCAGTTACAGAAACTGCTGTGCTATACAGCCCTTGCCACTGAAAACCCTCCCATATGTCTTGTTTGTAGGTACTCTTATTTCTTACAGAACATAGTCCTGGGAATCCTTTAGCCTTGGAATCCTTTATGCTTGGAAACATTTTGCTCTCCTGGGGCTCTGTTTCCTGGTGCAGCTCACGCTGCTCCTCCACTGCTGGGCAGTGGGGCAGGCAGGGAGTCCACCCCTGCCTGCTGCCTCCAGGCTGGGCAGAGGGACCCATGCTCAGACAGCCAGCTGTTCTGCTCCTGCCTCCCTGCAAGTGATTGTGGGACCTTGGATAAATTTTTCATGCTCCTTTTTCTCTTTGTGCAGTTCCTTTTTTTGTTAGGTGGAAAGCTGTCTGAACTTTGTATTATCTCCATATACTGTGGTGAATACAACAGACCCCTGAACTCTTTTAGGTGCTTCAGTTTCTACTGCAGTGTGAATAATTGCTAAACTAAGCTCTGTATGAGGCCATTTATTTTCAAATACAATTTTCTTATTGAAGGAAAGGGTGACCAATGCTGCAAAAGGCTGTGCTGTACTATGGCTCTGGTAAGGATATTGTCAAAAGTCCCTGAGGGTTTTTACAATTCTCCTATTTCATTTTTCTGCTAGTAAGTAGATATATAGACACTAGCTTTTCATAACAGCTGATTGCTCAAAAATTCTGTTCTTACCAACATTTGAAAGAGCACTACATTTACATATTGGTATGCATAGGAATAGGCAGCTTATCACCTTGGATGTCCTATACTTGCTACTGCTGAGAATTTGGTCCTGAAGGAGAGTATTAAGGATTGCACTGGGCCTGGCTGAGGCAAAGTTCATTTTACCTCTCTCAATTACCATCCTTTTCTCAAAACCCTATGTTCCTGGGTTTCAGCCCCAAAAAGTCTAGTCAGGTGACCCTCTATGCCAAACATCCTACAAAGGTTCTCTATCTCTCTCTTCTGCATCTGGACAGGGGAGAGAAAATATAATGAAAGGCTCATGGATTGAGATAAGCTCTGAGATCACTCAGCAAATAGTGTCACAGGCAAAAGAGACTCAATTTTGGGATATTACATGAATTTCTTACTATCAAAATCAGGGCAGGATAATGAGAAGTAAAAACAAACCTTAAAACATCTTCCTGACTCCCCTCCCTCCTTCCCAGCTCTACCTCCTCCCCCTCAGCAGTGCAGGGAAGCAGGGTTATGATCAGTTCACTGCATGTTTTTCCTGCTGCTGCTCAGAGAGAGGAATCTTTCCCCTGCACCAGTGTGCATTCCCTATGGGAGGCTGTTCTCCATGAACTTCTCCAAAGTGAGTCCATCTCACAAGAAACAATCCTCCATGAACTGCTATAATGTGGGTCATTTTTACTCGCAGTGCAGTGCCTCAAGCACAGCTTGGTCCAACCTGGGTGCCCCTCAGAGTCACAAGTCCTACCAGGAAACCTGCTCCTGTGTGGGCTCCTCTGCCCTTGGGTCTGCAGGTCCCTGCCAGGAGCCTGCTCCAGTGTGGGTGTCCCCCCACAGCTGCAGGTGGATGTCTGCATCCCTGTTGACCTCCATGGGCTGCAGGGGTACAGCAACTTCATCATGGTCTTCACCACAGGCTCCAGGGAAACTTCAGCTATGGTGCCTGGAGCACCTCCACTGACCTTGGTGTCTGCAGGGTGGCTCCTCTCACATATCCTTACCCTGCTTTTCTTTGGCTGCAATTACATCTATGCAAGAATTTTTTTAGTCCTTCTTTTTAAATCGTTTATCACAGAGGTACTCCCGCCATTTCTGGTTGGCCCAGCCTTGGCCATTGGCAGGTCCATCCTGGAACTGGCTGGCACCGGCTCTGTTGGACATGGAAGAAGCTTCTGGTAGCTTCTCACAGAAAGCACCCCTGCAGCCCTTGTTACCAAAACCTGGCTATGCAAACCCAATACAAGTATAATGTTTTACAAAAGACCAAGCAGCAATTTTCTTCTTTTAAAAAAGCTTTTCATGTTTTTGGAGAGGTGGAGAATAAGGAATTTTTGCTTTCTCTGTGATTTCTCTATTTTTACACTTTTCTATATACATTCATCAGAGATTCTGTGGCACAATCTGTAACACAAGCTGGTAATTCTGTATGGCAAAAAATAAGCAGGTGATTGCATGTCTTCAAACACATTTAGCAGCCCTTGTTACCAAAACTCAGTAAGATAAATCATGACTCATGATCATAAATCAGTTACATTTAAAAATGATGTTGTAAGCTAGTGTACCATTCAGGAAATGTGTGTGTCAGTGGTGTTGTTCCTGTCCATCCTGTGTCATGTCCTTGTCTCCCACAATTTCATTGCAAGCAAAGGCACAGAAGAGACTTTTGCTATTTACTTTTGGAAAATAATTTCACACTACTGTGGGTGAGATGAAAAATATTTTCTTTTTTGTGGTTATTATTTTCCTTTCCAATAAACAAGTATAATGCAAGAAACCCATTCATTTATTTCCATATTACAGGGTTTAAAATTCTGCTTACAAGCTATTTGAATGGTTACTGAAATAATGTTGGCATTTTTGTAGTAAGAATATGAGCTTTATTTCTGTGGATCAGTGCTGTGTAGGGGTAAGGAAATGAAATCCAGCAGCACTAGATATATGTGTTAAGTTAAAAAATCATGTAAGGAAACTCAGGAAGTAAATGATTGACAGTGCTGGCCTTTAAAGAGGCATAATTAGTCTGTAACGTTACCGCCTATTGAGGTTTGTGCTTCCAATTTGTCTCAGGATGCTGCTGTTTTTGTCCTGTGTCTGACTGCAGAGTCAAAAAGGGACTGGCGCGTGGGATTTGATTGTTTGCACATAGGAAGGTTAACACTGAGTGGGTTTTTCTAAATCTCCTTCTTCTTGAAGGAAACTTTGATTTTTTGAACAGGAAGCAAATTCTTTAAAGTGCCTCATGAAGGCAAAACCCCTCCAAATATGTGGATTTTTAGTCACTACTACTCTACTTATTTTGTATTGTATTGGGGTGAGCAGAAGAAGAACATAGTCTATTTAATTCCACCAGGAAGTCAGAGGTAGACTACGCTAAAAATAAAGAACCAGAACAGTTACTATGTAGGCCAGGACAGGGTGAATACATACATATAACATTATCCACTACGTATGAAATGTGAATTTCAGATGCAGATGAACTGCACTTAGACACTTGGGAATTTGCATTGACTGTTCTAAAAATCCTGATATGTGGATGCTAAATGTGAAGGTCTATGAGATTTTAATTTTTAAAAAAATCTTCTTTATGTTTGCACGTTTCCCTGAGAAGTCTTCTATTGCTCTTTGATTTATTTAAATTTTCACCATTGTTTCCTAAGACCCTAGGATTCTTCTGCACAAAGGACCCTGAGGCATCACAAGAGCTGCAAAGAAAATGTCCTTCAACGGGCAAAACTGCAAGCCTATGCAGCTCTTCCTACAGTTGTCATTTATGATAGTGTTAACTCATGCTTTACATTTTGAGAGAAATCAATGTAATAGACCAAAGGCATTTAAAAAAAGAATTAATTCAAATAGTTGTCTGAAGTTGTAGCACTTTTAGGGGCCCTATCAGAACTTTGAGTATGTGCAGTTGATAAAACAACCTCTAGGATAATAAAATTTGAAAACTGAGGAAATATTTCTTAGAAGCCTGTTGATGGAAGCATTTATTGTATGTCATATTAATTCTGTTGATATTTTATTCTGTGGTAAAATACATACTAGCCATTTGCAATTGTAATGCCTAATTTGTAAAATTCAGTGTCATTGAAGATAAAGATCTGCACTATTTTTTCTTTTCTACCTTTTCATTTCTTGGTCATGTATAAGACCGTTGGATTTACCACAGCAAAAAAATCAGTGGGTTTCAGAAGATCTGTGAAGAGAAAATAAATTCAAGTGTTAATCTCTTGGAAATAAATGCATAGACTTAAAACACACCATCGAGGCAGAAATGTAAGGATCCATACTAACTCCTAAAATTTAAAATAATTTGAAAGAGGAAGGTACTGCTTTTCTTCTTGCATAACTTTTGTGGTTCCAAGTTCTGATTGACTTGAATGTTTCAACTCTTAAACATGATAAACTTACCTCTTTGAGAAATTCCCAAAGACTGGGAAATTCCAGTATCAAGGTACATAGATGAAATTTGCTTTTCATCATTCACTTTCTCTAAAAGAAAGCATCAGATCTGTGGCATTTCTTAGTGGTTTTGAGCCAGAAATTGCTGTTTCTTGTCTTTGTTGCCACTGACAATGTATGATAAGAGAAATGAAGAGACCTTGAGAAAAGAATTTTATAAAATCCACAGGAGATCAGTGGTTGGTTTGGGAATGATGATCTGATTTTTATGCTCATCTTGGAAGGACTAAAACCGATTTTGCATGTGGCATTATCTAACAAACTTGCAGCTGTGAATTATTTTTCACTAACTACTTTGACAATTTGCAGATAATGAATGAGATGAGCTTAGATGTCTTGTGATAAGCTACTTGATTTTCTGAGTGAAGGAGAGACTCAGTGCCATGTAGGCTGCTGGAATTGATGACAGCTGGGCAAATTGCTGTTACTGAGATACGGGAGTGATCCAGAAAATCAAGCACCAGCCCTTTTCTTATTTCTTACTCCACTGCTGCCTAAATTACCAGCTATGGCCTCATTCTTTTAAGGCTGAGGTAAATTGTTAGAAGTGTTTTTCTAGAACATGGGAATGTGACTGTGCACTTTTTGTGGTAGTCCCAGCAGCAGAAAATACCTAAAGTGCATCCCACTGAGAGGCATGTAAGGACTGTGTGCTTTTAAGTTAAGGAAGGAAGATGCAGAAAATGTTGAGAACAGTTTGTTTCATCCCAAGACCTCATTTGTGAAACACAGGATTTTTTTACAAGCTACCAGGTAGGTTGTTGACACTGTGTTACAAAATTGCCTCACAAAGGGAAATGTATTGAAATCTCATGTGCAGTTAGCAGATGGACTAATTAGAGTAAGTTATTTGTGGTAGACAACCAACCAATGGTCAAAGCAAGGTTATTACAAGAGCTGGTTATGATTTGTGAAAAAATGATAAGTATTTGCAGAACTTGTGATAAGTTGTGTTTCTTAAATTGAATCTAGTAGGTACCATAGGCACAAGACAAATACATATCTTTAATGATGTATCTGAAGCAGAAGACAAATTTCCTACTTTTGGTATTTTTGTTTGTTTGTTTTCCAGTGCATCTTTTTCATGCTTTCCATTTTTTTCCCCCATTCTCAGTGAAAGCAACTGCAGTATTGTGAGAATATGACAGTGCAGGAGATTTTGGTTAGAGTCCAGTGGCTTACGGCCTGAGTCTCGACAGAGACAAAATATGGTGTCCTATTGCATGACTGAGTTCAGTAGCCATTTAGCTTATTAGTGGCAGAGCTAGGATGATTCTTAATAGAAAAATTACCAGGAAGTCAAGACATGGTTGAGCTTGATGAAGTTAGAGAGAGGATATAAAACTGAATAAGTGAGAAAAGAAGATGGGGACATAAACAGAGAGGGAAAAAAGTAAAATTGCTGTACAGAAGAAGAAACTGACAGTGATGGTAAATGCAAGAAAGGAAGAAAATGTAGCAAATTTAGGAAGTAAACTGATAGAGAATTAAATGAGAGGAACAATCCTTAACAAAAAACCATTTTATTTTTTTAGTTTTGTAAAGCTTAGTGTAAAAAAGAATAAATTCGGTTGTCTGAACTGGGTGGTTGGATGTTAGGGTGTGGGGTGCATGTATTGATTTTCACTCAGAGTCTTTTGAAGGTAATAAGTAAATATTACAGTGGTTGTTGCTTTAATCTCAGATATCCTCAATGACCACTCTGTGTGTAGAATTATTATGTACATGGTAATTCTACTCAGATACTGCTTCATTCCAAAAGCATGTGCCTTCACATTTCTCCCTGTGAACTGTCATTTCACCTTCAAAATTGAATTTTTTTGCATGGGTTGCAGATACTTTCCAACAAAAGCTGCTTGGGGAATATTTTTCCTGGGACTTTCATGCTATGATGGTGTCAGGGAGTTTAAAATAGTACAGCCCTTCAAGATCTTCCTCTTTCCTTACTTGATTTTGGCCAGGTATTCTAGTCTTGACTGGGATTTTTAATTTGCTTCACACAGCTCTTCATACCAGCTCTTCACAGCAGCTGATATGGGGCTGTGGTTTGAATTTCTGCTGAAACAGGGTGATGGAAGAGTTTTTGTTACTGCTGAGCAGGGCTTACACAGAGCCAAGGCCTTTTCTATTCCTCCCCCCCACCACCAGCAAGGGGACTGGGGGTGCTCAGGAAGTTGGAGGGGA
>VXBB01018049.1:192247-272360 GCA_013399915.1 Illadopsis cleaveri | reverse complement strand
CCAAGGGACATTCCATACCATATGGTGCCATCCTGGGCATATTAAAGCTGGAGGAAGAAGAAGGCAGGGAGAGGGACATTTGGAGTGATGGCGTTTGTCTTCCCAAGTCACAGTTACGCATGACTGAGCCCTGCTCTCCTGGAGGTGGCTGAACACCTGCTGCCCACGGGAAGCAGTGAATTCATTCCTTGCTTTGCTTTGCTTGCATACACAGCTTTTGCTTTCTTTGTTAAATTGTCTTCATCTCAACCCATGAATTTTCTGGTTTTCACTTTTCCAATTTTGNTTCATTCCTTGCTTTGCTTTGCTTACATACACAGCTTTTGCTTTCTTTGTTAAATTGTCTTCATCTCAACCCATGAGTTTTCTGGTTTTTACTTTTCCAATTTTGTTGCTTATTCTGACAGGAAGGAAATGAGTGAGTGGCTGCATGGGGCTGGGTGCAGGCTGGGGTTAAACAACAACACTTGGAATGAACTCTTGCCTTGTCTGAAGTTCCTTGAGCTTTTCCTTGGAAGGCAGTACACTCACCTGTGTGATGCCCATCTCACAGAATCTCTGCAATTGGGGTATGTTCCTTGAACCTATGACCAGTACAAACAGTATAATATTTGCCAGCTTTGTTTGGGATGTGTTTGACGATTGCAGAAACAAGGAACCACTTAGGACTGATATCCTGGTGCTATTTCTTCATAATTACTGCACATGCATTTTTTTTTAAAATTTGAGAATTAAACATACAACAGTAAAGCTAATGCTGTATATGCAAAGAGACATTTTGTGTTTCCACTGGCCTTTTTAAACTTTCATACAAAACTGACACAAAAACTCCAGGACAAAACATCTGGTTTTAATCTCATGACACCAGTGTTTATACTGGGAAATAAAAAAAAAAAAGCCAAAATCTTAACATATATACATAATGGTTTATTTGTCATAAAATGAGAAAGCAAATGCTTCTCTCAATTTATATGTGTAATGGAAATTGTAAAATGATATTGGGAACCAGGCATGGTGTGTTGGTGCATTCTCAGTCAATAGTTCGAATGTGGTAGGCTGAGGAATCAGGATTTATGGATAGCTGTGCAGCATGTGCCTGTGCATCCCAGGGAACTGGCAGATGTGCCCCGTGGTGAGGACAGGGGAGGACTGTGGCTATAGGGCGCTGAGGTGAGGTGGAGCTCCAGCCCTGGGAGTGGGAAGCAGGCAGCCTCCCCCAGCCTCCTGCCCAGTGCTGAAGCGGGGTGGGTGACAGCAGATGACTGAAGGTGAACCAGGACTGTTTGCAGAAATACCATAGACCTGTGCTTGCTACTGTATTTGCTACTATTATTACTTTATTATTTTTTTAAAATTTATGGGATATTCTTTATTTAATCAGCACTTCTCTATGTAACCATAAACTGAGTAAAAACAAGAATAGAGGGTAAGAAAGAAACCCTGTATATAAACACTCACACTGAGGTGTAGACACACTGGCAAAATTCAGGCAGCCCAAAATGGGAGATGACACTTTATCCTTAACTTGTACCAGCAGGAAAATGTCTGGAAAGGATGTAAGTTGGGCACAGAGTATCATCAGGGGGTTGTATCCCACACACAGCCTAATGTTAAAATATTTTCTGTCTTTGAAGTTTTCATAAAAAAATCACAAAAATAACCACTTAAGGAAGCTAAATCTAAATATGTTCTCTGTAAAAAAATTAATTTGATAACCACCAGTTTGCATTAATTATTAAATGTAGTTCAGTTTACTTATCCATTTTAGGACATTTATTTTGGCTTGTAAGATTTTTTTTTAATCGAGCTTGCTAAAGGATCTGTAAATATGATGCATACTGCACATCCTTATATATAAAAATCAAAATTCCAATGCAAATCTGTAGCTTTGGTGTTGCACTGTAGCAATATACCAGAAAAAAAAATGGGGGGGCATTAAGTCAGATTCTGAATTAAATAATTTGCCACACCTATAGTATCTCTTTTTTAAAAATTTCTGACTAAAAATCAAACCTAGCTTATAGAGATGAAACGAAAAGATCAATTAATAAATAATTATTTTAATCTTATTTCTTTGATTCAGACTAAAATTGTAATTTTTTCCCTTGATATTCCTCAATTTGCTCGTTGGTTTTCATACCTTTTAATTTTTTTTAACCAGATATAAAGCCCCTAAACAGGAATGTATTTTAATGTGTTGACTTGGTCTTAAAAATGACAATGCAATACTAAGACACAAACCAAGAGTACTTCATGTTATCAGTATAACAAATCACTTTTTAAGTAGTGATGCCTTATTATAGGATACAACATTCCAGCTCTTTTATTTTTTTAATTAAAATAATACCTTAATTTATTTCTATTCCACCAGAATGAGTACATTCATTGCAAATTGCATGCACATAAAAGGGAAGCCATTTGTAAACTACATGAGATCTTAACAATAAATAGTATTTGATCTAATACATGATGGTAGTGCATTTCTTGTTAAAACTGCAAGCTTTTACCAAAATGGAACCAAACTCTTATTCTCTTTATAAATATTTTAAATAATTTTTAGGTACATGTTTCATACCAAGTATATAAAAATAGTATTTTTAGATAAATTAAGAGGTTTCATTTACATGACAAATAACGTGCAACAACTAAGCACTCTCTAGCAGCTCTATTTGGTTGATTGTCTAGATGACATGCAGCGAATATTGTCCCTTTGCCTTCACAGAACTGACAAAAAGACCAGCAGGACCCACGATCACCTGAAGCAAACAGTGCCATAGATATTGTTTGGGAACAACAGTCAGACACTCAGGGAAAACCTTTGCTTCGATGAACAAAAGCCACCCACGACAGTTCTTTGTGCTAGACTTCCAGCTGCTCTGACCCTCAGGGTCTTTGGACTATCACAAAAGTCTGCCAAACAGACAAGTTATATCTGTATTCAAAATGTTTTTGCAACATGCCTCTAGAATCTAGAAATTTATTGTTTTTCCTATAGTATGAACCAACATTACCTTTTCTTACTTTCTATAAGTCTGAGTTTTCATGTTTGTAAGCCTCCATGTTAGCCAAAACAGAGATCAAATAAAGCAGTCATGCAGTACTCTCTAAATTTAAAACTGGCAGCTGTGGAACATGCTTTGAGTACCACTTCACTGTTTCTCATACATCTATGGCTTGGCAATCTTTGTCTTTAACATCCCTTGTGCTTGTCACAATGTCTATTGGGAAATCTGGAGTCTGTGCAGAAGTTACTCCGGCTGTTCCTTCCAGGTCCCACGACCCCGGCAGGTTCTCAAGGCTTAGTGAGCTGATTGCTCCTTGACTAAAGCTCCCTTCCTCTGATCTGCTGGGCAGGACTAGGTGTAGTGATGTCTCTGATGAAGAGCATACTGAAGGAGAAAGGGTTGCTGAAATAGACTGAAGAGGAGTCAGGGTAGTGTCTGAATGGGGAGAGGTGCATCTTAAGAATTGCAGATTGTCTTTCTGAATTACCTGATACTGGGAAGGGGAATTTTGAAGGCCTGTTGTATAATAAAGTTCACCATCCATAGAATTTTGCAGGTTGGGTTCAGTCCTTTGGGGACTGCTGCCTACAGAAGACAGATCTGTATTCCAAATGTCACATAATGTGTTTCCACGACAAACTTGTGCTTTGGTGCAAGTGAAATTCCCAGCTTGCACGTGCGAGCAAGGCTGTTGTGTAGTCCAAGCCACTCGAGACTGCAGACTATCCAGTGTGGGACTTCGAGATATGCTGTGCACAGCACAGAATCCTGGAGGCTTCTGGGACGTGAGCAGATTTTCCAGAAGGTGCACCACATTTTTCATATCCTTACTTAATTGTGAGACTTCTTGACTTAAAGTTGTCATCTGTTATGAAAGGGCACAATATCACAGTATTTATTCATGTACCATGCCTAAAATATGCACATACATCCCTCTTTTCTTTCTAGCAATAGCAACTTTGATCTTTGACGCAGTGTCTCTACACTAAAGAAATGCACTCTGCTGCTGTATGTATGGGAAATAGCCCTTCCAGCTACTTTAATCCACCTGATTTCAAATGATTCTCTGTATATAAACATGGCCATAGGGTCAGAAATGAGATGATTTCCAGATGCGCTATGACATCAATATTTCCTTGATCAATCGTTAAATATTTTAAACCATAAAACTTTCTTATTAAACAATTTCATACTGTTGAATTACATAAAAATGAGGTCTTGTGAAATCTTATTTAGAAATACTTGTGAAGTATACTGCTGTCTTCATAGTAAAATAAAAGAAATCCATACTCTAAGTTGTTGGACGCAAATATTAGTTATATGAAAATCTTGTGTACTACTACTAAAAACAAAAAAAATAAAAGGGGGAAGAACTGGAAACTCTAAAACCCACTTTCTACCTTTAATTATTTAAAAAATGTAAAAGATTGTGAAACAGCTTGTTTCCATGCACTTTTGTGTATGCTTGAAAGGTGCTACATATAACAGACAGTAATCCATTGCATAGATTTCTCTGGTGCGTGCGTAAAAGGAAGAATCAAATTTTTTATTAGAGCATTTCTCTTAAATGCTGAAATTACTGGTAGCATCCATTTGATTTCATAAGTACATGAAGTCTTTCCTCAACACTGCTGTTTTGGGTGGGGATCAAATTGACAAGTTCTGAATTTGTGTTTTAAAGCTGACTGGCATTTGAACATTAATGGCGATATTTTTTAGGCCTTCATAAGAATGTTCTGGGTAACAAAAAGTCTGGCTCAAACATACAAGTAACCCACTCATTATTTCAAAGGGTAGAAATTAAATTTGTCTCCATCATAGCTATCAATCTATTTTAGGTCAAAGAACTGTCATTATCATGGTAAACAGTTTCTCATACTGATGCTACTCTGTTGAAAAAAAGACATGACTGCACATTCGTCTTCAAGCCACACGTCAAAAAGACAAAAAAGCTAATTCACAGAGCCTTTCTTTGACCTCACATAAAGACATCACTGATTAGATGACCTACACAGACTAATTTTTATTGTTTTGGCAGGATAGTTCTGAAGAAATCTGGTGGAAATAGGTTTCAGGCTGAGTTTGATTGTGTCAGGCACAATAATTATAAAGTAATTCGGAGAAGAAAGTAGGAAGCTCCAATATAGTTCCTATAGGTCTATTTATTTTTCTCTGAGCTTAGAGGTCAAACCCAAGACATTGTTTAATAGTTTTGCAATGATCACACTGCCTCTGGAGAGAAAATCCTTAAAGGGAGGAGACTCTTGAGTGGCAGGTGACAGGATCTCTGTGTCTCTGCACCTGTTTCTTTTGGCCTTGCTGTCTAATTGAGTCACGGGAGATAGAAAACGCCATGAGATCCCCTTCTGCTGGCAGAGATTAAGTTTTAAATGAGTGGTAACTTCAGTTAACGTGAGAAATGAAAATATTTTGCCAAAGGGTTTTGTGAACAGGCTTCCTGTGGGGTCAGAGCAGCTGATGAAGGTTCTTGGTACCATCAGACTGTAAGAAATCAGTGAGATTTCTGGACAAAACAACTTCACAAGAACTCCTATGTTCTGTTGGACCCTAGGAGATGATATTTCAAAACCTCCAGAAGCTTTTTTTGGGAAGAATGGGGGAAGATAGACAATCAAACTCATGGCCATCTAGATTCAGTGGTCATCAGTTCTTTTTAGGATCATCACTGGTGCCTACACCTAGTGGGTACAGCGACGACTTTCTGTGTATAATTTCCCAACTTGCATCATTTTTTCAGGGCTTTCTGCAAGTGTGCAAATAGAAATATTGACACTATGTTATGAGTATGTACCTTATCTAAACTTTGAGTGCTGTGTGAATATATCCACAATTTTAAAATGTCTTGTTTGGTTTGATCCATGTTTTTGTTTTCCATTTCTCATCACTTATGAGCTTTTTAGAAGTTTAATCATCATTTAACATGTTTCTTTTGCCAATTCATCAAGAAAATACTGCAAAAATCAATCCCAGCATCAGCACTTGTTACAGCCCTGAATTTCTGTTAATTACAACTTGCTCTAGTGCCCAGATACTCTATTTTTGATATATCAGCTACCTTATAGAGCGTTGTCTTCTCATAAAGTTGCTCTTGCACCAATACAGGAATTTATCTGATAAATCCCTATGAAGCAGGCTTTAATGGTTTCCAGTAGTGTGATAGTCAGAGTAGTTATGCCAAACTTAATTCTCTACTTCCAGTTAGTAAGATTTGTTTGGACCTATTCTGGATGTCACATACACAAAAAAATATGTAGCTTTCAGGATTTTACAATAACAAGATTACAAGATTAAAGCTCCAGTATCTATATCACTATTAGTTATCATCTGTCTCTATATTATTATAGCTCTATACATGCATAGCATACTATTAGTGTTCCTACCAATCTTACACTGTTTATGCTATTATTTTTATTCCCTGCAGAGATCCCTGAGCAGATGGAAATAGAAAGGTGTAACGGGGGAAAATAATTATCTGTACTATTAACAATTTCACAGTGTTTGAGAAAGTGCAGAAGAACTGGGATTAAAAATCAAAGGAATTTTAAGTCTATCAAAGAGAAATTGAAAGCAGTACAGTTTCCTCCTGAGGAAAAGGATGCTTCCTGGCATGCTGGTAAGGCTGCACCCTTCTCAGGAGCTCACTGATTATTGCTAGGCAAAACAGCTACTGGTACAAATGGTTTGTGCTGTGCTAGGCAGACAGCTTTAAAATTATATCTGAGATCCCAAATATACTTGTAATGCTGCCTTAACACTTCCTAGGACTTGAAAAAGATACTGCAATGTTTCAATGTTTCTGGATGTAGAAACTGGGTTTTATACAGATTTAGCTTCAAGTAGCAAGAAGTGCTTCTCAAACTGGTTGAAAGCAATATGCTGGTGCATTTTAAGTAGACTATGTTAGCAGGAAAGAATATATTCAAAATAGAGGTTACAATAAAAATTTTAGTAGATGTATTTTGTATTTTCAGATTACTTTGACAGTTTCAGAAGGAAGACTATTTTTCTTTACTACTATAATTAAACTGTTGAGCAGTTTGACTATTTTGTTCCATGTTGTTAGGAAGGAATGGTGTGATGTAAGATGATGATGATGCTTATTGCTTTGTTTAAATGGCTAAACAGATTTCTTTGTTTTTCCATTATGCGTTCCAATATATATATATTTTTAAAGTCAAATTTTCAACTGAAATGCCTAGCTCTCATCACTGTTCCTGGATAAATCTGGAATACGACTTTTTTTCTGATTAGAAGCTGGTTCTGATTTGTAAATATTTTTTTCTCTCTGTGTTTACTCCCTTTTGAAATTCAAGCTTCAACCCAGATATTTTCCTGCTATGACTCTTTCTGAATACCCAGAGAAGTGAGGATGAATATTGGCTTCTTGAGAAATGGAAGCTGCATTTTGGATAAGTGGAAGAGCTGCCTGGCTGGCACTGCATATGGCAGCTTCGCTATTCCCTTGCTTGGTCTTTCATTGCTTCTTCTATTCTGGTTTTTCATTAAGTCAGGGAGATTTTCAGCTAGGCTGAGTTGCCTTTGAAGGCTCACATTGACTAACTGCTGGTATTTGGTTTCTTACTGACTGTGTTGTTGAATGAATGAAATGAGAATTGAGTGGAGGCAGACTCTTCACTGAGCATCTATCAGCAACTCTGTGGCCGTTGGTATTATGGTGACAGACGTTTCTGATTTAATGCCTTTAGAAACAAAGCTAGTTGCAGAAGGGAAAAAAAAAAATCCAGTGCAGCTAATCTTAGTTCAGATTAAATCTATAGGATTTGTGCAATGATATGATGATTCAGTTTCAGTGAAATAAATCCAGGAATGTGGAAGGTTGTGTAATTGGCTTTACTGTGTAGGAGTAGGAAATTTGGTCATTTGTCTGCTGACTCTCTAGCCAGCTCTTTGGTAGTTCCAGTGACCAATTTGTCTGGGTGAATTAGGACACCAAGATTATTGCTATTAAACATGTAAGGATAAACGAGAGAACTATAAAGGACTGGATTAGTTAAACATATTCAAGTTAACAGGAGTCCCATGAAATTCAGTCTAGAAAAGGGGTTCCCAAAGTGCAGTTGTAATAATAATTTGCAGCTGTTCTTTGAGAGGGAAGAAGAGGGGAGGCAGAGGGGTAGGAGAGGAAAGTTGACTAGAAGTATGGAGCACCTGTCCTACAAGGAAAGGCTAAGAGAATTGGGAATTTTCAGCCTGGAAAAAGGAAGGCTTTGAAATAACCTAATTGAAGCCTTCCAGTACCTGAAGGGAGGCTACAAGAAAGAGGGAGAGGGATCATTTACAAGAGCATATAGTGACAGAACAAGGACGAATGTCTTCAAATTGGAAGACAGCAGGTTTAGTTTAAATATTAGGAAGAAATACTTTATAGTGAGTGTGATGAGACACTGGAACAGATTGCACAGGCAAGCTGTGGGTGCCTCATCC
This sequence comes from Illadopsis cleaveri, assembly GCA_013399915.1. Classification (NCBI taxonomy): domain Eukaryota; kingdom Metazoa; phylum Chordata; class Aves; order Passeriformes; family Timaliidae; genus Illadopsis; species Illadopsis cleaveri. The sequence goes on along the minus strand of VXBB01018049.1, from coordinate 263,889 downwards.
CTCAAGATGTTCCAGGCCAGGCTGGATGGGGCTCTGAGAAACCTGGTCTAGTGGCAGGTGTCCCTGCCCATGGCAGGGGAGTTGGAACTAGATGATCTTTAAGGACCCTTCCAAGACAAGCCATTTCATGATTCTGTGATTGTTGGATGTGGACTCTGCCTTCAGGCTGGCAAAGAATCAGGATGGTGTCAGCATATTGTTGGCAATAAGAAAATCAGGTTTGGAAATTGCTGCTTCAAGGAATTTGAAAACCACCAGGGACAAACTGACTGATTCGCTATTGATTGAGAGAAAATGGAGGATTGTGGAAATCCCAGGGGCTGGGAAAGGAGAACTGGCAATATGTACTGATGAAAGCAAGCCTAAGGTAGTATGTATCATATAGAGCAAAAATATTAAGCAGAAAATTTCTATAAGCATCTAAAGGAACAGTTAAAAGAGAAAAGGCAACATTATGTTTCTTAAGAATAAACCATGGCAAAACTATAATTCTCTTCTTTAACTGAAAAGCTGTTTTAAATTATAAGAAGAAACTTTAGATGTAATATACATCTTGTCAGAAGACTTCTAAGATGTTACTGTCTGCCTGACATTCTTCTAGAACTACTAGAAAATGTGAAGGGGACATAATCACCATAAGCTGGATTCTTACATGATTGGAATGATTTATGAACAACAGTTTGCTGTCATCCATGGACATTTTAAGATATTCTTTTTACCACCCTATCCTGATCTGGTTTTGTTTAATGTTTACTTTTAATGTCTAAATGGAATTCATGTTCACTTTTAAATATCAGTGATATGAAATTCAGGAAAGATAAGTGTTAAACATTACATCTGAAAAGAAAATGTCAGAGGCATGAATATAATATTCTGCCTATGCAGAGTATTATAGAAAAACGTCTATGGAGTTCTGCTGAATAACACTTTGTGGGCATTGATCATACTCCCAGGATATACAAAGAGTGTGTTTTCTTTAATTGAACTCTAGAAGGGGGTTCTCTTCACAAGGAATTACTAAGGCTGCTTGAGATTGTGTACTTTGTCAGTGACTTCAATTATGTCACCAAAGACAATTCAAAAGAAAATTATACCAATGAAGAGTTTTTAGCAAATGTAATGGGCAAAGAAAGTCAAAAGGAATTTGGTTTGCTGAGATCTGCTGGAATAGCACGTTTCTAGAATAAATTGACTTTAGAAGGGGAACACCAATCAACTTTTTCTTGTGATCTTCTAGGCAAAAAAGAAAAAAGCAGTGAACTTATGAACTTGCATACCCACAGTCATTGAATTTAGATGTTGAGAAAATAGATCTTATGAGTACAGGATCATTTTGAAATGCCTATTAGAGATTAACTGGGCAATCCTCATCATCTCTCAAGGTAATAATGTTTTTTATTCAAATTTGAGTTCAGGCTTTGGTGTACAGTTGATTTGTATACTGCATGGCTGCTTCTTGGTTAATTCCTTTGTCTCAGGTGCCTTTCCACCAAGGAAAATTGCAAGGGACAGATCACAGCATGTGGGATTTATGCCATGTACGAGCAGTGTGTTCTGCTTAAAAAAAATATAATCTGAGCCTTAGAGCATCAACTATTTTTCTTACCTTCATCAGCCAATACCTATTAAAATAACATTAAAAGAAGAAAAAAGTTAACTGGAAAGGCTTCTCTACAGCTACCAAAGTATGAGAGTAGAGAGACAACACAAGGTAGAAGTTCTTTGGAAACATGTATGTCAGTGCTAAAAGAGAAGATATATTTTTAAAACCTTAGTAGGCAAAGAGCATTTACTCTGCATGTATTGTGTAGAAAGCTTTTATTTTTTCAGACAAATGATACTTGGTTTTATGTCTTGGCTTTAATGTGACATTTACATGGCTAAAATCCAAAATGGATAGATTTGTTTTTATAGTTTTCATGATCTATAAATGTTATTTAGTTCACTTTTTGCCACATTTTTCTTGATTGAAAGATATTTTACAGACCAAATCACTGGGAAAGCCTTGCTGCAAAGTAATTTCTCTCGTGTGATAATGTAGTTATGAACTTATTAAGAAGAACATGTATTTAATTACTCAAAGTCAAGTGAGTTCATTATATGAACTCTCAAGTCGCAAATTGAACTTTAGCAGTATATCCCCTATGTAAAACTGAAAGCCTGATTAGCTTCACCAGATTTTCTTTAGTGGCCTTGATTATCATTTGCATATATTTTTAATATTAAAAATCCTTTTATTCTGTACTGAGAGGAGAATGGGATTAATTTTTAGCAGCTGGATTTGAAATACATTTTAAAGTAATATATGTATAAAGTTTATGATTTGGAAAATAAACATATTTGTTTAGGATTGTTCTTTTTGTTAGATGAAAGTTAAATATCCCTGTGAATATATTTTCTCTGTTCTGCATAAGTGCCAGATGCTTAGAGTATTTTAAGCATTCACATTTAAAAAACCTAAAATTAAAAATAGCTGAATTTCCACTAAGTGCTCCAATGTGGAGCTAAATAGAAGGCAATCATTTAGCTCAAAACCTGATCCTATTCATATTTCTTCATCTTTATTTGTTTTTCAGTTGAATGGGAGAAATGTGAATACCGTGTTCATTATACTGTTTTAGTGCTGTAATTGTGGGATCTACTAATGTGGCAAAGCATGGAATTGGCCCCCAGATTTCTGAAGCTGAGGGAGGCTGCACTGAAGCTGGGTTGAATAGGAGGAAACCAGGGGACATGACAAAGCAATCTGAGTTTGCCTTCATGCACTGCATGAGAAGGTCTTTTGATCTGAGCTCAAAATCAGGTACCCATGTTTTTGAATGGAGAATGTGTACATGTAATTAGGGGGGAAAATATGACTAAATATTGGGTATTTTTCTTATTTTAACTGGTCTGTTTTAAATAATTTAGGTTTGGGTTTTTTCAAACTAAATCAATGTAAAAGTATTTCTCTGCTCTTTTCATACAGTGGCACTCAAATGATAGAGAGTTAAAAGCGTAATAAGATACAGGCAATTGACAGTGATAGGCAGGTGCTTTAATCTAGATGTCTTGGCCATCTGTATACCTCAGAAAATCTGCTTAGTGGTTTCATATTTTTACTTTGTGGGCTCCTTAGTAGTTATCTATGATTGCCTTGGGTAAATGGTGCCTCTGAAAATACGCTCAATGTTCAGATACACTCATTTGATCAGCCTTTGCAGAAAAAATGCATTGGAAAGACCAGGTCAGGTACACAGATCTCTGCAAAAGAAGGACACAGACTCATTAGGCAGAATACTCTTCCTGAATTCTTGCTCTGCCTAGTTTGGAGCAGGACTTTGAATCAAGCTTTCTCCAGCTCAGCAAATGCACAATGCTGATAGATATCCAGTAACCTAATCTTGAAACTATTTCTTAAATAACTCTGTTTTTACCAGAAAAGAACCTGAACTTTAGCTCTCACCTGCCACACATTGAACGATAATGAATGTCATGCCTGCTTTATTCAGTGATTATTTATTCTAAATGGAAGGGAAAAACATGGTAGGAGATAAACTAGTCCTATTCCACTCTACTTTGCAATACTGAACTTAAAGTAAATTCCTGTATCAGCTTGAATTCATGCAGGCTCAATGAGCAGAGAAGTTAGGTGAGGAAGTGAAAAGGTGGTTAACTGGCTGAGCAGCCAGACCATGGAGCTGTACAACGGCAGTGAGGGCTGTGTTCAAGTTTGTGTCACAATGACTGTGCTGACTCTGGAGACTACTCGCCTTAGAGGAAGTCTGTGCATCCATTACTACTAAAATTAACATATCTGAGAAGTGAAACCAAGGCACTGACTTCTGTTACTCTCTTAGGTAAATGAAATGGCATTTGAATTATGCAGTGAATGCCATGAATGCCATATGCCTAAAATACTGCCAAGAGCTCAGCTGTATTTCTAAACTAGATATAGCTAATTTTGTAGATTTTTCTCTGGGGTAACATTTTGCTTTGCTAACAAGAGTCTGTATTGAAAGTCTGAATGGAAAGACACCACGTCTCTTCCCCCCATGAACAGCTGAAATGTTTCTAAGCCAACTGGTGAACTGTTGTAATACAATTACCTTTCATGAAAGCAGTTATTTTTGCATTCGTTGATTGATTTCTGATCTCCACTGGAAAATGTATTAATGACAGTGTTTACTGCTGCTGGCTACTTGTGACCTGTTTTCTCATATTTTATTTACCAGGAGGAGACTGCATGTATTTAATAGAGAACTTTGTTTCTGACTCTGCTGGTATTTTAACTACTGCTAGTAGTCTGCTGCAGCATCAGTGATAAATTCCTATTACTGGTCATCATCAAATGATGGAATGATGGAAGCACTGGGTCTACAAATATTCTATACTTAATACAACAACAGAAAACTCCAAGCAGCAGCTCCTGTAGATCAGCAAGGCTACCCAGAGGCTCATTTGGGTAAGCACCAACTCCGTACTATCACTTCAGAAACTCCAGCTGGGGCACGTTTGAGTACATGTGGAATATGCAATTAAGCAGCCTTTCAGTCGTGCAGTTTTTCCAATGTAAATTTTGATCCATGGAAGGACTTGGAGGATACCCATCCATCTCTGGGATTTGAGCCCAGAATATTACCTATGAAATCTAAATCTAGTCCTACTGCCTGTGTTATGTTAATGTGAACAAACAAGTGGCATAACATTTTGTTCAAGATAGTATTATTAGAGCAAAATTAAAATTGTGTGTGGAGAGAAATGACCTTGAATATGTGGACGTTTTTTTCTTTTTTTTATTTACATATTACCCTGTTCCAAGATTTATTTATTTATCACTTTTCACCAGAAAAGCATGAGAAGCCCAGAACTGTTCCAGTTGAAATGTTTATTTAATCCACAAGATGCCTGCCTTGAAACATCTGTCTCCATGATATATTTTCCAATTGCCTCTTGCGGATAGCCACATAATACATCATTGTACTTTAAAAATTACTGTCCTCAAAAGGGATGAATCAATATGACTTGTGTGTTCCAAAGTCATTACGTAAGAAATATGATTTTCTATCCTGATGGTGGTGTCAATGAATATCTTGAAGTTTTTCTTGAGCTCTTTGACCAAGTCCTATAAAGACCCATAATTTTTCATGACCCATAGTCAACGGGTCATGAGACTTTTGTTTGAACTCTACAGGTTGACATACAAATGAAATGATGCAGTATAATAACTAACTAACCATGCATGCAGTCTTAGCTTAGGATATTGAAGTTATCTAACCAAGTGAAACTGACTCAGGAGGAAAGAGGTTTACAAACCCACTTTGTTAGTGGGAAATAATAACTAGATTAAACATATGCAATAAAGAAGGGAAAATAAAAAATAAAACTTGACGTTTCTGGTAACCAAAGAGCTCAAGGAAGAAGTGTAACTGTGTGGTGGGACTTATTTAAATGTTTTTTCATGTGGAAGTATAGGGAATAGTATCTAATCTTTTCACACTGAAAAACAGTAGGCTGGGAACAGATTTTAGTCTTGCAGTACAAATGTGAAGTTAGTCTGATTCTTTAATCTTATTAACTAAAGTACTGCCAAGACTGTGTAAATGAAACAGTTTAGCCTCAGAACATCTCTCCTTAGTGTTGGATTACAGGTTTGAAGTTATTAAAAGGGAGGTATAGAAAGTGCCACTGAACACTCTTGGCCCTGCATTCCTCAGGTCATATTGCTTGAGCAGGAAGGGATGAAGTTCTCTTTCATCCTAACCAGAACACAGGTAAAGAGATTTGAATCATTTTATGTAAATTTGAACATGAATGGATTTGCATTTCTTTCAAGGAAATTCTCTAAAAGCACAACATGCATCAAGAAAAGAAAATTTGAGAGAAGGAACTTGGGGTAATAAATGAGAGGAATGAGACTAATAGAGGCATACCCAGAAGAGACTAAATCCTAAATCCTCACTTTGGTTTTAGCCCTAGCATATAACAAAATTTTGTGTAGTTTTCATGTAGAAAATTAATCTGAGAATGAGTTAAAATCCCCAAACTGCCCTACATGTAGGAAGCTCAGCCAGTTTTGTAAACCCATTTGTAACATAAATGTTATGTTCCTGAGTTTTCTGAGTTTTCTCCAGCATTCCTTGAACCATTGTTAATATCCTTCAACCCCCACAAAATCTTGTTACCTCATTATTAAGCCTGCTGATCTGCTGTTTAGTCTCTTCTGCTTTGATAACGAGCACAGCAGCACCAATTTCAGCCTCTGAAAATAATTCAAATTCATGTAAATCAGTTTAATCACTTGGAAACAATAATACTATTCTTGCACTTAACCAATGCTTTAAATTTAAACCTGTTTTGCAGTCGGCTAGAATGAAAATTAAACCAAGTGTTTAATGTTCATTGTATAATGTTTGAGGGAAGTGAAATTAATAAAGTCCATACTGCTCTCTTCACTCTGAACCTGAAAGGAATGAAAATGACAAGCCTGGTGCATCCACATGACTGCTCAACACTTTTTAAATAGTCATAGATATGACTAAACTTTAATTATTATTTTCCTGCTTGTCTTTAAGAGAAGCAGTGTATGTCCTAGTTGCCCTCATGACAAAGGTACATAGCTATGTGAGGACTTGGCTTCTAAAAGAGGGGATCTTGGAAACAGTCCCTCTCTCTTTCTTTAATCTTGTCCCCTCCCCCACCCCCCATCTTGACAAGTTCCATCGCTTTGTAATGCTGCTTCATCAACCTTTTCAGGTTTTAGGCCATTTAAGTCTTCCTAAAACCCCTTGTTATTCAAGGTTTTCACTCTTTTTAAAATCTACATACTTCCATACCCCTTCACTTCTCTAAATATCTTAAAAAATGTTGGAGCCAGGTTTACATTTGGCTCTTTATGAATTGGGTGTTTGGTTTTTTTAATATATTTTTTGGTTTGTTTTTTGGGTTTTTTTTGGTTGGTTGGTTGGTTGATTGGGGTTTTTTGGCTTGTATTGTATTGTATTGTATTGGCTTGTATTTGTATTTATGGCTTGTATTTTTTTCAGTTTGCTATTAGAATGTTTTTATGTTCAATTCTGTCCTTGTGTTTAGTGTCTTCCATGACCAAAGGTTTGGGAGCATGAGGCAGATTCTACAATTCTTCTTTTAAAGCATAATGCAGGAAAAACCAGTTCCCTCCACAAACTGTTTTATCATGACTGTCTGTTAGCAGGAAAACAACACACAATCTTTGGGACATTGTTGTATTTTTTTACCATTGTGGCACTGAAATGGTACTGAGAGTACAAATGTATGTTTCATCTATTTATGCCACCAGTGATGATAAAAAAAATAAAGGGGAACAGAAAGAAATTATGAAAACTGTTTTCTCTACAAAGTGATTTTTCCCAGGCAACACTCACCTCCACTTGTAGGAGATAACCTGGATTCCTGCCTGAGCTGATCAGAGCTAAAGTCAAAGGTTTGGCTTTCTTCATTATGGTTTCCATCCTCAATCCCATCGACAATTCTGTTGAGAAAAATTGGAGTAATGAAGCAGTTTCATAAACATCATGTTCATAATTATGTTGTAAAAATTACTCCTAAAGGGCACATTTTTAAACAATGGTCAATTTTTCACAACATTAAGTTTAGGGAAAAGCAGAAGCTATTATAGTGGCATAACTTCTTGTATGTCAATAAAAATTAAAATTACTGATAATGGAAGGAATGTGAGGCCAAGTATAATAAACTGAAGTTTCAAAATTTTCATGACTTTTGCAACATATTCTTGGTCCAATCCAAAACTATATGGACTATAGTTTGGTTTTCATTTCTACAGTAGTCTGTTGCTATTCTTTCTTCTGCACAACCTAAAGAGGCTTCACTATGCTCTTGTGAAGCTAAAATCTCCCTGCACATAATCAGGCTCTTATATTAGGTTTACTCAGGCAGAGCCTAAGCCTGAACATAATATATTTATGAAAACATCTCTGTAAACTTCAGTCAAAAGTGTCATTTCCATGCAAATAGTTATTCTAAATTTCTTTTAAATGAGCTAGCCAGGCAGGGGAATCTTGTTTGCAAATTTCATATAGGAAGATGTGCAGAGCAGTCTGCAGTGTCCCAGTTACATTAATAACAGAATTGGATCTGACTACTAGAAAAGGTATTTTTGCCAGTTATTTCTACCCTTGCATAGCAGTTATCTATAATTTGCAGTGCCAAGAAAGCCAAAGAAAAAAAAAAAAAGAAGCAGTGTTTTATACAATAATCAAGTTCTGCATGCCAAGAATAGAACCCCAGTATTGGAGGAATCAATATACAGTATTAAAAATATATAATTATGAATATTTCCTGTTCTCAGTTAAAATAAATTGTGTTATAAAGAGAACTATTTTGAAGTCAATGAAAAAGAATCATGCAACTGCCAATTGACTGATATGAAGCATCAATTTCTTGTATTGTCCAGGAACAAGCTTCATATTCTGTCTTACAGTAGACAGACGAGTTAAATACTAATCTGGAAGGGCTAAAATAGAAGGTTCTTAGCCTCTCAGTCATTGGGGATAAATTTGTCATAATGGAAATTAGACTTTTCATCTAATAAAGATATTTTCAGGATAACTTCTTGACTGGAAATGCCTGGAGAAAGAAAGAACAGACAACACAGAGATATCTGTGATGTAGTTGGCTTGAAAGACCCATGTAACTCAGACCACTGTCATTTGGCCTCACTGCTTCAAAAAGCAAATTTTAAACACCAATATCACTTTTGTAGAGGTTTCTAATTATATAAAATGCTAACATTTTAACCGCCTTTAAAGCACACAGGAGAAAGATTACTCAGATGTGACTTGGAATTTATAGATGCTACCTTTTTTATAGTGTTTAAAGATTCAGACGAAAAGGAAATTATATTAGCAAGAATACCTAGTTGTGGAGTGCCAGGCTTTTATGTGGGAAATACATAATGTGCAATATGCTTATTCATATACAAGGAACTGGCTAGGGAACTACATAACCTAGTAAATTGAAAACATGAGGGGACAAAGGTAATTGGTAAGTCTCACTCCTCTCTGAATCAGCTATTGTACAGCCCTGAATTTTCTCTCAAAGAATAAAAACTCCACTCCAGAAGCCAAAAAAGTCAGAAAATATTAAAACGTGATCTCTTCTATCCACTTGCTTAGGGCTAGAGTGCACTCCCCCATGTGGGTATGAGAAGATTCAATTAAATAAATGCCTCCTCCTAGGGCTGCCTGTATTATCACTTACATTTTCTTCCTTTTCATGCTCTTCCACTTAATAGGCAGTACCCAAAAATCAATTGAGAAGACCGGGGCTCTATTCTAGAAATTACAATTCTAGCTTCTGTTCCTTGCACCAAGAGCTCTTTAAAAATTTGACCCAGTCTCTGGGCTTTCTTGCTTTCACTGTGGGGCGCAAAGAAAGAACCTGAAGTACCTGTAAAAAATTCTAGTTAGTTTTCTCTAGGAAACATCCACAGCAGAATTTTCTTAAGAGACTGTGGTTATACACCTCAGAACAGCACTGACTGGATATTTCAACCAGAGTCTTGGCTTTCTCTTGCCTTCCTTTGCCAACACCAAATATAAATGAGGATTTTAATTAAGGTCTTATTTTCTCTTTAATGCTTACAATGAAATACTTAAGGCTGTTTTTTAAAGTGGTATTAACTTGTCAATTTAAATATTCTAATTATATCAGCCCATTCTAGGGGATAACATGAAAATGTTTTGTCTGGGAAAAAAAAAAGGCTGAAAAACATACATCTTGGGCCAATTTTCCAGCCTATTAACAGGATTAGTCCACAGTTACAAAATTGTGAATGGAAACAGGAAATAATATATTTAAACATACTTTTTTCATATTTCCTTTTGCAGCCTTGGGTGCCAATGTCTGGCTGCATAAGTTCACAGCAATAATGAGCAAGACTACATTCAGCAGAAAATATAAAAATTAGGTTTTCCCTGAATTACCACTTATTATATGAATTATAATGACCTTTACTCATAGCTGACTGAACCAAATTCATATGAGATCTAGGAAACAAATGAGAAAATATCACATAGTGCTATGGTTGGCACAGTGGTGTTTTGTCAAAGGTTGGACTCGATCTTGGAGGTATTTCTCAACCTAAATGATTCTGTGATTTCTATGATTTTATGACAAGACTAAAATTGTTTTGTATCCTGCTACTATTTGAAATTTGTCTGTACCAATAAAATGTATTGTGGGGGGGAAAGAGTTCTAGATAATCTTCCATGTCCTTTTTATGATTGCATCTCTAGCAACTGGTGCTTTGACAGAGTTAAACAAATATTGCTCAAGCTGTGCCTATTTCACATTTGCAATGGCAAGTTCCTGAAACTTCCACTCTGTCTTTAATGAATAAAGCAAGGACTTGGACGTGTAAACCACTTCAATTTATAGAAGACAAAACTCAAACTGGAAGATAAACTACAGCATCTCCTTGTAGGTATGTATGTATGTATGTGATTTCTCTAAAGAACTGGTTCTAAAAATAGGATTGCACTGAAGCAATCTAGAAACAATTTACATAAATCACTTGTAAGTAGTGTACAAATAAAAAATTGAACTATTTTAAATTGCACACTTGTAATACCTCAATAAATTGTTATATGGTGCTTTTTTATGTCAAAAGACACAGCAAAACAGATTTTCTAAACTCTATAACTTTCATTATCAGATTTCCTGTCTCTAATGAAAAAAACCCTCTAAATATTTTCCAAAATTGCTAGGTAATTGTTTTCCATTATAGTTCTCTACTCCAGTAATTTTTTGTATTTCCATGGCTATGGTATAATTTCATCTACTTGATTCCTAAATTTTTGTATCTCTGATGGACTCAGAATGCTTCATAGTGCTATTGTGAGAATGAATATTATAGACAAAATGATTCCATAAGGCCAGACTATTTAAATAGCCATTTTTGCAGTTGCTCATTTTTTTTACTCTCCTTTTTATGGGTAAAAATACTTTAGTTTGCAATCAAGTTCTAAAGTCATAGCATTCTGCATAGTGTGCAATGGTTCCTACAATAATGTGGGATGAACAGAAGTATAAACCATTAAAGAATAACTCTTATAGTGTCAAAATCATGATGTTTTTAATAGGAGTTACATGCTAGAGAAGAAAATGACCATTCATAACTATTACCTCGGGCTCAGATCAGGCGGGCCACTGGTGGTCAGTGCTGACAGGTACAATTTAAGGTTTTTCTCCTTCCTTCTGGAGTAGTAATGGAGCTCTGTTTCATGTTTGGCTCTTGAGGGGTTTGAGCTGCAAGCACGGATGGGGGAATGAAAGGGCACAGTTCCTGAGGCCAGCTGCTTCAAGTTTCTCCCTAGGTGGCTTTTACCGCTTGTAGTCTTCTTCTGCTGAGAGCTATTTGTGCTTCGTGTATCAATTGTTGAAAGGGTGCTGCTTTCCTCTTCTCCTTCCTCTTCCTCATCTTCATCTTCCACAATTGAAGAGAGTCTCTTCTTTATATTTCCATTTCCCTTGAGCTCTGTCTAAAATAACAAATAATACCTACTAGCGTAAAATTCAGAGCCTGATGTTGCAGAAACTCATTTTTTCTGGTGTTCATTCTGGCACAAATCCAGACCTGACACAGCTTTCATTTCTCATTAGAGAGAGCTCTTTTGGAGCTCATCCATAGCCTCAGCTATGGCTATATGTGCAGACACAAGAAAAATACAAGCAAATTAAAAAAGGTCACTCGTGACATGGTCAGCAAACTCACTACAACCTGTTTTGTTACCAAGAAAGAGAACATGGCTAGTTCCTAACAAGCCATTTGCCATATGCACACTTGAGAAGATTAATTTTGTTTAGCTGAGGCATTATTTCTTGAATGTTATGCTACAAGAATCTTGGTGGTCCACAGAAAAGGTCTGAGGCTGGTAATTCAAATAATACCACTTTTTCATATGGAACATTTATAATGTATAGATGGCATTTACATGAGTGCAGCTCAAGCCCAATGGTCTCTGTGTCCTTAATTTTTGTAACTGAAGTCATTGCTGAGATGGTGGACAGACTTTTCAGTTCATTCAAAGTCCCATTAATGCACCAATAGTGTGACAATTCTGACTTCAAAACTGAGTCATCAGAAAGCAGAGCTACATCTGGTTTTGAAAAAAATGCAATTTTGATGCTTGATGTTGGAACCGTGGGAATTTAGAGGCAACACAGACCTGGGTTCTGTAGTTTATGTACTAGTCAAAGCACAATGTAGGAGATCAATGCTATTTTTTTGTGTTAACAAAGTATGCTGATTGTGAGTGCTGACACATGCTAACATAGACAGGATCAGACCTTAATTCAGAAATAGTTCCATTCATTCCCATGGTACAACTTACTGTATTGATAGTAGGTGAATTACCTAAGGCAGGCACAAGTTCCAGGTCTAATTAAACCAAATGCAACTTCATGTTTTCAAAGAGAGTTGTTGTGTGGTTTTTGGGGGTTTTTTTTTGCTTTTTTTTTTTTTTTTACAGGCTATTCCTCTTAATCAAGCTTGATTAAGGCACTGTTAGCTTTAGATAGAAAACCTCAGATGACCCTGCATAGTCAGATTTCCCATATTCAGGCCAAGTCAGATTGGCTGGGTGGAAATACAGATTTGGGGAATTTATCCAAATATTCTAAGCCCCTATTAGCATCTGTCTAAATCTTTTGCAGCATAGGTTTAATTTTGCTGTGTGTTACAGCACATTTTCATTGAATGTATGCTTTTCTTTTGGTATGTGTTGACAGATTTAGTGAACTGGGAACTTTTCATTTGAGGTATATATGATGAGGTAAGAATTCTAAATTGTGACAGAAGGCATGTCTTTTATAAAATAGAAAAGCCTTGTTGTCAACTGTAACAGTCATTCAAAGGCTGTCATGATGATCAAATTGTACAAGGCCTGGCACTGATACTGCCTATACTCTATAAAGAATGAGTGTTACCCATATTCAAAACTTTGGCTTGGGTAGCCATGTATTTATGTAGCCAAAAATGTAGTTGCTATAAGAGGATGCTCAAATTTAGCACCTGGGAAAAAAGATCAGAAGCTGTTACTCATAAAATGGGCAGTGGCAGAACTATCTGCAGGATATTATCTAAATTCTCATTCTGAAAAAATTGAAATCTGTTTTTAAGAAGGAAAGGACGGAGTTTTCAAGCTTTGTTCTGGTTATAATTATGTGAATGTTCAAACTGAAGATTTGCATAGTTAAAATGTGATCAACGTACCTGGGATAGTGTAGGCTTGTTGGATAATTTTGATATTACCTGAAAAAAACAAACCAAAAAGGTAGGAAATATGTACATCTGCACAGTTTGGCTTCTAACAGGATACAAATATCTAAACCAAAACATTTATGTCAATACAAGAAAAGACACTCATGATAAAATGGCTGTATTAAATTACATGGTGACATTACACTGAACTAAGGATAATCCTTGCAAACAGGTGCTGTGGGAGAAAAAGTTGTTTTGTCCTAAATAAAAAGCAAGTTAATGAAAAAAGTAATATATTACATTAATAAAAAAGTAGATCAAGACTCCAAACCTGTGAATAAATGTAGATGTGTGAAAGCATGCCTGGTAGTTTCAGTGCTGGTTTGATGGAAATGCAGGAACAAATCCTCTGCTTTGGCCCTGCTTAGCTTTAGCTCCTGTGCCAGCCTAGTCTGTGAAGGTGAACTAAGTATCTCCAGCATCTTTGAGGAATTTTCCAAAGCAGTGGTGGGACTGAAGCAAGTAGGAGCAAGGTAGTCCTGAGGGAGAGGTGTCTAACCTATTCAAGGCGATAATATTTTCTTTTTTTGAATTACACAGAAAGTGAAACACAAGAAAAGGAAGAAGAAAACGTTATGCAACTTTCAAGTGTAACTAATTCTAATAAAATCCACTGGAACTGCTGAGTAATATCTGTTGTGAAAATTCTGCTGTATATTTGAATCTTGACCATGGGCAGGTCTCTGACAGCCTACATACTGTATTTATATGATGAATATTTTAGTCTGGCAGGTAAAATTTTGAGTAATTATTTTCAGCTTTCCTAAACCCACATATCAAGGCAAAAAGTGCTTAACCCATCAATCAATTTATTTTTCTCCAAACATAGGTACAAGTTAGGCATTTGTGAAAGTTATTTGAATTTCTCAGTTTTTAACAGAAGTCTTCAGAACTCCTAGATATTCAAATTTTAGGCACAGATTTGAAAATAATAATTGTGTTTAGTTTTTTAAATTTTTATTTTTTGTTCCAAGTCTTTCAGGTTAACCTAAAAACTGTTTTGTAGTAAAGGTACTGGTAGTGGTATAATATACAAATACAGAATATTTAAGTTTTCATAAGCAGAAATCCTACTGCATAGCAGCCAAGCCAGTAGCAGGTGTATCATTAAATGCAGTAATAACACTCTAATAAATGCCAAACAGAGCAACTGCAATAATTAGGCTGTGTAAGCAAAATAACTGCTGTGTTCTTACTGAGTTAGATAAAGTACTAGATGATATTAGTAGAGAATGAGATGTCAGATACTGAAATCTCACAAGTTCCATTGTAACCTATGCCAGCTGAAGAATCAGTACCTTCTTCAAGATTCAGGATGAGGAAACTAGAAACGTGCTAAAATATTAAAGTCAGAATTAGGAAATAATACTGGGCTGCTTTGTACATATTTTTAAAATACTAGTTTACGATTGTGCCCAGAATTTTGGGGCATCAGTTTGCTTGGCTTCTAGGCACAGATACAGTACAAATGTTAAATAGCAGCCTTAATTAAAATTCCAGGCAAATCCCAAATATTAGCAGCATCACAAAAAACATCTCAGAAAGTGTACATTTTCCTGCTGAAGGCTTTAGCAGTGACTTGTCATTTGTAATTCGTAATGTTGGTGAAGATTTCTATCACTTTTTGTTTTGATGTTGGTTTTTGTCTCTCCTGAATACATGTTAATCCTGACTGTACATCTTGAAAACATAGACAAAGAGATTGTTATATGGGTTTTAAGCTGCATGACCAGTTGCTAGCACTGTACCCTTGCTTCTGGATCTCCCTGCTGCTCCTCAGCACAGGAGCCACAGCCACGCACGGATTCTTCTCTGCCCTGTGTTACCCTGGTTTGGTCACTGCAGCAGGGGGAAACTGGCTGCACAGCAAATGGGGTCAGTGGCAGCACTTTGCTGCCTTGTGACCTTCCCAAGAGAAGGGTAAAAGAGTTTTTGAAGGCAGGTTGCTTTTTGCAAGGAGGGGAGGGAGTGTTCTCAGGAGGCCATGTAACAGAAAAGAAGGGTAAGTACAAACACACAGCATGTGATGAGAGAAGCTGCTTATCAGACTTCTCCTGTTTCCCCAAACTAGCTCCTTTAACCCACTGGGGACAGTTTCAGTCTGAAAATGATTATATTTTAAAATAAACTATGGACCTATAAACTATCTTTTTCATAAGCACAAAATCCACAGTAAAGAGCATTGTAATTGCTTCTGTATAAATACACTGCAAGCATACTTACTGCTTGTAGCTTTGCACAGCCTGTCCTGCACACACAACAGGGGCTTGGGCTTTGTGGCTTAGTAGCTGAAAGTTGGCAAAAGAAACTAATCTGTGCCCAGAGAGAATTCTCAAGGATTTTGCTTCTGAACTTCTTCCAACACCTCCTCTCTTTCTTTCCCACCAGTCTCAAAGAGAAAAGATGAACAAGAACTTGGACAAAGCCAAAGTGTAGTAAATTAAAAGTCTTCATTATGCACATAGCTTTATCTTTGTAAAAATGTAGTAGCAGAGTAAATAATTAGGAGGTGTTGCCCTAGTTTCTAGGACACTAAAACATTTTATTTAGGGCAACACACTAATGTAATCTTCTATAAAATGCTCTAGTTTTTCCTTATGCAAAGAGTGTGCTGAATACCTCACATGCCTGCCTATTAAAAGAACTACAGCTCTTAAAGGATAAGGACTGCTGAAAGAAAAAGCACAGATATTTAACTTACTATGCATTGAGAAAAAAACCCAGAAAGATTAATGTTAGCATGAGTTATGTGAAATACCGTCACAGAGTCTAATTAAATTTTTGATTTCATCACTGACGTCTCTTTATGTCTTGTGAAACCAGCTACTAATTTTACATGAGAAAACAATAATAGATCATGTACCAAAACCAGACTCTCATAAAATTCTTCCACGTATGGAATCACAAATCTATAATCTTCCAATTTTTTAATATCTTAATGCACAGATTTTAAAAATTCAATAATCCTTAACATTGTTTATTAGAAACAAAAGAAGACTGTTTTTCTCCATCTGAAAACACTAGTGGTTTGCTGTTGAAAGCCAGTGATCTGAATTTTTTTTCAGTGTCAAGAGGCAGTAGTCATTTATAAAGAATCTCTACCAGGAACTGTGGCCAACCCAGGTAATTATCTGTACAATAATTCAAGATGAACTCCAATGATAAAACCCTGAAAATAAAAATATAGAGACACATCTAAATTGGAGGCTAATACATTATATGTCCAGTCAGTAAGTTTGCATGCTGGGGCTCAATAGAATGTTACCAGTGTTTGCTGGTCTGATTCTTGTTGCCTTCACAAAAAGTAGGAATAAAAAATAGAAACATAATTTCACTTATTTTCTTGTAATCTTTGGTACTAAAATACATTAATAATTCTTTATGTTGAGGAGTCAAAAGGATAAAATACATTTTCAGGAAAGGACTTGAAATCAAACTGAAGTATTAATGTTCTTAGTCAACATTTGGAATTGGGAAAAGCCCATTTAGGAGCAATGGCAATATGGGAAAAAACCCCAAGTATGCACGCCAGATGTCCTATTCTTTACTGCAAATTTACTGTATGGTAACAGAAAAGATACAAGTACATAACAAGAGATTATTGTACTGCTGCAAAACTTAATGCCTCACATGTGCTCAGGCCTCAGTTTTCTGTATTCAGGAATTTTTTTAATGAAATATCACAAGTTCTCTAAATCACAAAAGACTCAATCACTCACAAAGAGCTTGTTAGATATAATTGTTTTATGCTGAGCAATTTGCCGTCCACACACCCTTTGTGTTTTTTCTTGTTAGTTTTTCTTTTTAAGACTTTCTATTGCTCGTAGGCTTGTTCCTATCTTTTCTCAGGGTTATTCTTATATCTGTCCTTGCTGATGGACAGATAGAGTATTTCCTGGAAGCAGATGTTTTCAGCATTCTCTGATCCTTCTTAGAAGATAGAGTACATTGAGTTAGCAGCAAAGTTGAACAGCAGATCTGTCGCTGGTGTTTTGTCCTAGGGAGACAGTAACCGTGAATTGCCATGAGCTCTGCAATCTCCTGTTAAGCTGCTGTCTTGAATGTTTGTTTCTTTATAATTAACTTGTGAAGTTGGTACAAATGTTCTGTAACTGGCTTCCTGTGGTTAGCTTTGGATAGTCTATTTTTTTTTGCGAATGAATACTTTCTTGGATGCAAAACTCTCACATGAACTTTTATATTTGGTGTTAGAAGTTTACTTTTAATATATTTCTTTAAAACCTGAATGTTAACCTCATTGCATGCATTATTTTTTTAAAAAAATTAAACTTTGTTTCATTAGTAATACAGGATATATTGCATTTCTTGTTAAAAGGATATTACAGAAACAAAAAACTAACATCTCTGTCACATGTGCCACATTAAGAAAAAAATCTATGGGAAATGTGGATGGCATAATTACTAATTTTTACTTCTATATGCTTACATACCTCTACCCTACCCCAAAGCAGGAGAAGAAATTAGGGTCTCAACTGATCTGAAAATGCATCTTTCATAGTAAATCTGTACCAGTAAGAATTAAAAAAAAACAAAAAAAAAACCAACAAAAAACCCAGTGTATCAATAAGATGAAAAGAAGACAAAAGGAGGAATTGTTAAAATAGACAATAGACCTGGCACTGACTGTACTGTCTGGCAGGTTGTATTTTTGGAAAAGCTTTCAGATTACTGCAGAAAAAAGATACAGTGGAAAAAGCTTTTTAATACTCCTGCAGTTTGATTACAGTCAAAGACAGACTTACATAATAGTAACTACAATAAAGGCTAGCACCTTTCAAACCAATAAAACTTAGGTGCTTAACTTCAAGCAGCTCTAAGGTTTTGAATAGGCTGATAAATATTTGCATGATTGGCCCTGGATCGATATTCAGTTAGACTCCTCAGTTAGAGGCTGTAGATACTGTGAAGGAATTGTGTTTGGATTTTTAGCTTTATCTTTAAATGAAACGTCATACTAGTATTTATGTAAATATGTATATCTAACTTCAGAGAGGCTCTGGAAAAGAAAAGAGGGGGACAATGAAGTGGATATTGAAGAATATTCTCCAGTTAATTTTGTTTCTGCCAATTGCCTATTTCTACATATTCCCAATGTTGGCCAGGTGTTGTGTTAGGACTCACAGGACAAATGAGTGCCTCCAAGTAAGTGCCTCCCGAAGGACAACAGTATATCCGTGGAGAATTTTTAAGAAAATTGCTTGAATTCTTTGAAGTAGCACAACATAAAACCAAACACAGTCATAGAAATCCAGTATCGGTTTTGGACAATGATGGAATGAACACTGACCATAGTGTGATTAGCAATGGAATCTGTCTCGGAACACTTACTATCTATCCAGTAGTGTACAGTAGCTATATAAATATAAAATGTATGTATATATTTATTATTACAATCATGTTATTATTTACCACATCATTGAAAATTTTCACTGGTGTGGTAAATAATAACATGATTACAATTATATAATGTAATATATGTTGTGGGTATCAAATCTATTTTCAGCATAGCTGTATTTGCCCTTATGTAGGCAGGTTTTGTAGCTCTGTTTTTACTGGGTGAAAGTATAGATGATTAAAAAGAAAAATATGCAGATATATTATTTTTGATATCAATAAAAACTTTGCATTTGTACATAAATCATTTTTGCTTTTACACACTTTCATATCTTTGAGCAGAGTGGTGGGTGTAGATGACTGTCAGACGTCCTTTCCAAGCTCTGCTATTCTACTGCTCTATGATGTTTAAAGAAAAATTGCACTAAAAATATTATCAGCTCAATAAAATTGAAAACACACACTTGTATCAGTGTAAAATGCCAGTTTGATTCACAAATAGCACAGATTGTAGACAGTTTTCTCAAATACTACACTACATTTTGTTTCACACATTTCAGCATGTATCCTGAGGTTATGATAACTCTGCATGTAGGAACTTCATTACATAAGCCATTCTGACATTAACATTATATATATCAAGGTAGTCTATGCCCTCAGAACTAATGTTTTTATAGAAGACATTGGGGTACTATCATTTCCTTCATTAATTAGTCCTAAATTACCAAGAATAACAAAAGGACAAACAATTGTAAAAGCACATCTAAATTTAAGGTCCCCAATGGATTAGTGCTACATCAATACAAAACAAAAGGAGTAATGAAAAAAAAAAATCAATCCACTCTCCAAGTTGATACAATTTTAAAGTTTAGCTATATTAGTATTAATTCTATTTTCCGTTTTTTACAGTGCAGAGACAAAGATAATATTAATATTGTAAAAGTTATATTATCATGTTCCCTAAGGTACATTGAGACATATTGGAAAAAATTATCCTCTAGCATGCCTGTCTAATTAAAATAGAAATATGGTTGGATTCTAAGGCAATACTCTGAAAGCCAGGAGCTTTTCCTGTCTAAAATTCTGTTTGACACAGTGTTTTATACCCTCCTCATACAACGGTCTAAAAACATCAATAAGCTGCTTTGCTAGCCTGGATTTTTTTCAATGTGTTTCCCTTGGGTTAAGCTTTATAATCTGATGCAGAATGTAATAATCCTAGGAAGTGAAATTAATGGGAATGGAGACTGTTCAAAAAGACTCAAAAGCTAAAATTAGAAGTAAAATTTTATCACTTATTTAAACATGTTAATTCTAGTTACCATGATTTTTTTATTATTTTTTTTTTATTTGTCAAGAAAGTGCTAAGGTCTACTTGTGGAAATCTTTTAATAAGTAATGTAAAGCTTTTAATAAATAAAGTAAAGCTCATAAGTCCTATCTCTTAATCCATTCACAAAAGCAAGAGTTGGAATTTGGGGATGGGTCACATATATAGTCCTAGACTAATGTAAATAGGCTAATTTTCTCCCCTCCCCTTTGTCCTTTTCCATATTTTTTGTGATTCACCCTTACAGTGAATTTTTCACTTGTTTTAGCTGTAAAATTGGAAAGGTTTATACAAATAAAAAAAATATTAATGGGAAAGATTACATAATTGCTCAAATAAGTTATAGTGGGATGAATCTTCTAACTGGAAAATAACCACGAATCAGAAGAATAAATTACTAGAGACAAAACCAGACAGTGTAGGTGTCTCTGTTATTATTTTCAAAAATATTAGAATAAATGAAGGCTACAGAAATGAAACAGGAGATTATTAGTGAAAAAAGATTCTATGGGTAAAGGCATTAGGAAAGAAAATAAAAAGGCCAACTAGTCTATCTTTTTTGAATTACATGTTTCCTTGTTGCATTATTTCTCAGCAGCCTACCATATTGAAGAATATATTAGAAACACAACAGTGAGGTGATTATCTTGAGGGGTACTGGGGGGAAGAGATGGCTCAGAGGCACCAGGCTTACCAGTAACTGCTATAAACAAGATTTATGAGCTACCAGACTACAAAAAAAAAGGCATCAGACCTGGCCTACACTATAGCTCCAGGTCAGCCTTGCTCCTGTAGCAAGTGGAGCAGTTAATTGTCAGGCTGAGGGTCTGCAGGAAGGACTGGCTGTAACCCTGCACAGGGAGGAGGCTATTGCAGCAGGTTTCCTTGTTTGAAACTAATATCCAATTTAATAGCCAAAGACCCACCAAAACATGCTTACTGTCACCAATACGGATAGGAGACCTGTGAAATATCTGGCAGAGAGCTGTTGGACACAGCTCATTCTCAAAATACATCTCATCCATTTAATATCAAAAATGAAGTGTAAAATAGGTGAATTAACTGCTCTGATTTTGTTTTTGCCAGTGCTCACGCCCATGTACAGCTGCATGACTTGTTCCATTGGAATAAAGTTGGTCTGTGTAAATGCCATTGTGCAAGTGCTGTCTTGTTCAGCAATAGGGTAATTTTTTTGTGAAGAGGAAGAGAGAGAGAGAGTGAAGAAGGAAAAAATATTCCAGATCATCTCAGAAGTATAAATGAAAATTCTGAGTAACTTGTAAAATGTGAGAGGCCTGAGTTACATTTGACAGCAACCCTAATAAGAGACTAGTCCATGCACAGAGGCAGGTAAGAGACCTACTCCAATGAACATATCAGGAATCAAAGTTAATTATATGCTACCAGTTTTAAAATTAATTTAGTTTCTGACAATATGAGGAGCACTTTCATTCCTACACTATAATCACTGAGAAGTTGAGAAGTTTGTAGACTCCTTATCAAGAGGTATAAAGGAAAAATTAGTCTATGGTGTTTATTGGGCAGAAGCAGTGGCTGTTCAGCCATCAGTCACTTAGGGCTTCTACCAGAAGTAGAGCAAAGGGAACCATGTGCATATGGAATAAAGAGAAAGATCACAAACAGTTGGTTCACAGTTTAAAATTTATTTCAGTTGGGTTTTTTTTTCCTGAATAATCATAAAATATTAGACTTCCATTGCTATAGGTGATTTATTCAATTCTATATTCTACCTGCTGTAATAATTCTTGTATATAAACACAAAACCTGCCATTGATTGGTATCTTTTTCTGCAAGCTTTATACTTACTGACAATAAACCCCAGTGAATTACACCTGCAATAATAATACATGATCCTTTGCCAGACAAGCTGCTGACAAAGATGGGTGTTTAATACACTCTAAGAATATTTTAAAATTACAAGTTTTCCTCAAAGTTATTCAGCTCTACTGTTAAAGTAGGACTGGTTGATTTTTTTAAGGTAAGCCACTTTATTTTACACAGCTGCTGGGTGGTGTGACAAAACCATCTCCTCTATTAAAAAGCTGGTTGGAATTATCTGGGAAATGTTCTATGAAAATTACTTATTATTAAAAATATTTTGCAACTTGTGATTGTCCTACAGCATGCAGGATGATCTATAACCTAGGCTGGAGTAGAGGAATAGTGACTAAGTATGGCAGTGCAGTAAGAACTGATTTGGAAATTCATTTTTTCAAGGCATTACTTTTATTATAAACACATAGGTAATACTCATTAGATTTTTTTTTTTCTTTGAAAGTTAAACTCATCAATAAAAAGTCATGTGACTGAAGTTTCTATCAGGTTTTCTTATCTTACAAAACTTACCAAAATTAAAAGCAACTTAAAAAAATGTTTATTTTTTTCCTTAATATTTATAGAGTAGCAAATAGGATAAGTTATTTGCTTCTTTAAAATAAAATACTATTTCCTATGCAGACAATCAAAGCATTAAAAAAATCAGAAATTTCACACTATTTTAATTGCTGATTCATAATAGATAATCAAATATGTAATAGAAAGTGTTATTGCTATATTGGAAAGCAACATTCATAAATTCAGATAACCCATAGTAGAAATCTAGGTCTAGAAAAAACATGAATAAAGAGACAAAAATGCATGCACATCAAATATGTAACCTACTAGCTGAAAACCAAACAGTGGCTAGGCAGGATTTAATCTGAATTTTGTGCTTGTATTCAAAATATTTTTTGAATATTATTTCTTTTCTGACTACAAGGGCAATGCCAACAGTTAGAACAAAGAATAATAAAAGTCTTCAAATAAGCAGTTGAAATGGCATAAAGAGGAATTACTTTTATACTTTTAAGATACGAACTTAAGACTTAGCTGGAACAAACCAGAAAGCTCAGTATATTTTAGATTAGAATTTGTAGATATTTTCTTCCCAAGCTGTGCCCTCTGTTGTATGCTCCAGAGCTTAGAGCTACTATCACCTTTACAAACAATTAATTTGTTCTGTTGTCAGATTTTCCAATAGAAAATGAGGAGCATCCCTTGTAATTTCTTAGATATTGCTAATAACAGCCCGAGTTTTATTACATTAAAAATTCCTCACAACACAGTCATTAAAATTTAATAAATTCTAAACACCAACCTCTCCAAATGACAAGAATTAACCCCTACTTTGTCAGATAATGCCTTTCAGAGGGAAGATGGGGGGAAGATCCTTTGGTTTTATTGCTTCTTGGTTGCTAGATTGCCTTTTAAAATGTATTTGTCTATTTGTTTATTTTATTAGCAAGGAGCATGGCTGAGGTGCAGTGAGATTCCATGCACCCCACTGGAGAAGGAATCTACCACATTTTCATGAAACGTTGGCATTATGTTTCATTTACACTGCGATGCACTGATGGAATCAATCCTTCCTTGTGTCTCACAAACGGAGTGATTTCATTTTAGAGAATAGCTGCTTCTTTTGGGAGAGGGGAAGGAAAGCTTTTGTAGGAGCCAGAACACTACTTTTAAGTCCACAAAAGGACAAGTAGATTCTTTTTAGTTGCAAGTCCTATCTACAAACAAAGATTTTTGACTCTTCAGGAATATAACCTCTTCTTTTTGAAAATGACTCACATTGACAGAGCTTTAGTGAGACAAAGATTGTGCCTGCATGTGCCTTGTCTTCCTTTGGGACTTAATTATAGCTTGACAGTATAGGTGTCAAGGAGGCTTATTATTCTTTTTATCTTATGACTCTAACCAGATTTGATTTTTGTATGGTTCTTGTGGTCTGTTTTTTTTGTTGTTGTTGTTGTTTGGGGGGAGGGTGGGGTTCTTTGGTGGTTTTTGTTTGTTTTTTTTTTAAATCAAAATTATGTTGTCTACACTGTAAATTCTTCTGCATGGACATAAGAAATAATCCAAAACCAATAAAATCTCACAAAGCCTACAAAGATGTTGTCCAAACATTTACTTATTCTGAGCTCTTCATAGGATAATTCAGAGTTAGGAACAGCTGCTACAACATTTACTCTCTAAATGCATCAAATAACACCTTTTCCAGGGCTGGTGGATAACAAAATGAATTCTAGTTTCTTTCATATTAATGTATGTGTATAAGTGTATCCACATATATTTTAAGAACCTTCTCCTGAGTGCTTAGTTTTATCAAATCAGATATGGGACACTCTCACTGCCTAATACACATGCAGTCTGTAATTCATAGTGAAAAATTATACAGATAGGATGAGGTACATGTCAAAATCTGTGTCATTCAGCAAATTATTTCCTTACTATGACAACATAGTCACAGACCTAGAAAAATTGGTTGAAATGGCTGAACTGTTTTAATGTCACAACTCCAGTACCAGAAAAAAACTAGTATTTTCTAACCAACCTCAAATATTTGAATACATTTGCAAACAGTTATTGGTTTATTAAGCAAAAGTGAACAAAGAAAGCAAGGGGCAGAATAAGCAAAATCAACAAAAAGTCTCTTCTCCTAATTGATATCTTGCTGTGATGAAAATGTATGAAAAGATGACCAAGTAGCACTGCCAGTGTGGCTGAAAAACACATTAATGCTTTTAATAATAATTCACTTAGCAATTCCTAGCTTAAGAGTTATCATGAGGAATCATTCCAACTCTGTCTCTCTGATTTTGTGCCTGTTTCTCTTCCTTTTACTAATTAGAGCCTGAAATAGTTGTCTGCTCCTATATTTAAAATCTGAGCTTTTCTTCCTAGTTTGCTAAACAAGGCTTTCAATTAGTCTATAACCAGACAGCTACAGTTTCTACTTGCTCATGGGAAACTTGGTTACATCTCCTCCTTTTACTGAAAAGAGACACAACTCTGGAAGTCCTTGAGCCTTTTCCACAGTTATACCTTACTTGGAGTTCAGTGCAGATGAAGCAAATCATTACATGTCCTGTTAGACTTGCAAATGAACCAGGAGAACAAATTTAAAATGTTTCCTTTTTGTGTGTGTAGGTAGGGAAGTAACATAATCTAGTGCCAAGTATCTGATTTTGACACTTCAGGAGAGGGACAGTACAGATGACTTCTGACCTCTTTTTGGTCCACACGCTTCTAATTCAGTTCAAATCTCTGATTCAATTTTAATTAGCAGAGTGAAGGTGGAAAGGGGATAATCAACCACCAGGACTAAATTCTTATTCATTCTCAGCTTTTTAATGCTGGCTTAAAGTTTTAAAAAAATCTTCAACCTACAGTAGATTTTGTGGACTTTGACTGAAAATGCAATAACATTTTAGTTCAAGACTGAAAGACAATTCACAAGTCATAGTAGGGAAATTCATGTTATTTCACCCTGAAGTTCACTTGACCCTAAATACTGCTGGTGATTCATTTTAAGAAATATTAAATTCACATTCAGCTACAGATTTACAGTCATTTAAAACATCCAAGAAAAAGAGAGTGAGAAACAGACGTATTCAAATGAATAGGTCTACTGTTTAGCTATGGAAAAGTTCTCCAAATCCAAAAATTCCATAAAGCTGCAGAATCCAGATACAGTGGCCTAGCTAAACAACTCTCCCATAACACCATTCCCAAGGGCTGCATTAAAAAAAAAAAAACAAACAAAAAGAAGCAGGAAGCCATACCAACATACCCACAAACTGTACATCTGAAAATTTTCTTCTTTTCTCTGAGAGTAACCATCTGATAACTCCAATTATTTCTGTTTGCAAGTATTTTCCAGCCTAAGCAAAGACAGAGTATTTTCCTGCTGAAGTAAAGTGAGTAGTTGACCAGGCACATTTGCTACTGACATAGATATCTGTCCTCATTTGTTGAACCCTGTTTTTGTGGTGTACAGTTCTTGGCTGCCTTTTTTATGCTGTTTATCCTTATTGATAAGTAGAATGGTTTGAAAAGAAATGAGATGCTCTACCTCAAGAGAAATAGTATTGGAGGTCATAGTTAAGCAGAGGATGTAGGCAAAAGTAACACTCATAATCTGTCTTGGATTCTGTTTATCTCCTGTGATACTGGATGCTACTCCATGTCAGGATATTTTTTCCTTTAATTTTAAGGTAACAGATTATACCAGGAAAATACAGCATATATTCAAAACTACTCTGAATATTTTTACTTTAAAGCAGAAAAGTTACTTGGATGTGTCCTACATTACTTTAAACCCCATCCTCCTCAGAGAGCCTGAAAAACACTCACCTTCAAGGCTGCAGTAGGCTTGCTCTCAGCAGAGAGTCTGTACATCACCCAGCTGGCTTTAATTGGGAAGAGTTGTCCCTGAATTTATAAAAACTGAATGCAGCTGAGAGTGCAATCCTCAGATTTGTCACCATGCAGAAAAGCATGAAGCAACACATTGTGGAGATCCATCAAGTTCCATGACAAAACTGTAGTGGGGAATGCAATCATCTTCAAACTCTATCTTTACACGGAGTTTTACTCCTTTTCAGATCAAACATTCCTTCCCAAGGGAAATGTGTTATACAAACTAATCACCAGGCTCTCAGAGCAGCTGTGTACTCTCAGCTGCTGTTTTCAACAGCAGGAAGTTTGGAGACATTTCAAGAGACAAACAAATGAGGTATCCTGGTTATTTTCCTCTCCAGAAGTACACACTTATATATGGACTCCTTTCTGCTGCAATGGTTTAATAGAGTGTTGCTGTGGAAACACTGGCACCAAAGTACACCTAATAGGAATCTATGTATAAAAATCAGCCCATATATCAAACTCATTGGAGTTTTGCACTGAAAAGTACTTTGGTGCACTCTTTCTTTACATTATATTTGTCCCCTGTCTTGAGAGTATCCTAGTGAAAATTCATGTTTTTCTCTCTATGTTAGGGGAAGCACAAAACAAAGACAAACACCTGAACTGTTAAACACCAACTTGAAAGTTTGGCTATAACTGTCTTTGAGCATTCAC
The DNA here is from genome assembly GCA_013399915.1 of Illadopsis cleaveri. NCBI lineage: Eukaryota > Metazoa > Chordata > Aves > Passeriformes > Timaliidae > Illadopsis > Illadopsis cleaveri. Next base: position 236,980 of record VXBB01018049.1, on the reverse strand, counting down.
GTGATAAAGTCAGAAAAACAAAGATATCAAAAAAGATTTTCACTATTAAAATCCAAATATACATATTCTCTAAATAATAATAGTGAAAGGACTGAAGCCTTTCAGGAGTGCTTTATCTGGAATTTGTTCTTTTGTTTTAGTTTGAAGTTTTTGTTTGGTTTTCCTTTTTTTTTTTCCAAAGGAAAGTATTCATTTAAGTGGAAAAACGCATTTTAATTGCAGTGTATGAGAAACAACTGTTTTACATTTTCAGTGTGTCTGATGACATTCTTAACTAAAAGGGATAACCAATGATGTAGGAAATGAATGTTCATTAGGCTGGCACATGAGCTTCTAGAAAAGGTATGGCTAAAAACCTTTATTTGGACACATAGTTTATATAACTATGAATTATTTTTAGACATAAACAAAAATATTAAAAAAATAAAGAATTTTCTCTCATGGATGATGTTTGTTATGAAAAATGAGAAGTAGAGAGGCTGTTCAATATTTATGATCTGACCAACTGATAAAAAAATTCATGTAGGTAATATCTGAATTATCAAACAAATGGAATAAGCAGTTCCTTTAACATAATTTGTGAATTATTTCTTTATGGTGACAAAATTATAAGAAATGACTAGGGTATGAGAAACACCAGAACGATTACAATAACTGCAGAGACCTTTAAAGATACTTACATCACTTTCATGGCCTTCTCTTAGATTGTAAGTGAGATCATGCTGGATGTCTTCAACAAATTTGTGAGCATACTCTGGGTAAAGGTCAAGCACTTCAAAGAGACCTTTGAGTATAATACATTGGAGGTCACAGTATGTTAGAGCTTTAACATCTGCATTTGTTTTAATAACTTGATCCTTAATTGATAGGTTTGCTCCAATTAAATCTCCTTTACCTAAAAGAGAACACAAAAATAATTATCTTCAAAGCATAAATTCTTTACTTCTTGTTTTGAATCATAAAGATGTTTAATATAAATGCTACTCCTGAACCTGAAATCCCATTGTTACAAATGGCTTGTTTAATTAATAACATGCTAAAGGATCATAGACTTTTTTTTTTTTTTTTTCAGGTGCAAACTTATACTCAATTATTTGGAGGTACAAAAACTAATTTCCAGACAGGTAACTGGCTGATTTAAGGGAGCAATAAAGAATAAATGTATAAAATGAAGATTTACACTAGTGAATAATAGCAGGTGCAATTATTTTTCATAAAACTGTTGTCAGGCATTTTTGTGGGTGTCAAAACACACAGGTGTTAAGGTAGGATTTTAGCATTTCTGTTGAGAAGAAAAAATGGCTTAAGGAAGAATTCTTATGCTTTTTTTTTTGTTTTTCATTTATGGGCAAGACTATCTTAGAACACTGGTTGTATTAAAAACTTCAATTGACCATATACTGAGGAGCACAAAAATTTTACAATTAAAAGCTTCCATAAACATCTGATCTGAGGTATAAATTCCAAAGTGGAGTCATTGAACCAGAAGTTTTCCCCAAAAGTTAAAGCAGATGGTCCTGTTAAAGAGCTGGGCAGTGTGATGGAGTGCATTCTCAGCAAGTCATGGGCAATACCAAACGGGAAATTGGTTGATACGCTGAAGGACAAAGCTGCTATTTAGGGGGACCTCAATGAAAGACAAAATGGCTGTTAGAAATACCATGAAGTTCAACAAAACCAAATGGCTCAGATGAAAACTCTCCCTACAGCAGTATGGACTGGGAACTGACCAGCTGGACAGCAGATCTGCAGGAAAGGCCCTGGAGGTCCCTGTGGACAAGCTGAACATGAGCCAACAGCAAAGAAGTTCAAGGACTCCTGTGCAGCATGAGCAAGAGTGGAGCCAGCAAGTCCCAGGAAATGACTCTTTCACTCTATATTTGTCATGCCTCATCTGGAGCACTGTGTCCAGCTTTGGGCCTCCCAGTACAAGACAGAATATTGACATATTAGAGTAATTCCAAAAGATGCTACCAAGAAACAGGGACTAAAGAATATAATTTATGAGAAAAGGCTGAAAAAATGGGGTATTGCTCCATCTTATGAAGACAAAGGAAGGATATTATTACTGTCCTCAACAGCTGAGCAGGAAATTGTACAGAAAACAGTTAAACTTCTCTTCAGAGGGCAAAGGGCAACAAGATGTACTGAACAAAGGGTGTAACAAATAAAATTCTCATTAAAAATCAGGAAATGAAAGCCCTTGGAGATGTTCAAAACGTGTCTGGACATAGCTCTGAGGAATCTGAGATAAATTTGCCCTGTTTTAAGCAGGTTTAAGTTGGGTAGCTTCTGAAGGTCTGAAGGGCCCTTCAATATTACATTATTCTGATTAATAAATAATAAGTTAAGAATGTCACACTGGAAAATCCACCCAGCATGTGATTACAACTGTATATTACACAGGAAATAGTCAGCTTTTAGGGTAAGTTAAACAAATCAGTTAACCAGCCCTGAACTTCTTAAATGGGATGGTTTTACACTTTAAAATATAATTTTAAAATCACCTTAAAACATTTTTTTCTTATTTACATAGACTCAGGGTCCTATGCTAGGAATATACATATCAATGCTTATTTGAGGTCTCTTAAAAATCTCAGCATAAATGAGAACTGATATGGGTTTAGGTCAATCTGGGAAAGAGAAATTTAATAGGTAACATAACAGCTGTCATTGCTCATCACAACATGATTGCTACATAATAAAATACAGTGTAAAGCCAAGCAGTAATACACTTTTACATTTTACTGTAAATATCAACAATTTTTTAGATTTCTTCCGTTATATTAAGCAAAGGGCTGGCAGTGTTAATTTTTTGCTAGCAATAATGTGGACAAGGGAAAGAATATTTCACATATATCAAAACTGATCCTTGAACATTTTAATTAGAAAATTTTTAGATAAATGAACAGTATTAGTATCAATACTGCATAAACATTTTGGAAAAAATGTTAGATTTTTATTTGATCATAGTTAAATTTTTGAAGTGATTTCAGGCTTAAAGATACTACAGTTGTTCTGGTAGTGCTAATATATGTTTCTTTTTCAAATGAAAATCATGCAGCTAAGGCTGTAGGTAGTAACCTGGAGTTTCATGAAGAATTAATGAAGTGATTAAATGATTCTACCTTGAATGTCAACATTCGTTACATAACAGAATCATTTAAGCTATTCTTAAGTAGCTCTTTTCTTTTTTCTTTGATTGGATAACAAGCTTATATATACATGTTTCTCACAGACACATCTGTTTTTCAATAAATCAGGGACATGCAGTCAAAGTTATAAATATTCTCGTTATGGATATTTTTAAAATAACTTATGGCTAATATTTTAAATAAATCAAAGATATATACTCAAACAGTACATGACTCATATTAAAACATATATTCCCATAAAATATATCCTAACCATCATTATTAGAGATAAAGTAATAGTCTATAGAGGAAGCAAAGATGCATTTAATGAGAGCATTTCACTGAGTTGTTGCTGCACTGCTTGTTAGTGAGAATGGTTCAGTAAACAAAAACTAATCCACTAGAATTAGAATCAGGACAGAACTATAAAATATTCTGGGAACTGCAAGTAACTCAGCATTGTCAGGAAAAAACTGCTGTCTTGGATTCACATGACATCAGTAACTCAATTTCTCATAGGGACCTACACGTTTGATGCATTCACCTTCTCCGGGTGTTAATTAGTTTTAAATGATTATGCTCCCATTCACTGTAACAAAGTATTATTTCATTGCATTATGTTTATACTTTTTGCATTATGATTTCATTAACTTCTTTCAGAAATACAGTAATTTCTTGTTGTTTTGATTGTCACCATTACACAATGATGTTTAATTAAAATTTTCAGAAGTGCCTGAAGATGGAATCATTAATGACATTGTTCCAATGGAAATACTTCTTGAAGTTTTGCTGCCTTTTAGCTTATGTTTCATTATAAGTCATTTTTTATATCTTTGATCTATATGATCCAATGAAATCAAGAGATTCTTAGATTTCCTAGAAACAAACAAATGATCGAGTATTGTGGACTGTCAATCTAATAGAATTAAAGAGTTCTGAAACAAATAGGACTTGTATGACATTTATATTGTAAAAAAAGACCAATCAAATGCATTCTAGTAAAATAAAGGAAATTCAATTACAGAAGACCAGAAGCTTCCATTATCAACAGTCTAGTGTAATCCCATGAAACAGGAAGGAAAGCAAAAAAGGAAATGTTCCTTTTTAACTTTGTTTTATAAGAATATTAAAAGTTATTAGAAAGAAGAATACATTTAAGTCTAAAGAGATATTAAAATCAGAATAAAATCGTTCTCTACTTTTAGAGTAAAATTTTATATTTTATTTGGTAAAAAAAACTTTATAAACCTTAAATGAGACAGGTCTAATCATCCTTTAGCTGAGGATAAAGAGAATTTCTTTAGTAGGCTTTAGATTGAGGCAAATCACAGAAATTTATAGGTAGAGATGTTTAATCCTCAATGAGTAAAAACAGTCATCTTGCAAACAAAAACTAAAAAATTATTAGAACAGAATTTCTGGCCTTTCTCAGTTCCAATATACTCAGATGACTGCAGACAGCATCAGTTAGCATGAGGCAGCTTGGAGGAGCAGAGCCAACAACGCTTGTTCTTCACCACATGGCTTTTCTGCAAGGGGTGTTTGTAGGCAAGAGCCAAAGAATGGAAGTAGGCTCGTATCGCTTTTTTTCCATTTGGGAGCATTAGTGGAAGCATTGCTTGGCCACTAATTTTCATGAAAGATTTAGGAACTGATGACCAATGTTCTTTGAGCTGTCAATACCATCACCAAATATAGCAGAAAGTAGCAATTTGTGTCACAGGCTTGCAAGTACCATTTTACATGAAAAGAAGAGGGAATAAATGTAAGGAAACCAGAAGTGAAATACTGCACAGCTAAAAATCTGGCAACTGAAAGTTTCTTAGGTTAAAATATAAGGAAGTTTAAACTGAAAAATAAAAAAACCAGGAGTGTACATAGAATAGGTATTACAGATTGAAATTAAACAAATTCTTTCTCATCAGACTATTAGAACACACTAAGCTACCAGTTAGTGGTGAAGGTTCTCCTACAGTGGGGAACCATTCTGAGTCTATGACTGTGATCATACCAAGGATTGCCAGCACAGTGCTGTCCTTCAGGACTTCCATGGAACCTGAGCACACAAAATAGATCGCTTGCAGGGCATCTCCCTGCCGGAGGAGGTATTCCCCAGGAGCACAGAAGGAGGTTTTGATGTGCAGGGACAGAGACCTGAGGCAACCACGACTGGCACACTCGAAAAGGGAGAGCTGCAAAATCTCCTTGTTCAAGTGCATGGTGATGTCTGAACGCAGTTCGTCTGGGAAGTCTTTTAAAAGCTGTCCAAAAGAATGAAAAAATGATGAAAAAGAGAAAAATTCTATAATTATTTGTTTCCACTTTTGTAGAAGTGGCCTGATTTAGTGGTGCTGCATGTGTCATACTGTTGCAAATACTTCCCTTTGATTTTTCTTATCCCCTTGATGAGACATGCTATTTTAAGAAATTTTAACATGGATAAATTCAGGAAAAACATGAATAAATATATGCCTTTTTACTACCAAAAAACCTCCACAAAGCCTCACAAAAAAAAAAAAAAAAAAAAAAAAAGGGAAGAAAAAAAAAAAGGTCAACAACACTGTACAAATTCCCTCTAATGCACAATTTAAGTTTGCCCAAGTTTTTATCTGTGGTAGAACACAGTAGGCTGCTCAGATATACCATTGTACACAGTGACATGTACAATGAAAGCAGAGAATTCTATAAAATTCATCAATATACAATATTACTTCTTCTATAGTTAAACCAGTGAAAGAGGAATAACTAAAAAAAACCCTGCCTTGAATGTGGTTTTGTTCTTGCTATTTTCATTTTTTAATAATGTAACTGGACACTGAAGGAGGGATGGGAAAAGAACAAGGTGCATGTTCAATGGAAGTACCTATGGAAACTAAAAGACCATGAAATCTCACTTTTTCCTTTCAAGCTGCAAGTCCACAAATATAGTTTTGTTTGCAGTTTGAGGAGATGTGGCATCTGGACAATGCAATCAGCCAATGCTTGACCAGGTGGGCTCAGACAAGGCATTTTATTCATGGGAGGGAAATAATGAAAGACTGATGGTCTCTCCAGGAGCTGTGGTTGTAGTACAGCAGTCACTCACTTTCAGTGTGACTAAAGGTACAGAAGGTACAAAAGCTGAAGGTGAGCATTAATCACATCTAGGAAAGCTTTGACATCTAAGTAATTTTTGTACCTTTGTAAATCTTACTAAGCTCCTTCTGTTGCTAAGATGCTGTTGAAAATCCCATTCTTTGTGCTGTGCACAACACAAAAAGAATTTATCAGGAAAAGAACGTTCCAAACCCCAAATCTTTCTGCTTATTTCCGCATTATCTTTAGAGACCACTGAGTTTTATACCACAGATAACAAGAAACCTGAAGGGAGTGCTCCATTCAAATAACACTCCAGCAGAGAGAAGCCATTATTTCTCCTGCAGTACAGTAACGCATAACCTGGATAAGTAATTTAAAACAAGCAAGCAGAGACACCACCAGAAGTCTGTCTTTTGATTTCACTCTCAAGTTACACTCTGCAATATTTAAAAATGTAGTGAAATAAATAACATAAAAATTCAGGCTAAATCATTTGTTTACACTACTGCAATAAATAAGATGAAGAAGGAAGGAAAGGGCCTCATAGTCCCTCCTTTAAAAAGGACCTAAGATCCCCATGTAGATATTTTGTTTAGTGAAAGACAGAACTACTCATTATAGAATTTCTGCTGGCATCATCTAAAAGGTTTCTGGTGATTGTCTCTTCAGCATTTGAGAATCACAGAGGACTGAATTTTATTTTATTTGATGTCTTAAACCTGCTTTTTCAACTGGCTACCCTGTTCCTGGGATAATCCAAGTTTATTTTTAGACATGGTTTTCTTTGGTATGTAACTTCACACAAAACACAGCGTCACAAAAGAAAAATTACCCCCCTCCTTGACTCATAGTCACAGTTCATAGTCAAAACAATCAAACATAGTTCCCCATCATTTGGTTACCTCATTGGAATCAATTCCATTATTGACAGACCACGTGGTTTGGAAATATTCAAGCATCCTTTGCTTCAGCTGCTGTGGCAGGTGATGGACCCGTATAAAGTCCTTCAGATCCTTGGTTCTTGTGTGATAAAGGGACCATCTGGAGTACATCCTCTGAATTATGGCAGTCACATTGCCAAACACCAAGGCATGCATCAGAGCTAGGAAGTATAGAAATTACATGCAATGTGGAGTGATTTGTTGATCAATAAATCTCAACACAGAAAATGAACAGCATCTTCGCAGAGCAAAAATTTCCTGATTGAGAGATATAAGAAAGCTTTTAAATATAAGACTCCTTCAGTAATGGTATATTAATACTGTGGCATTAATATGATTATTCATTTCTGGTGTTTGATACATTCCAAGTCACTGTTGTGGAACAGGGTAGAACAACAACTTATTCTATCTAGTCAGGGTACCTAACAAAAGAATTAAGTCAAATTAAGTCCATAGTCTAAGAGAAAAGGAAAACAGAGCATAGAATCATAGAATCATCGTATGGTTTCAGTTGGAAGGAACCTTAAAGATCATCTCATTCCAACTCCCCTGTCATGGGCAGGGATGCCTGCCACTAGACCAGGTTGCTCAAAGCCTGGTCCAACCTGGCCTTGAACACTGCCAGAGATGGGGCATCCACAACTGCCCTGAGCAACAGCTTCCTCTGTCTCACCACCTACGTAGTAAAGAATTTCTCCCAATATCTAATCTAAACTCCTTTCTTTCAGTTTGAACCATTCCCACTTGTCCTGTCACTACAGACCTTTGTAAAAATGTACAGGAAGGAATGCATGTAGGCAGGTATGCTCAGAAAATAATGAGACACATGAAAACTAGACTCCAATGCTCAGTTGGAAACTACAGAGAATTTAATAGATTTCAGAGAATTCACATAAATAAAAACAATTACTAACGGAGACCAGGTGTAGCAGAATGAGGTTGTAAATAACATCATAAAATTTATCGTTTTCTGGGGGAGATATTTTTAAAAAGTCAGAAAAAAATTATAAAGCAGGAATTCAGGTTAAAAGAAACATTCAAAGAGACAATCTGATTTCTTATGTTGCTTGACAGGGTCAAATATGGTTAAAACTGTTCTGACATCCTGGAGTTTGTCTGCAATTAGTTATTGGTTTGGGAATAAAAAGACCAGAAGCAAAATTGAAGAAATATTTACAGATATAGGTCATCTGGGTTTGTCTGTGCAGAAATGTGTTTGCTTATTTGAATTGGAAAAATCACTGCTAAATTGTCTGTCATGTGATATTGATCTGATTGATGAATATACACATCTACTAATTGTTTATTTTAAAAAAATTACTAAAATCTTTACTATTTCTCTAAACGGACATCTGTCTTTATATTGCTTGAAAGAAAGCAGATGGATTTCTCCGAGTGACAAAGGAATTGGCGTATAAACAAGACAAGTTGTTGACCTTGTATGTCACTTTATAGAAGTCCAATGAGAGTGAGAAAAGACAAGAGGGAATACGAGGAGGAAAGGATGCACTTTTAAATGGTAGAAAGAGAGAGAAAATTCTGTAGTCTGGAGACAGAAAACTTTTACACCCTGAGAAAAATGCAAAGGAGCTAGTAACAATATCTATGTGCTTATTGTGAACGGAGTGAAGAAAAACAGATAAAGAACTGCAGTGTAGAAATAGCAGGAAGAAAAGGATTATGGATGTAGTAAGAATAATAAGCCTAACTGGAAATTTATTTCTAAAAATAATCAGTTATTTTCAGGATGGTGCAGAGAATTGCTAAGTCATTCATGTCAGAAGCTAGAGCAACAAAATGAGGGACTGGTGTAATTCTAGATACAGGATATTATATTAGAAATATGACAGCTAGGTCTGAAACAATTCAGCCAGACACAGATAAATAGGTTAAAGAAATAGTGTTACCTGTTTAAGGATGCAATAATCAGCTTAAGTGGGGGGAAGGATAAAACATTAGGTGGTGTATGAATGCAAATATAAGATTCCCATGTGATGTGAGCCCCTCATCAGACTCCAAGGTTAGGAGCTGGACAGTGTAGAGATCTTGGTGATGTTATTATAGGCACAAATATCACCTAGAATGATATTATTATGGTAGAATCTGTCGTTGCCTATATGCATTGGAAGGCAACTGCTTCTCATAATGACAAGCCATTATTCTTGGCTGTGACAGGCATTAGAATTCTTTATCATATAATCATACACTTACCCTCCTTTCTGTAGGAAACCTATTATGCCTCTATGTAAACTCAAGTAGAGCAAGTACAAAACTTCTAGGAACTGTATTTCATAAAGTGGCCTTTATTTTAATAGGTATTTTAAATCACATTTTAGCTGCTTAGGGAACAGAGGAACACCTCTGAACCCAGATAGGACTGGAGCTACTAGAATGGGCCTCCAATCTCTTAAATACAAAAATACACATTTTTTGCTGAAATAACATGGAGAGTACAAGACAGAACATGGTATGATCACCTTCTGGAGGGCAGATCTGATTAATATTTTACAGATGCTGGGTATCATAGGTATTCTGGTTACATTTTAATAAGTAAATTTTCTTTCAAACTTTAGGAAGATATACTGTATTGAACAAGATCTTTTACCTTCAGAACATGACTTGTTAAAAATTTAAATTTCAAATTTATGTAAAATAAAAATTAATGCTAAGAGGCCAGTAAATATTAAAAATGTATCCTATATGCTATTTATTTTTTAAGCTTACACTTTTTTTTGTCTTCAACTTTTTCAAGGTTTAAGTAAATTTAATTCATTTTTTCAGTTTGTAGTGTCATACATTAAAGAGATACAGAAAAACTGCTGATAAACTAGCTCACCCTACCCATTACACCTGAAATTTCATTAATTAACAGCTTGGTAAATGTCTGAGAAACTTACACCAATTTTTCTCAGAACATCACTTTCCATTAGGGAATTTTAAAATTAAATATCAGCCAAAAAGATACACTAAAACAAGTTTTAAGAAATGAAGAGGTATAATGTCCCTAAGCATATAGATTGGCACTTAATTCCTACGAGTTTTCTAAGATATGCTCACCAATCTTCACAGTACCATTCTAACTCCTTCAAGTTTCCTCACTAGTATCTAAAATACAATTCCTCAAGAAAATACCTGCAAATCAGCCTGCTCTGCTTTTTTACCTGCACATATCTTGTTCACTGCACCCTTGTAGATATAAATCCATTCTCCTACCTGCTTGACTATAAGCAACTTCCCCTTTCAGTTGTCAGTTCTGTCTTACTCCACTCAGATGAATAATTCTTCACAATTTATTCAATGTACAAGCATATTACAATAAATAAAATTGTTATAGCTGAACTAAACAAATGTATAGGATACTTCTATATCTACTCTATTATATTCATTAAAGCTCTGCCATATTAAAATAAATTAAATATTCATCACTGCCTTACACAGGAGATCTCTTGATTTCTTGATAAAAATGAAAACTCCTTCTTTTATTCCAATAGATTTTATGTAGTGAAAGCCTCAAAGAACAGAGATCACAGTAATTTTATGCACTGAAAGAAATTAATGAACTGCTTGTGGTTTTGCGACGTACAAAAAAATTTGTATCATTCTTGGATGATTTGTTATATTATTGCCTCTCATTTTCAGGACTGAGGAAAATGAAAATTATTCACTGAACAATTCTTTTACCACTTAATGCTGCAAATATATAGTTTACAGGTAATTCATCATGTTCCCTGGCTTTCAAGTGTCAAATTTCCAATTTATTGTTGCCCAGAAGAATTTATCCAGCAAAGCTGACACCCAGGGCTTTACTGACCAGCCCTGGTGAAGTTCCTATTTGTATTTCCAGAACAGCTAAGCCAGCAGAAAGAAAAAGGGAGGACAGAGTACTCTAGCAGTGACTTACTTTTATCCTACGTGGCCAGTGTGACATCTTTGAGCTGTACTATGTACACATCGTGAAATAGTACAGCTGATTTTTTTTGTGAGGAAGATGAACACAAAGACAGAGCTTCCAGTACTTTCTCTAAGGGTCTTGGCTTACAAATTTCTGCTTGTTGTACTCAGGTGCCTCAGCAGAAGGAAGGGGACCACAAATGAGCATGTGGCTTACTCTCACAGTACAAATAGGTAATCAGCATAAATGTTACTAAGAGCTCCAAATATGACAAAAGAAATTGCATTCTGATTCAAATCTGAATCAAATTTTTACCAGTGATGATTGAAGTCCCTTTTTTTTTTTTTTTTTTTTTAATGCTAAGGCTCACCAGTCTCTTGGCTCTGTCCTGTCTCTCTTTCTCTCTGGTCTGGTCCTTCAGATGAGGATACACACCAGCCCACAGACATGTTGTCCTGGGGGCTGCCCAACTCCCCTCATCACATTCCCAGGGCTGCTGTGGGGATGGAACTGCAGCTGATGTGCACATCATATCTGGCTGTCTGGAAAAGTGTCTGCTATGCCTGAAATCCCCAACACATGGCTGGGCCATTTCCACTGTTAATAACATGAACTTGCATTTCAGTGGGTGACACTGTCTTTTGTCACCATTAGTGAACAAAAGGTTAGAAATATATCCGCCTAAGAGAGTTCATCTAGTGTAAGCCAGACAAAGTTGTTTCCTTCTTTTGCCATTTTAAATTAAATTCATTAAGTTTTCCACTGTGTTTGTTTGGGGTTTCTTTAAAGGAACTTAGCAAAATTTCAGCTTTTATTTGACTTTTTTCCTACTCCTTGAAAATGTTTTAAATGACATTGATTGTACCTACCCCCAATCAGCATTGTGCAAATGGAGAAGATCTTTTCAGCATCGGTATTGGCTGAGACATTTCCAAAGCCAACACTGGTGAGGCTGCTGAGAGTGAAATATAGAGCAGCTATATAGGCACTTCTGATTGATGGGCCTCCTAGTGTATTATTCTCATAATAAGGAGATTCAATTCGTTTTCCAAGCTCATGAAGCCAACCTGCAAAACAAAGCATAAAAAGAGTTACTTTTAAGTAATATTGACACCACCATGAAAACTATACATTATATTAAAAAAAACAGTTCTAGAAATCCCCAAAAATCTACTTAAAAGACATTATATTCTTCACACAATTCCAAGAATAAAAAGAGCATTAAACTGTGTGAATTTATGCATCACATTAAGTATTGTGTCTCTGGAATATTTATTTTTATGTATGATTTTTTACTATAAAAATTGCTTTTCTGCATTGAAATCAAGTGATTTTGAATTGCATATTACAGGTCTAATTAGATAATTTATAAAATCCATTAAGTTACTAAAAAGAAAAAATCTTCACCTAATAGCACTACAGCAACAATGCAACAGCCTTTGATTCTTTCAATTAATTAATGCTTGGAAAGCTTTTTGACATTCTAAGACTAAATCATTATAATAGTAATTACATAGTCAGAGGTTTTCACGTGTTTCTTTTTACAGTAGAAAAGATTGAAAGACCTAAACATAACTTACAAACTAGAATTAATTTTTGAAACATGCTTCACTAAGTATTTTCTAAATTGTTCATTTAATCTTTCCTTTCATTTTGATAAACAAGTCTATATGTGCCAGAGAAAGCAGAATTAGCTACTGCCTCAGATATTTGAAAAAAACAACACAACAACCCCAAAGTAACAATGCAAGAAAAAAATATGCAGCTGGAAAACACAACCTGAACGAATTACATAAACATAAAGCTTCACAAAAATCAAGACTGGGGAAAAAAGAAGGACAAAAATCTATTTATGTTCCCAGTTTTGCCTCTAAACAGCTTGCTTGGGAGATTGGGAATCTTTCTTGGGTATACAGGAGAACTGCCAAAAGAAAATAATCCTGAAAGACAGAGGTTTTTTTCAGAAAAATAATTTGGGGGTCCCCCTTTCGTAAACTGGGACCTGACAGACTGAATCACCTCCTGAAGATTATTCTCTCTCCTGATGACTTCAGTCAGCATCCATTCTGATGAATTCAAAAATGAACTGGGGAAAATCTCATAGCAGAGAATGTCTGCAAACGTAGGGGGTAGATTTAAAGTATCTGTCCCAGCACTTCCAATTAAGCTGGGGAAAAATGCCTGCAGGAATTTACCACCTAGAGTAGACCTGCTGAACCCATGGCTGCTCTCATGCACAGGTCCATGCTTTCTGGCATGCTGTCCTGCAGAGAAAGCTCAGCCAGAAGGGCTGGGTAATGGCAGAGCAAGTTCTGGCCATGACCCAGCTGATCCACTCTGTGCAGGACAGGGAACTTGGTCAAAAGCATAAATGGAATCAATCTGCATTGTCATATGATGGCAGTACTGAGTAGGATGTTTCACCTTGCCAACTGACAAGAAAGCATATGAAAATCTCCTTGATTTTGCCTGGATAATAATCAAGTGGGGCTATTTTATATCTGTGGCTCCCAATTATTTAAAATGAAGGCAGAGCAAAATGGGAAGGGGAAAAAAAAAAAAAAGAAGCCTAGCTGAGTCAGTACCAGTTCTCTGTGCACTACTGTTTTTCTGAGATTACACTACATTTCCCCAACACGGATCCTTTGTAAGACAGATTTAATTCCTATATTTCTATTGTAGGGAATATAATCACAAACATTAAAGAACATAGAATAAAAACCCAAGAAAATCTCTGCCAGAGAGGAGACAAAGTTACAAAAAGGTCAATCTAAACCTAACATAAAGTAATACAATCATAAAGTTCAAGATAAGCTCAAGATTGTTTCAGTTGCAAAACTGAAATAAATAAGTTATTTTAAAGAACTGTAACTGATACGTCTTTTAGGAGAACATCTCCTGCCTCGGAGTGTTCTAAAAGCCACTGATTCTCAGCCTGTGTATTTCCATTTTTCTCACTTTTCATGCATTTCCAGTGGTATCCAGGAAAGGTGGAGGACTGCATTCTTTAACTGAGAAATACATGTGAATTGGTTTCTCCTTTACAACTCACTTTATGTTCAAGGTTTTCATTCAACCCTACTGAAACATCATTGTTCCTAAAGGATTCATATAGGTAGTAAAAGTAAGGTACAAAAATAAGAGTCTACATTGTGCCAATCAGTGGAAGTCTCTGTAACATGTCTACAAAAATTCTACTACCAAAATACCAATAGAATTATTTTACAATTTCTAGCAAACGCTTCTGGCCAAGATACCAGTATTTGACGTGAATCAGTATTCAGTGTCTAGTTCTGTGGTATAATTGAAGGTCAGACAAATCATCACCTCAGTAGGATGTATGGCTGATCACTGAGCTAAAACAGGAGCAGTTAGCAATGATTAGCAACTCTTAATTATTGCTAAAATAATGCCCACAATGTAAAGAAAAGCTATGAAGTAAATTTGTTTAGAGATTTATACTCAGAAGAGAAAATGTTTGTCTGAAAGGGAAAACCTCAAAAATAAATTCCTCTGACTTGTAGGTAAGACCATATTTACAGCTTCTTATTTCTATTTTGGCTGGCAGAGATTATCCTAATCAGGAACTTTTGAAAAAATTATATAAAGTGGTGTTTCAGCCAGAGAATATAAAATGCTGCAATATCTTCCAGATCAACTGTACGTCTCATATTTGTTGATGGCACTGCATTTTTTTTTTGTTTTCAGTTTCAGGGTAGAGGCAAGATACAGTTGGGTGTAAACACTCATCAGGCAATGGAAATAGTCATGAGGTAGCATCACTGACTAATGCCTTTTCCTTTTCGGTTTCTGCAGGTAACAGCTCTCAGCAGATCCTCTGGCAAGCTTGAGTAATTAATTTCTGCCCTCAGGGAAGAAGAGAAAAATAAATATACCTTGTAGTCAGAAGGAGCTTCCTAGAATTTAGCATTATGAATCTTGTCTGGTTCAGAATTAGCGTTGTCTTGGTACAACTCTCTGACTTTGAAAACATTTTAAAGCGCCAATTAGCATAATTAAGAGGAAGGCCTTTGAAAGGGAAAAAGAGCACTTAAGTAATCTAGTCCCATTGGAAAAGTCAATAGGGATTGGATATCTAGCTCCATTAGGCTACTTTGAAAATTGCTGTAAGAATCTGTATTGAGTTTCATTTACTTATATCTGGGAAGTGCTCAAGTATCAGCAGAAGCCTAAAAAAGCATTTGAACGTCCATAAATGACATACTTTTTAATTGGATGTAAACTACATTATTTCATTTACTAGACATCCAGAAAAATCAGTCCTTCCCCTGGCTTGGTGCTTCCTCTGCATTGAGTATATACTCCCTATAAATTGCAGCTTCATGCTATACTACTACTTAGATTTCCCTATTATGCCACACACTTAACATATCAAAATACTGTCTGGTACTTCAAAAACTTAGAAATTAGTTACAGTTTCTAATGAATTAATTAATTATAGCACTTACTTTAGAAATAAGAGAAACATTTTCTTTTCCAGTTAAAAAAAATAGATTAAAAGTCTCTGGTTTATTCTGCACTACAGTGTCTGGTAGAATAAAGAGGTGTGGATAAGAAGTGCCTCTTAGAGCACCCTTGAATGTCTGAAAGCAATAGCAGTGATGATGCTAAAAGAGAAAAGTATTAGACAAAGGCCGAGTTTCTCTCAGCTATGAATCCACATCAAATTTAGGGACTTCAAGTATTCCTAGGGGAAATGTGAAGGTAGGAAATACTATCTGCTCTCACATAACCACTTTTTAAAATGTTTAAACGGTATTTAAGCCTCATTCAGGGTCAGACCACACTTGGCCCTTTCGTGCTAGTGAGGAGGGAGAGTAAGCAATACTATGCTGATAGTAAAGAAATAGAATATGTAATGAGAAATGCTGAAGTTAAAGGACACTGTGGATTGTCTTTAGCGGGGATTATCATTGAGGAATATATCTGAGGCTGAGTGTTGTTTTTCTGACTTCACTGAAAAGAAATAATAATAGAAAAATGTCCTGAACTGGAGCACATGCAGCCTCCTGCTATAAATAGATTATAAGTTTCAGCACAGAAGTCGCTATCTTATGACTACTAATGTGTGCTTCAGTTTAGGGTCATTAAGGAGAAGATAAAAACCATACAAGAGAAATTAGATCCTTCATCACTGGAATGAATTTTTAGATTAAAATCACCATGTAGCCTGAGAGCTGTGTTGGTTCCCACTGCAGTAGTTCCTGATCACTGCTGATAGCTCCTAATTTCAGATCTAGAGCCAGGCAGTCAGGAGCTGTAGGTTTGCACAGCAAAGCACACCACCCTCTCATCACATAGCAGCACCCTCTGATCTGCAAATAAACATCTCATATTTCCATTTTAAATGGGGAAAATGTTCCAAGTTTCTATTGATCTCAGTGAACCAAGATTTTCAGCTCTATCCATCTCTGTTTCTCTGTATTAACCTTCACAAAATGAACCTTAAGGCAGAACAGTTGCTAAGAGAGAGCAAGTAGATGAATTTCTTTCTTTTTAGATAAAAGCACCTGTGATCACACTTTCTGTGATTTTAGATGTCCAAATCACTTCCCTCAACTGTCTGTGTGGCTTCTTCAGAATGTATCATAGCTAAAGTTCATTTGAGGAGGGGAGACCAGAGCCAGTATTGTATTTGAGATGAAATTTTTTATAACAGCATAATGAATACATTTTACTCCATCAAACCTTAATTGCCATTCATTAGACATTAAAACATTAGCTTTGCTTTTAAGATTGCTTCCAAAGAATTTTGCACAGTTACTCTCTAGATGATGCTGACTGATATAATACATTCAAAATCTAAAGGTGTACAAGAAGATGAAATCATTTTACTTCTTCTTGTGTGTGTGACTGCATTATTGAATAATCATTGCCTCTGTTCTCATGGTGATTACTCAGGTTCTTCAGAAGACCTTCAAAGCCTTTTTTATCCCTGTCTAGCCAAAATGTTTTGACATGTGCAACTTTTCCCTGCTAAAACATATGTAGTTTTCCCCAGAATATTAATAGACCAAACAGCACCATTCCTACTATTTTACCCTGTGGAATATGGTTATTACTCTTTCATTGTCACAAAATCTGATCATTTGTTTACAAGTTTGATTTATGGTGGAGTTTTGCCTGTCATGTTAAGGGAAGGTCCCAGGCACCAGAGCAGATGGTTTTAGGATTAAAGAACCCCAGAGATGAGAAGAGGAATCATACTTTTAACCACTGCTTCTGGAGGACAGTAAATGTGTCAGATCTTATTGGACTGGGTCAATAAGTAGAACACGAATCAAGTTTTCTTTCACACAAATTAGGAAAAAAACCCCAAAATGTACTGACCCACACCCCAAAAAAACCCAAAAAACCCCCCAAACAAACAAACAAACAAACAAAACCCCCACAAGACAGAGTGCTGAACATGTGACACAGTTGCATGTTCTGAGAGTGTGAAAACACAGCTCCAGAACATGTGCTCAAATGGCAGAATTTCACATTAGTAAAATACAGGACATGAATTTATGCTTTTTTCAAAGTGAAGACAATAAATGAGTGTTATCTGTGTAAGAGGAAACCAGAGGCGTGTCTATATGACATATTAACAAGTACAGGGTACAAAGGAACAGCTCTGGCCAAGAGGCTTATATTTGAAGAAAAATAGCTGGTACTCAAGATAAGTAAAAGTTAATTAACAATGCATGAAATTTAAACTAGAGTGATTTCAATATTAGTAAAACAGACATAACCATAATGGCTGCAAGACAATCAGGAATAATTAGCATTAATCTAGTTCCCTTGCTCTTTATTCTGCTAACACACTTTCCTGCAAAGAGTGGACACCTAAAATGAGAAAGAAAATAAATATGATAAAGACAATAACATATTTCTCAAGTACTGAGACTGCTTAAAATTGTTCAAATACGTATCAAAATAATTTATTTAAAATACCTCTTATTTTTAGCTTTGTAAAATTTGGTCCTTATCATAGTATATTCTTTATTATGATGAATTTAATGTTTTTTTTTCTTAAACCAGAAAGACATAATATGGGTATGAATGAGACTGGTAGTGTTACAGAAGTAAAGGAACACCCAGTGCAGTATTCAAATTTTGTGTAGGGAAATATTTGCCATGACAAAGAAAAGAAACAGGTTTAACTTGGACTATATGAAACATGGCTTTATCTCAAGCGCCTGTGAATGAAGTCCTTGTGGTAGAGGACTCAAGGTTGTCCCATGTGACCCCAGGAGCAGAGCCCAGACACCAGCTGTGCTGACTTGGAACTGCCGTGCATGCAGCAAGGATGGGGATTAGTGCTTTGGATCAATGCAAGGCAGGGGTGTCTGCCCTCCACAGATCATAGCATTGCCTTTCTCTTATCTTTGAAACCCATTATCTATATACTTTTAAATCTAATTTACGTCCATTTTAGTATTTTCCCCCATTTTTGTATATTAAGGTCATAATCCCTGGTAACTTTCTGGTGCATTGGTTGAATCAACTAACCCAGGCAATGAAATTTAATATTAAATCTATGTTAATTTTATACAAGCTGATTATACTTAATGTCTGGTTGAGTAGATTTTCAAGTGCCAAAATGTGAGACGTGGATATTAGTTTGATGGGAACTATACTAGATTTTCTACAGACATATATAAAATTTATATACATTTACTTGATGGATGTGCACATTACAGACAATAAGAAAAAAAGCAAACACCTCAAAACCCCCTTTAATATGTAATCAAAGAGGAGAAAAATAATCCCTTTTGCATCAAGTGCCCTATGCCTCTTTCTGTTCAGCAGATAAAATCTTCAGAGGGGAGAGGACAAATTTTATAAGTTTTCATGCTTCAGATCTCCAATGTTCACCTCTTTAAAATCCAATCCATAAACAAAAATAGAATCTTCTTTCATGTACATGCTATATGTATATGTCATTTAAATATCCCTGTGAAAATATTAACAGGATACTTTTTGGGAGCTTGCAAACAATGGAAATCACAGAAATGAAATCCTTTAAAATTACAAGTCAAATAGTTGAGAATTTCAAAGTCACATCATTCTCAGAAACAAACCATAATGAGACATCTCTCCAAAATTATAGATGAGGATTCACCAGTAGCAACTTTGAGGATCATTGTCATACAAGATTTCAGGTGAACACTAGGAATGGATAGATTCAATAAATATGCCATTTGATTTCCATTGCAGAGAAACTGGATAGAATTTTTATTATATTTCTTCCCAAAGTAGCACATGAAGTGAGAGATGGTCATGAGCTAAAATCCAAGGCACAAACACACTCCTAATAAAGCTGACAAATTCAGACCCTCCCATCTACTTTTTTTTATTATTATTATTATGGATCAAATTTAAAAATCAGGGTTTGAACATATAAAAGATGAAATTATAATCTTCTGCCAGACTTTGGGAATTTTACCACTGATTTTTGAGCTTCTGTAACATCATCCAGATAAAGTTTGAACTCAGACATAGTGCAGTCAGAAGAGAAAAAGAAAGATAAAAATTAAAGGTTCCTGTATTGCTCATGAGGCTTGGACATTCAAGATGTACAAACCTCTGCAGTAAAAGGCAGGTAGGTGACATAAATACCTTCATATCTGGTTCCTTTTGGATGCCTGTCTTACCCTTTGCATGTACACTAATCTGGAGAAAACAGTATCTTCCCCAAGATCCTTAGGGAAAGTTTTTGACTATCCAGAGACATACATTGAGACAGATGTTTTTTAAATACTTTGAAACCCATAGAGCTTTCCAAACTAAATGTGCACTCGTTGGGTTAGAGCATTTTTGGATACAAGCTTAACCTCTGTCAGGTCTACCAAAAGTTAATTTCAGTTAAAAGGTGAATTCTTTTATTAGGCTAACTAATATTCTTTGTAAATAAATTTGCTGCTGTATTCCTAACTGAATGTATACTTAGAAGGTAGCATTAAAAAAAAATTAAATTTCACAGGGCTTTAACTCATTTAACTCAACAAAGTCATAACAAGATATTCACCCATTGTTCTCACTGAAAATGAAGATTTCATGGTGAAATACTCAATGAACTAAGTAGTTTCAGTAGGAAGCTCAATCAAGGAATTAAAAAAGAGAAAAAAAATCTAACATCTAATTGCAATTTTCCTTATAACAACAAAAACACAGCTGAGCCCACAGAATCGCTGAAAACCTGAAAATTTGTCCTTAATTATCTGATAAAACTCAATTCCAAATTGCAAGTATCACAACTTAGAATAAAAAGGTAGCATTTCTCTTTTCTTATGGTAAAATTGATGTGACCTTCGAGATATGGAGAAAACTTCCTTGTAGGAAGTAGTTTCTTGTCATCACCAAGGTGTGGTCTGTTAAATAATTTATGTTTTCATTTTGGGAAGCCATAAGTGCAAGGAGAGATACTTTATATGGGAAGCTTGAAATCCACCCCATTGAAGGCACCATAAGAATTATAATACAATTTCCAAAGCCTCTGGTTGATCACTCTTGGGCACCTTCATGGCTTAAAAATAGTAGAGCAAAAGGCCTGATATGAAATATTTGCAATTATAGCATTTTATTAGAAAACAATGTTGGAAAGCTATATTTTAAAATATTTTGTTAGCAACCACTTAGAACAGCCTGGAGTTGGGGATATCTTCCACCTAATGAAAAATGCTGCATAAACACTCTGAAAAACACAGTGTACATGAATTACCAATAGCTTCACACACTTCAAGCCCTGCACATTTCTAGCCAGAATCTAACTATAGTAGATGCATTGAATCTTAAAATTTCTAGATGATGTTCTGTCTTCTTTTGTCTGCAAAATAAAGTTTTGTGCTTTTACTTTTCCTCCTACTGTGAGAAATCTGTGAAGAACAGCCCAGATAAAGTTTCACAGTCAGAGCCCTAGATGTTTCTTAAAGTTGGTAGATAATTCATGTGAATTAGCTATTTACATTTCTTCTCCACCATGAGGCAAAATATTGTCTTTTCAGAGAAATTACTTCATGCCTACAAGTGGAGTTTATTCTGGTGACAGAAGAAAGTAAGTAGTGGTACTGGCAGGAGATATCCCTTTGGGCGGAGCTCCAAGACAGTCTCCAAAAAACCAGCTAATGCTCTGTAGGAACACAGAGGTTATCACCTCCATAAGGCTCTGGGTGAGTTGCCCCCCTCACCCCTACGCTGCATTGCTGCCTCATAAGGCTGCAGGTTGCATCTCTGGGACATGCAGCTGGTATTCTGTGGATGGCTAAACAAATCAGATCTGTCCCTCACATTTATGAGGAAGACTCCAATATACCTCTGTACCAGTCCCACAGTATAATGTAATAAAGATTCCCCTTACATTAATTCCAAGGTAGAGACCTGTCTATATTACATACAAGAGCTATGTATAAGGGTTTTAAGAGCTGACTCAGCAAACCTGCAAGGAACTCATTCCTCTTGATATTTTATGATAGTTCTCTAAACATTTCAACTTACCGTTGTAAAGGAACTCCAGTGCACATGGTCAGTGCACCTGCATTCCTGCAGAACTAGGTCATAACTTCTTTCAGCCTCATTTATCAAAGAGTCAGTAATTTTAGAAAAGGAATGTTTTTGAAACTCTTCTCTGTGATAAGCTAGTACCACTCTTCTCAACAGTAATTTGTCAAATGGCTGTATGTGAATATGTGGGAGATTTAAATCTCTCTTGCTTTTGCAAGTCAGCTGTTTATTGTCTCTTCCCCACACCATTGAATCACAGAATCACAGAATCAACTAGATTGGAAAAGACCTTGGAGATCATCAGGTCCAAAGAAAGAAGAGGGGGAAATATTCAATAACAACTTTCTGCGACTGTAGCAGACAGTACATGCAAAGCATTTAATACAGCTAACTATTTTTATTAAAATTTTTATTTTTACTAGGAATAGTTTACAAACAGCTCTAATGGCATTAACATATTTGGAGTAAGGAAAAACATCTTTCAATTTCTTAAAAAATTATCTTGCTTTGTTCTCCCCAGTATATTTTCTTAGGGTTCATGCACTAAAAAAAATCAGTAGCATAAGTAAATTAACTACTTTTTTGGTAATATAGTATAATGTTAATGTAATTTTTAGATTACAGGTAAAACATATAAATCTAAATGTATAGATAATTTGAGAAATAAAATTGTAAGGCCATAATCAGAAGTATATAAGTCATGTGAATATCATCTTTAAGGAAATGCTCACAGTGTCACCACAGAGTTTCAGTATTTAACATTACTGCTCCCTAGGCAAAGTGGCTGTTACTGTCCTTTTCCAGGCTATTAAATGCCTTGCAACTAAGTTTGGAATTAGACACATTTGTGCTGGTGGTCCATTCAGTGCAAAGAGCATGTCCATCTATGCCCTCTTTGCTTCCCTGAGCTCCATCAGTCTGTACCCATCTGTTAGAGCTTTTCTTATCTTATATTTAGACTGTAATATCCTCTTGGGCAGGAGCAGCCTTTTTATCCTGTGTTAATTCAGCAATGGAGACAAGAGGGCCTTGACCTATGAGTAGCATCCCAGGTGTTCCTGCTATAAAATTTATGGTAATGAGTGGGGTTTTTTTTTTATGGTGTCAGCTAAAGAGTCAGAAACCTGTTTTGCAGCTTTAAGTGTTTGGAGGCCAAGTTATGCCAAAAAGATTTTCAGCTACTACTGGCAGGCTATTCATGTCTTTTTAAAGAAATAAGCACTCTCTTCCATACCCAATACTGATGACTTTAAAATTAATTGAAAACTTTTATTATCAAAATAGACCAAAGTCTCCCACACAACAAAGCCTTGCAGAATGCAAGTTTTAAAGTTGCTCTCAAAACTTTATGTCTAAATGTGTGTCTAAATTAATCTCACCTCTACCCTGGTGTTCTCATCTGCTCAGGTTTCACCATCAGAGAAATAAAGAATTAAGTCTTTCAGTTCTTATGACAAGAATCTCAGTCCTAGGAGCTTAATATATGAAAGTTCTGACTCAGAATCTGCAAATAAATTCCCATGGAGGCAATGACGGTGGTAATCAATATCTTAAATTTTTTGTAAAAAAAAAGTATTGTTTATTTGCAAGAGCAAGATATCAAGAGGACTATATTTTTTAGAAAAGCAGTGCAATATGCCACATATATTTTATATTTTCATCCTGTCTTACTTCCAGCAGTATGCAAGAGTAGAGCTGTTTACTTCCAGACTCCGCTTTTTAAATCTGAGTAATGCAAAAAGTGGTCCCTGGCAGGTGGTACCTTCCCCTCTCCTGCCATCTTCCCCTCTCCAGAAATCAAGCCAACTTTCAGCACATACTACCTGTTCAAATGCAGTCCCCCAGCTCAGCCAAACAGAGGCAGAAGCCTCAGCACAGAAACTGTTTCCTTTTGTACGTCTAAGTGCAAATGAAAGGTTAATTGCAGAATTGCAATAAAACCATGCTAATTTCCATCTGGCTGGCCTGCATAATCGCACAGGAGATGACAGTGACAGTGTGGAGCTCAGTTTTGGTCAGTAGAGACTGCTGCAGCCTACAGGACATCCATTTCTCCTTGTCTTCTATATTAATAATCTCCATACTGGTTAGATAACAACTGACTGTGTTAGCCCTCGCTACAATCTTCTCCTTGCTTGCTCCATTGATCTTACAGCATTGTCTAAATATTCTACTCTGTGTTCTTATCTAAGGAGCCACTGTGTTGTACAGGGACTTGCCTCTGACAGGCAGCTGTATGATAAATGGCATTAGCACTTTATTTGCTCTTGCTTTGTCTTAGTTTTTTATTCCTTGATTCTACAGCATAAGTAACATTTTTCAATTCTTTTTTTATTATGTGCCACTTGAATCAAGGAAGCTTAGATCCAAACATATTTGGTATTGTGAGGGGGAGATCAACAACAGAGGATATTTTACTCTAGATTATATCTAAAGGTAAAAAAAACCCCAAGAATTTGCAATGTAATAAAGGCTTGCTTGATTTAAAGAGTAAAAAATAAAGAAGAAAGCTGGTGTCTTAATGGAAAAGCACACTACATTTTTAAAGTTGATGCAGTTCTGAAATAATACATCTGTGTCTGCAGGCATGACAGGTCTTTTAGAAGTGTGTGACATAAGGGAATCCTAAGCATTAGCATTTTTATCTCCAGCTCTCTTAAACCTGACAATGAAAAACAATTTAAAATAATTAGGTATAATTACTTTTACAGAATGTGGCTTGTGTAAAACTTTACATCCTGCAGAATTTATTGACATACTCTCACAGCTTCACATTGGCTTCTCTGACCGAAGGTACTTAGTAGGTAACTTAAGTACTGTCACCTGAAAGTACAAAAAGAACAGAAATATTTTCTAGAGTACAGGAAAATGGAAGAGAGACGGGAAAGAAAAGGCTCTTGAATAATTTCTTCATTTCTGTATAGAAATGATTTTCTATTCCGGCTGCAGAAAATCCTTCTTTTATCAAGCACCTGCTCTGGTAAAGGGCAGAGGAAAAAGGATAAATAAATAGAAAATAGGAATATATGCAAAGGATGTCTCTAGATTAAAATCTAGGGCATGCTTGTTCTAGAAAAGAAAATAAATCTATTTTAGTCATTATGGGATGTCTTTGGAAGGCAACATGGCATTCTAGCATCCTAGGATCTCTACCTATGTGATGGAGCTGAGAGGCAGTCAAATCACCTATTGAAGCAGCTGCTGGAAAGATTTCAAAATACATAGCAAAGGCTTTGTGGGTTTAAACTGGATTGAAAAGTTACAGTTTTTTAAAGCCATGAGCTTTAAAACAGAAGTAGAAATTTCTAAGAAGTCCTAACAGAACTTCCTATTACACTAATGTGTACAATTTTAGCAAACTGTACAAAGCTCTCAGAGGAGAGTAGCATGACCCTAGAACATGCTACCCAGTCAAGGTTTTCAGGACTTGGATGGAGCAAACTGCGTTTAACCCAATTTACTGCATGTGATAGTCATGGTTCAACTATCTGAGTGGCTTAAATAAACCCCAGAGGCTCTCTGCAGCCAAGAGTTCTATAGTTCCAAGTACAGCAGTTAAGGGTTAAAGACTGATGTAACTTCAAATTGAACAGAGCTTCTATGCACAATATTTTCAACTTGCAATAAATTATGCTCTCTGGTGTTCCCATTACAGAAGCCATGTGGAAAGATCCTGGTATTCTTTTACTTCTTGGGACTATCCCCTGTTCTGGGGTGTTTACTAGGCAGATTTTCCCCCTACGTGTGGCACTGAGAATTTCTATCGTGGTTGCAAAAATTGGTCCTGATTCAGCTTTTCCACTGAGATAAAATCTGCTTTGTAGAATTAATAAATGATATCTAGGTAATCTGTGGTTCAACGCAGCAGGACACTTCGCCACATATCAGGGGCTTCATCTGCAAGATAGATTTTTATCTTTGACTTAAAAACTGTCCAAATTTTTTTTTACTACTTACAAAATCTTGTAAATGTACTAATAATGATGTAAAAATTTCACACTCCATTTAATAAGCTACTTTCATGTCTGTTTTTTTGTTGTTTTGTTGGGTTTTTTTTCTGGGCTTCAAATCCAATAAGGTATCTCAGTCCTGGGGTATTTGGTGATTGCTTAAAATGGCGCAATCAGAAGAAAAAGTATGGTGTGTAAAGGAAAATACAGTTTAATCAAGGAACTGAGCCTGTAGGAAAGAACAGCAGGGAAGACTTACTAAGGCCCAGAGCAGCTAAAATACAAATTGATGTTAATCTAAATGCAAAAGGAATGCTTCAGTTCAGCTCAATAAATGATATTTTAGTTTCACACACCTGCACCTCCAGAACACTGGTTTGTGTTTACAAAGAGAAAATTGAATAATTTCCACAAGTTTAATTTCTATAAATATTTTAAAATATAAATTTATATTTTAAATCCTGACAAGGTCTAGTATACACTGCTCTGAAATGAGGGATTTTAATAAAGAAAACCTGTTGTAGAAAGTATGTTGATTTATGGTTTGTATTTATTTATATAATATGTACTGAACATAAAACAGGCAAAACAGCAGGGCCAGGGTTTCAGATAAGCCTTTCCAAGACCTTAATTTGTAAGTGTAGGTCTTTACCATGTGCAGACAGGTTTCCACACATACTTCCCACATATGTTCTGGTGATTACAGTTTTGCACATAAAACTCCCTTGCAGCAGTTAAATTTCCATGTGTCCAATCTAACAGACTGACAGACACAGAAAATACTATGTTCCTCTGCTTTTATTGTACTAAAAGTAATGAATAGCTATGTTTATCTGCAAATAGGATTTCTTCAAAACCAGACGAACTTTCTCTCATTTCTACCTTATTCAAAAGTCTAACCCAATTAGAGAAAAAAAAAGTTTTCTTCCATTAATATTTCACATCACAAGCTTCTCCAAGTTTGGCCTCATATATAGTATTTTATGTCAGAATTATTTTCACCATTCAGGTAAGATATCCAGCAGACTTTATTTAAAGATTTTTTGGTTGCTTTGAGATACACAGTACATTAATTCTAATTTCTTCATGATTTTAATGATTTTATGTATATTTGTTCTAACAAGGCTAGATATTGTGAACCTCAAACCATTCTTGGAAAACTTACACACTGCATGTACAATAAAAGCATTACTTTCACAGAGGAGTAAAACTTTTAAGGATCAAAAAAGGCAGTAAAATTATTTAAAAGCATTCCAATGTTAGGTATTCTCCTGGGTTTAAAATTTTGTTTGAACTGCTTTAGAGTGTTTCATCACTATGTAATGCTTCAGAATTTTGGTACATACTTGTCTTTTTCAAAGTATGTGCAATGTAATAAGTACTGTTTGTAGTAATTCATAAAATGAGTACTTTGAAAAGTTTCATAGCTTCAAAGTGATCATCTTGTTTTGGTTGTCTAGTTTATTCCTATTCATTATTTCTGTATGACACTCCAGGGGCTAATTATTTTATAAAGTACTACAAGAAACCACCCAAACTACTTGGCTGAGTCTCTCAGATATTGGTACCCTAAAACACTTCACAAGAGTGGTAACGATTAACTATTTCCTTCAAGTATTAATTAGAAGTGAATTTTCAGCAGAGTAGTAATGATTAACTATTTCCTTCAAGTATTAATTAGAAGTGAATTTTCAGCCTTGCTCCTCACAAAAAAACTAGACAGGTGAGTATACAGATATTTCTATTCCACACAACAATGAACTTTCAATACAGGTACCCCAGGTCAACAAAGCATTAAAATTTTTGTTACTAAATTGAAGATACCATGCATGACATAAGTATATTTTTAAAATCCTTTTTCTTAAAGATGTCTCTTCATAACCAGAAAGGACCACAGTTCCAGAGGAACAGGTTCTGTTATTACTAATGACAAAAAATGAAGAAAACCAATAATTGAGAACATAATGAAGCAGACTGGAAGAGAAATTAAAACCAAACATTCAGGTAGAGAGGAGACTGAAACAAACAACGGATCACTGCTAGGGAATGATGTGTTGTGCAGTGTACTCAGCATGATGTTCTTTCTTGTTCTGCACAAGGATTCATAAATTTTCACGTGTCAGTTCTAACCTGATGGATGTGTGTTTGGAGTAGTGAAACCAGACCAATATTTTACTGTAGAACACAATTCGCTTGGCTGAGATCCTTGGAAATATACCAGTACTCCTCCTGGCAGTGAGGAGGATTCACTTAGTTCTTACAGTGCCACAAAACAAACTGAACTGCTGTTCCCACTAAAGCAGAGCAGGGCGTGCTGGGCACCTGTGCCGAACCTTGCCATCTGCCAGACAGCACGAGAGCAGGTGCCAGCTGCAGCCCCTCCCAGGACTCCAGTTGTAGTTCATTAGCACTAGCTCTTCATAAGCTGAACATTTGCTGAAATTACTGGAAGCTGTTTTGATGTAGGTCCAGGCTCAAACTTCAGAAGGTAGGTCTGGAATACAGAAGTAGGTACACATACCTGCATGCACCAAGCATTTCCATAACTGGGTCCAAAAGCTGATCATTCCTTAGCACTACAGTTTCACCACGTGTCTTCTGTTAGCTGATTTTCCTGACAGCCCCACTACCTGGAGATTTGTGATCACACAAAATCTCAGTTTTCATATAAGTTTTTGAAACTAAGTTCCTGGTTGTCAATGTTGCTAAGAATATGTTGCGAACCTGAGTCTCAGAGGGTTCAAAAGCAGACTGATAATCACACATTTTAAAACCAACATTATTTTTCAAATTTTTAAAATGTATTTTGAAGGCTTAGATTAAGTAAAAGGTGCTCATGTCACATTCAAACCCAAGTTTTCAATTCTTTAGAAGAAGGACATGTACAAGGACAAAGCTGGAATGATGTAAGATCATTAGAAGTGAAGACAATTCATATATTAAAAAAAAGAAAAATAAACACCAAGCCTCTATCTCAATTTTCATACCAAGTCTTCTGTCATGTCTATCAATTTAAGTAATTTTGCTTTGCAAAAATACGTTCATATTTACCTGCTTCTACAGTACATACTGAGAGTTAGTATAATATGAAAACACTAGGAGTCAAAAGTTCACTGTTGCTTTGACAAATTATGCATTGTATTGATCAAGAATTGGAGTAATGGCACTGATTTTTCTGATATGATTTCTACCACTATTTACCCAATGGTTATGCTGGGTCTAAGGGCACCAGGAACTTGTTAGTTCACTAATATACAATATTTGTGGAAGAACTAGCAGATGCACACATTCCTAAAAATAGTCTTACTTCTGAAAAGAGGATAGCCTGAGTTTTAACCTGAATAAATATACTAACGCCAAAAGTATCTATTGTCAAGGATATGCTTAAATCTGTACCTTCAGAATTCCTGGCAAAAAGGCTCAGGACCTTGTGAAAACTAAAACCAGCTGCCTCTAGTTTCTTAGCATAAATTAGGAAAAAGCTTCCTGGCATTAAAACTTCCCACGCTGTTGAAACTCAAGAGAATTACAAGTAAATGTCTCTCTTAATGGATATTTCAGCTGTATGCTGACTTACAAAATTCTGACAAGAGTGAAGCTACCTGGGGACCACAAATGACTTGGGCAGAATTTAGGAACCTGAGCTCAAGATTTTAACCTAAAGTTTGCATGCAAGACATAGGATGTCTGCATTTTGGAAAACCCATTTCAGCCAACTTCTGCATGGGGCCAGAAGCACGACAACCTTTACATGATCAAGACACTTGGAGATTCTCTCTTATCCGCACCTGGTGGGGATCTTTCAGTCACCTTGTCCCTGCCTCTAAATTTACTAAAGAACTTAGTGGGGAAGGTAGTTTCATGAATTCAGGCTGTTCTTCAGTCCAACATGGGACATATGATACCTGACTGAAAGGGCCTGAAGGCACAGTCTTATTTTCAGCATTTCCTACTGGCACCACCCAGGTGCTGAGCACCTTTTTCTGTACCTAACTCTGCCACTGACAGCTAATTGTGTGTATTCGCTGGGGGTCAGCATCCAAATTCTTTTAAAGGCTCTGACTGGAAGAGTGGGATAAACAAAGCGTGTGTGGGAAGTTTTATATTGCAGAATATGTGGTTCAGTCACAATTGAGTTCTTGCTCTCAAAGGTGTTGTACATCAAAAAACTAGTAGAAAATTAGTAAAAAACTTGAGATGAAATTGGAGGTATTCAGCTGAAATAAAGATTTAAATATCTGAAGAACAATGCCCTTTACAGGCCTGATTTTAAAGCTTATTTCAAAAAAATCATTTATTAACTATAAAAATACAGGTTATTTTTTACTGTATTTTGCTTGATAACAACCCCTCCATAGCCAGAATGTTGTGTTACTGTAGGACTAACAAAAAGTTGCAGCTAAATTTCTGGTGGACAGGAAGGAATGGTTTTTTTTGAGACAGTGGCACAAATTATACCTGACAGTTTTGATTATCTAAGGGAACCAGCATCCTGACTCTTGGCCCTCTCCTAATCTCCTCACTACACTCAAGACAGCTGGGTTTCAACAGCTCACATGGTTTTCACAGAATGCCTTCAGCAATAGGAAATATTTTCAATATTATCTGTTTCCTGTAGAGACAGGTAGAAAAATAATTTTCTCATATTTAATAAGATCTTTAAGGGGATTAGCTCAGTATATATTAATACAAAACAGCAATCAGCAAATAAAGAGCCCATCCCTAAATCTGGTGCCAGTTAAACTATAGAAATGGGAGCCAATGGAATTGGAGTGTTAGGATCAGCCAGGAACCTAAACACAGTGTAGCCTCTACTCCATGTCAACTAACAAAAAATTAATCTTATTTTTACAGGTTAATGAAGATCATGCCATGTCTCAGGGAGACATCCATTTCACCAAAGAAAACAAATGAGGGGAACAAGGTGAAATGGAACAGAGAGGGACCTGAAAATGCTAGAAGGGACAAGCAACACTGGAACTGTACCATTGGGTGGTGGGAATGATGTGTCCAGGAGTCGTGGTTTTTTCAGATATTAGAGTCAAAATGCTGCACATGGAACAACTCTTTCCTAAGATGGGAGAACTTATTGAGGTAAAGGTTTCCAGCATCTAAAAGCAGTGCCCATGATGTGTATCTTTCAAATCATGTAATCAGTTAAATCTAGCAATACTAGAGCTAAGGAGGAGACCCAGTTCTAACATTATGTCGCAATGTCACGACAATTCATCACTAATAGATCCAGGCACTTCACCTTTCTCACTGTGCAACCACATGGCTAAATTTGTAAATGTAACCATGTTTTTAAATTATTTGCAATGGGAATGTTGCCTGAATAAGGACAAAAAGTGAAATAAAGGCTTACAATTAGGTCCAGTAAGAACAAAACAAATGCCATTTTCAGTTCTGGGTATTTTCATAGGAACAATGTTATCACTCCCATTGCCCAAATTCAAATGTAAATTAAGCACCGCATTTGTTAAATTAGCTAGAGAAATAGATACACAGAAGCAAATGCTGCTAGATCTGGGCTATGGTGCATATCTGATGGCACAGCAAGGTTCAAAGTACTACGTTAACAGTACTGCAGCTTTAAAATGTTTGCTTTAAGTGTTAGCAAACCTCAGTCTTGAAATCTGTGCTACAGGCTTTCTGAGGAAGCACTAAATGGAGTAGGCAAAAGCTAATAGCTTTTTTCTCCCTCTGCCTCTCCCCCCAAAAATAGCAGCAAACATGAAAAGCAAATTAATATTCTTCTCATTCCAGACATAATTTTCCTTTCTTAGAAAAAACCCATTCCTATATTTCAGCTATTCCATTCATTGCAGCTTTCTTACTCATATGGTGTCATACTCAGTTTTCAAGTGGACATCACCTCAGACATTCCAGTGAAGAATAAAAAGTAGAATTTTCAAGGAAGAGACACATTTTCTTTAATTAAAAGAAGTACAGGAATTATAATTTTTGCATGGTATTTTTAATGTTTTCCATTAGAAAGTCTGTTAATGGCAGGAATAAACTTTGTGTGTGATGCATTGATGGAAACTTGAGTCTCCACTTCTGGTTGGAAATTAGTAAGGATCATATTCTACTGCTTTGCCTGTGGTAAGAAATCTCTTTTACATGCTCTCCAAAACAGCACAAATTTTTTAGTTGAAGTCTTCCTTTCAGGGAACAGAATATCCTCAGTGTCATACAGCAACACTACCTTAATTATACTCCAAGCAAGAGTTCTCCTTTCTGCATTATTTGCTTATGATTTATTATGAGTTCCATACCTCATTTCACTTTGCTTAATCACTCATACTCTAAATTACACCTACCATTCTCCCCTCAAAATATCCCCAGTGTGGATGCTATGAGGTGTAGTGAACTTGTCATTTGAAGTTTCCTTAAATGACAAAGAAAGGCTGGCTACATATAATCACCAGAAAAGCAAACGATACATAGAGGACCAAGACTTAATTTCATTGTGTTTCATCAGCAAGTAGTTTGCATGTGGAGAGCAATAGAATTTGTATTGATTGAAAAAGCTACATAATCTAAATTTTTGTGTTCATGTATGTGACACATAACCTTAACCAGAAATTTTTTCAGTGCTGGAGTGGTTCTTGCAAAACAACAGCTTCATGAAAGACATCTGGGATTTTCTGAGCTCTTTTCTTTAAACCAGTATCTAATACTTTAACATTTTAAAACCATTTCACTTAAAAAAACCCCCAAACAAACAAAAAAATCCAAACAAATCCCCAAAGCTATAAATTATTTAACTGAGCTCTGGAACTAATATCAGTAAGAGTATCACAGGAGTCATTGCAGTATAATTTTTATTATAAATTTATAGGATCTAAATATTTTAGAGACCATCCACGAAGGTGGTGGAGCAGCCTCCCAGGCAAACTCACGCCTTTAGGAAAGAAAAACCCTAAGAAAATGACTGTCTGTAAGCCCAATAGAAAAACCCTTTTTCCATGTAGAAGGTGAAAGTCTGAGAGCACAGACCACTAAGTGCTTTGGCTCATCCAGTGTGGAAATGCACTACCTACAGCTGTCCTGGGAATGTCCCTGATTGTCACAGGTTGAGGTAAGTTAGGGGCTGTTAAGGAACAGTTCTGGCCTGGGAACCCCACTGGAAGATGATGAGTGTGTGATAACCCAGACACAACCCTCTTCACTGAGACACAAATGGGACTTTTGGGAAATGTCTCCGTTCCAGTTAAACTGGGATTGATTCTAACGAGGTTGCTGGGACATTTGGTTATTACTGCTGTTGCCCAAGAAAGGACAAAACTGATGGGTGAAGGTTAATGTTTTCATTGGCAATTAATTCCAGGAACCCCAGGGTATATGAAGAGAGTTTTCTGAATGTGGCCTTGCCTCAGGGAAGGGGAGCATGGGGAGTATAGCCAACAGCCCTACCCAGGGAGCAAGGATGCAGAGCATCACCATCATTTGGACTGCAATAAATGCTTGAAAGCAGCTATTGTTTGTGGCCTACATAAGCTGACAAAGTGTCTTCAGAGCTACTTGCCACCAGAGAGACATTATTATCATCATTATTATTATCGGGATTTGTTTCTCTGTTAGTGGTATTTGACCAATTTTTGCACAGTGGGCTTTCTTTGTATACTCCCTCCTAGAGCTGCAGTCTTTTCTGTCAGAAGTTTGCTCTCTATAAGGAGTTCAGCAGCAGGTCACAGAGCTGGTTTACAAATGAAAAGACAAATCAACAATCAACTTAGAAGAAAACTCCAAATCTTTAAGTAACCTATTGAAAAACTAGAAACACATATTTCTTGGACTTTCTTCTTTCTTCTTTTTCTCTTCCTGACCCAGCATCCTCACTTCTCTGAGGTCAACGACCTTTATATGATTGTCATTTTCCCCTCAGATTTATCATAATTAGGTGATATTTAGACAGATAACAATGAGGGTAAGAGAAAACAAAGAAATTAAAAGAAATAAGAACAGGGCAATCTGCAGTTTGAATGTATATCACTGAGCCTTTGGTCACCGGTGTTTGCATTATTTCCCCCACACCAAATATTTTTTCTCTTGGGAAACTGTCTCACCTTTAGATAAACTATGTTTATGAAAGATGTTTCATTACAAAAAATGAAAAGCTTAAAATCTGAAGAGTTAATGTGGAACATTCAGATCAGAATGAAGGTTGGGGTAGAAACTAAAGATTGGACCAAAACTGAGCATTCCATTGATAAACACCTCATCTGCTCTGCAAAAATCAAAGCCTGCAGATCCTCTGAACAATAATTCCAAAGGGAGTTTTTAACTTGAAGACATTTCAGGGCCTATCTGTTTCAATGTATAGGTAGAAATAATCAGCACACTTGAGGGAATGTTTTTGTTGATGAATTTTCCCAATTTGCAAAACCAGGATGTGGTGTCTAATCTATTCCTCTATGCAGTCTGTCTAGCCATTTCCTATACAGATCCTGAAACTTCCAAATTTTGAATCACTCTTAAAAATCTAAAATTATTTCCTGTTTTTTCCAACTGATTTTATTTTAACCCTCTTTTTCAGACTGACCTGAAATTCAGAGAGTGCCAGTCTCTTCCTTTGCCCTACAAGCAGCACTAAAAAACAGTATAAGATTGAATGCAACCTGAAATATTGAATGACTTATACGTGCACTTTTATATGTTAACATTAATTTATGAATATATACAAGTGTGTGTATGGACATGTGGGAAGGAAGAACTTACCTATGTCCCAAGTGAGGGGGTTATTCTGCTCCATCTCCCTTTTCCCTATGACATACCAGATGCAAGCCATCCAGTGAGCAAGCAAGGCAAACATGGACATGAGAAGGGTGAGGACGATTGTGCTGTGCTGGGAGTAGCGGTCCAGCTTCTGGAGGAGGCGCAAGAGGCGCAGAAGCCGCACTGTTTTCAGGAGGTGGACAAGGGAAACCTGGGAGAACAAGGAGAGAAAACCACTTGTCAGCAGCCAAACAGCTTGTCAGCAGCTTACTTCTATCACATAGCTCTCTTGTTTCAAGAAAGGAAATTCTAAAGCTCTATGAAATGTTGCCCACCCTTCCTTCAGCTGCACAGCTGACTAGACTAAATGTTAAAACAGCAGAGAACAGCAAAGAAGACGCTTTAAAAAAAAGTGTGAAATTTTGATGTGTAAATACATAATAGCTATTTCTGATATAAACCAAACAAAATTGAAATACTAAATCTTTCATGCTGTCTTTTTTTTCATGCAGTCCTCTTTCAGATTTAGCTCAAAAATTTGAGTTTGTGAAAAATAGATTCTTCCAGTTCTAGAAGAGAAATGCAATTGTCAAACAGACCAAAGATTATTTGATTGCAATATGAAACCACAAAATAAGTATCTCCAAGCACACAAAGATTTTCATCTTCAGCAAACAGCAGATCTAATTTAACTGTATATGAGATGAAAGCAGCCTATAATTTAGCATGGAAGAGGCAATAACAAATAGCAGATATTTTGCAGAACAATAAAGCAGAGAAGTTAGAGAAGGCTCAGAAATTTTCTTGAGATTTAACCCTGTGTTCAGAAACCTGGGCATATTTTACTTCTCTGCACTAAGTAGTAGTCCAAAAAAGCTTTCATTAGACTTCTAAATTCTAACTTCTAGCTTCTTAAATTCCAAAACTAAAATGTTATTGCCTTTCAAGTTTATGTGGCAAAACCAGCACCTAATCTGCTCAGCACCCTAAGTTTACATCAGTTCATGAAGTATATAGCTCTGGCCTTAGAGGAGTTCCAGCAAAATGTGGGCAGTCTCTGGAAGACCCCAACCTTTCCAGAGCATCCTGCAACCTACATCCATACCATATTGTGCACAGCCCACAGTTTTGCGGGGAATGTACTTGGTTTGTGTTTCAGCTGTTGGACAGACAATATACAGATTAGGATCCAAATAGTTTTAACGTATTTGTCTAAGATTAAATAGCCATAATTTTCATTAGGCTTTTTTTTTTCCCTCCATTAATGAGACAGTAGAATTAAGGCCTGGTTAACAGGATACCCACATCAGCTAGGAAGGTACCATCAGACATGTTTGTGTCTTGCTACAGCACTCCCAGAGCACAGTAAAGAGCTCTCTCAAAAGCAAGTCTAAAAACACAGCTCAATCAATATCCTTTTGCTAATCCAGAATACCCTGAAGTTCAACCTTCTGTTACCAAAGCTAAGAATCTGAAATCTAAATTTTATAGGTGTGCATTCACCAACAGCTACATCTGAGGTGACTGATGTATTCTGTAACATCAGGTGGTTTTGATTTGTTCAAAGACTTAATTCATTGATTATATTCCACTCTCAGGAATTAAGTATGTGGGAAACCTGTAAAGAAGAAAATAAGAAATCTACAAGCATTGTTTTTTTGTCACTACAGTTTTGGTAGTGCATCAGTAATTCTCCCATGAGCCTCTTCAAAGGGCAGTATTTGCAGCCCATTATTTAATGTCGTGTTTTTTCTCAAGAACCTTTACATTGTTTCTCATGTACATAGTAAGGAAAAAAAGAAAGTCAACAAAAACATGACATTTTTTCAAAGTACATTGTTAAAATAAGGTCTGACATTTAAGCACACAAACATTTACAAGGTCGTTTCTTGCATTTCATTTCCTCATCTTATGTCATTCTCCATCTACAGTGTCAGAGAATTTGTTACGTCTGTGGCCTGCAAATCTAGGGCAGAAGCCTGCAAAATATTTGAAGTAATTGCCACGTTTGTATACACTAAAATCATATCAACTTTAATTTATAGTTATTCTTCAACTCCCATGAAACTGCACCAACTGCCTCTATTTCAGTGATAATTCATTTCCCAAAGTCTCCTCTTCTTCTCTCCCATCAGCTCGTTTGAACCAAATATGGTGCTGTTGCACTTATAACATAAGCGGGTCCCCATTCATGACTGACTGTTCAAGGTGTAGCAGTAACCTACAAACATTTGGATAATGATTTTGTGTATAATGACTGTATATGTGCTATGGCCTACACATTGGAGCCTTCACCTTCCCATGGGAACCTATGTTCTAAAACATTACTACTAAATAATCATAGCTTTGGTGAATTTTTTTTTTTTTTTTTTTTTTTTTTTTTTTTTTTTTTTTTTTTTTTAGATTCCTGCAAACAAGAAATGGCAAAAGGACTTTTACAATTATATGTGTGCCCTCCCAGTTATCAGTCATGCCTAAATTCTGACCATTTTTTGTTTAGCTACAGATATAAAGACAAAGAAACATATATCGTAATACTCTTTTTAATGTAGAAGCAGGTTTTATTTTAAGGCCTAAGGATTCCCCTATTTCAAAATCATTTCTTCATAAAATTGAACACAGATGTAATTAATCCTGTATTATTGCACTGAATTTTCTCATTAGTCATGCAAAGTGCTTTTCTGGTATTGTGCCCAATATGTCATCGGAATATCTAAAATGCCATCAGGCAGCTTCTTTTTCTATGTCACAAAATAAGGAGTCAGCACTCATACTTGTGCCTGCATAGATTTTTCTTTGCCCACAGATATAAAATCATCAAAATTTTCCATTTTGTTAATCGTTTTAGACTAGCTGGGTTAACCTTTTTCTGTCAAAAGGACAGGGACAGAATTTTATCAGAGACTAACACAAACTCAATCAACATAGTCCTGAGAAGTACTGACAAATAATAAACTTGCTACAAACCAGTGATGAAATTCTCTGCTTGGAAGAATCACTTCCTACATAAAAAATTAATTAATGAAGAAACAGGATACATTTTAAGAAATGACTAGTGGGAGAGATTTTTAATAATTTTTCATTCACCTGGTTAGTTGCTTTTCCTCAAAAAAAATAGTACTCTTGCTCTACAACTATTGATAGCTACTCAAAAAGCAGCAATTCAATCATTATAGCTAGTGCTTAATGGCCTGGTTTTTATGGCAACATTTGAAACCGTATTTCCCCAGATTAAAGGATCCTTTATATCAGATGAACACAAGGATGGAAGGAGCTGGGGTCTTGGCATGCACTGAGGATAGGCAGGAATGTGCCTGTGGTCTCAGATCTCCAAAGAATCCCTGATTTTAATGGTAGGGAAGAATCCAGGTAAAAGTGTAAAGGCAGTAGAGCCAACTCATACAGTTTAACTTTTGTTTCTTTCAAAATATATACAAAGATAGCAAAAGACTCCACAGCATTTACATGCACTCTGGCTCCATCAACCTCCAACTGGGGTATGACATATATGTGCCATACATACGTAGGTATGTATGGCACTATACCTATAACTTGCAGAATTTAGAGCATCCCTAAAGGTTTGGCCTTTGTGCCGAGGCCTGAGCAGCAAAGGAGTGAGAGGCTCCCTGGTGCCCCTTCTCACCGTTCTGTTGAGGCAACATCTGAAAGTCGATGAAGTGAAAATCTGAGAACAGACATGAGGAAATGGCTTATTAAATCATGAAGTCTGAAAACGGTGTAATGTGATTAACACCTCCCCCCGTTCTTGAAACAGTTGATAAGTCATTGCTATCTTGAAGTTTATATTAACCCTTGCCAGGTCTTGTCACGACAGGAGATATGACAGAGTAAGGCACTGTGTTCCCATCAAGGAATCATACAGAGGTCTTATTAAGGGAAAAAGTTTAAAAGTACAAGAGGAGATGTCTATTAATCATATTATGGCAGCATTTTATGGTGACATGGCGACATTTTAACTGTAAAAATAAACATTGGATAGTACTTTATTTTCTGGAATTAAGTATGGAAAGCTTATCAGTCTTTCCAGTAGGGGAAAAATGTTGTTTTCAGGTTTTTTAATTATCTCTTTGACAGAAAAAGCAAACACAGTTAATTGAATGAAAATTATTAATAGAAATTGAACCAACAGCATTATGCTGGCTGTTTGGTTTGAGTGTAAGCGATAAACTGAGATAGTAATGTATTTAAATAGATTAACCACCTTTTAACAGAAACAGTGAACAATGTGAAGCTATTAACTATCAGATTTTAAAAAGCATCTACACCAGCATTAGATTGATGGTTCTTTATGTAATAAATGACATGAAAAAGGAGTTCATTTAAGGAAATGGAATTAAATGATAAAATCAAACATGATACCTTATATGGCACCCTTCCTGACTAGTGTTTTTCTATTTTTAGGAGGTTTCTTTTTTCTGATATGTGTTTATCCTATCATCTCTGTACTTGTTTATAACTCACTTTTAATGAGATTGAGACTGACTGCATCTGTTTATGAAAGATCAAAATTCTGGGAATTGGAAAGGGGACAGTCGAAAACCTTAGCCTTTTATGGAAAAAATCCACAAAATTAAGAAACCTCTGCCAACATTTTTTTCAAAAACTAAACCTTTTGATTCAGAGGGGCAGGAGATGTTTGCATTTTGGGGGGGGCATCATTTGCTTGTTTGTTTTTGCAATTTTGCTTATTAGATCCTTACTGTACAAAATCCAATAGGGCTAGCAGAATAAAAATCTTTGTCTTAGCATAAGTAAGCCAATGCAAATGTAACCCATCATGATTTTGACATCACCTAATTTTAGAACAAACATTTTCAAAGCAGATGAAGCTTTTTGTCATTACATTCCTAGAAAAAAAATGAGTTGAAACCAAAGTCAAAGTAAATGACAATTGTAAGAAATACATGTTAGAACACACAAAAAATTAGTAGTCATGCTGTAATTTTTTCACTAAAATTCTCAGAAGTAAAGAGAAAGAGGATTCCTGGCTAAATAAACATGCTGACCATAACAATGATTTATTTTGCCACAGTAAAAATTTATGAGTCTTGAAAAATTAAGGACTGAATTTATGCCCCATAAGAGAGCAAAAGCCATAGAAAACTGTATTTGAGTACTGTAATTAGACATGAAGCTAATGTAGATGCAACTGTTTACAAAGCAAAGATAATTGAATTAAAAAATTGGTACACCCAGGGGTGAAAATACACCACAAAGTTGTAAAATACACCTAGGTATTTTAGTTAATTCAGTTTTAGTCTCCAGATCTGGAGAAAAAACATCACATCAACAAACCCCTCTCAAAAAAAGAGAACAATTAACAAGACAGGTTAGTACTTACCACAGTGACGTTGAAAGCATAAAGAAGATCAAAAGGAAGTGCAGCAATTAAGTCAATGATAAACCATGTAGTCACATAGTGGATACAAATAGATCTTGCTTCAAATATCACTTGGCCAGACTTGCTGACATACGTTGTTCGGAAATTTAAAATAATATCTGCTTGACAAAGAATGAACAGAATCAGAGACAGAGATTTCTTAATTCCTGGGCGCAACACCAGGAATCCAACATAATGCTGATTGTTTTTCTTCTGCATCATAAATATCAGATGAGAAATCTAATACAGAAACAAAAAAACCATAGTGGTGAGAGATGCACATACACAGAGTTAAACCAATGAGTGCACTATTCTTTTCAAGGAGTAAACAGAATGTCTAAGACATTTATCAGTCACTGATTTAAAAAGGGGTTTAAATTAAAAAACAACATTCACACACACTGATCTTTAAACTGTACAATTATTGGCATTTTTCTAAATTAAAAAACTAAGGGTATTATTTTTGTCCATAAAATTTATTTACATTTATTTCGAAATAAAAAAATCACTAATTATTGTATTAAAAAGATGTGATTTAAGCTCTTTTAGTGATAACTACTCAGCACAGATGACAAATGTCATTCTCAAGGATAACCATTTTTTTATCAACTGAAAAATGCTGAACACACTTGAACAAAAGGCTTTTTGGGCTATGGTGGAGATCACAAAAGTGATATAAATTGCTTGGTGACTTGTGTATTTTGTGTGTTCGCATCTAACATTCCAGGATGTGTGTCTTTCAGTAGGAGATATACTTTTGACATGTCTTGCCAAAACACATCAGCACTCGAAGAAAAACTCAGGTCTTGACAACAGAGTCTCAATTATTTTCGTGTCCTACAAGACAAAGACTATAATCTGTCCTCAAGCTATCCACCCTGTTTCTTCTAACATTAGTGAGAACTACTTGCGTAACTTTTACAGTGTCAGAAAAAAGTGTAGCCAACCTTTAAGACTGGTGTTTTACAGCAAGATAGCTTTAGGGGAAAAAAAGAGATTGATTTGCATTTCTCCCCAGAAGTTCTTTAGGTAAGCTACACTAAGACTGCATAAAGTATGACCTTTTCTTCAAGCCTGCTAACCATAATATGCAAGAAGACAGGAAACAATCTTTTCCCCCCTGCACTGGGGGCAAAGAGAAGAAGAGAGGGGTTCAGCACACAGAAAAAATCACTTTGGATCATTTCTTTGGGGTATCAAAAAAGATTCCTTTAGGATAAATTTTGATCAAATCCCAAGTTCTAATGTTCTGGGTCTGAAAAATAATAATTTGCCAGGTTTAACTAGCAGAAAATTTTTATGCAGTCTCCTGCAGCTTGAAGCTGGACAGCCTGCTATAATTATTTGTCATACTGGTTAACCTGTGCTTTGCTAGTAATAAACCTATGGTATTTCTAACAGTCTGACCTTGGCCACTCCCCCCCTTTGACCCAATAGAGTCAAGTCTCTTAAATTAATTAAATCTTTGGGGAATTTCTCAGTTTTTTGGCACAGTGTTGATCCTGCAATTTTTTTAGGATTTAGAGCAAAACCATAACACAAAGTGACCTAGACACATATTGGAGGGCATCTGGTTCCACAGGCTGAGGTCTTGCAGGTTATAATTGGTTTATGGTTTAGGAACTAATGTTTTCATTCAACCAGGTCCTCAGGCTGAACAGAACATATAAATAAAATCTAATATATAATCATTTTAGATTACCTCATGAAGTAGTCTCAGCTGTCCCTGCATTCTTAAAGCTACAAAAAATGTTATGAAATTTTCAATTATATAATTAAAATGGGACTATAGCATAATTTCACAAGGTTCATAGTGAGCAAGAGAGTGAGTTTAATTTCACAGGTGCTTTGTAGAGACAGTTGGTTACTAGCCAAATTTCCAGATCCGTATGGCAGCACTAGTCACATACAGAACATCTTCATGAAGATTTGCTTCACAGAGATAGTAAAGATAAAGATATTTGCATTACCAGTATTTTGAAACTTCTCATTCCCATTTGTCTCATAAGCTCCAAAGTGTAGTTTTCAAAGTCAGAAAAAGTATTTGCTTATTTATTGCCCATTAGCATCTGTGAAACAACTAAAGCTTTAACAGAAAAGTAGATAAATCCTCCTTTAAATGTGAGTACATCCAATACACCAAAGGCTTATCAATGTGCATATGCAATTCACTGTTCAAGATTGAAGAGATTAGAGGTTTTTCTGCACTGCACCCTTTTCTGCCTTTCTGTCAAAGCAAGTTAGGGGCAACAGCCCCAGATAATAGCTGTATACAAAAAAAAAAAAAAAAAAAGCTAAGTGCTTCTTTTTGCATCCAGCTTATTAGATAAAAGTACAGAGGGCAGGAAGAAAGTGTGATCCATCTTGTATTTATTTCTTGACAACTTTCTGAGCTATACTTGGGTGTAAAGTGTTTCTTCATCTGGGCAATCTTATTTACAGCTTAACTGCTGTGCTAAAGTACTTACTGAGAAATCTGTAAGGGAAAAAACAAAAAAAACCAATTCCTAAGGCAAAACATTTCTAAGAGCACAACAAAATCTTTAACACCAGTTTAGAAATGACCATTTCTTCTGAGAGATTGTATTATTTCTAGCAACTGTGCATTCCACAGTATTTTTGGGATTTCTGTTGAAAAAGTGGAAGACTTACTTTTTCTTTTTTTTTAATAAATGTTTTCTTATTACTAGTAATATCATCTGAAAATGTTAACGCATTATTTAATATTTTAGAAACTGTTTGTTAATCTTACTGTGCCGTAGCTTCTACAAACCGATGACAATTGAAAGAACAATCTGAAATTTAACACAAGCATCAATAATGTATAACTTCAGAGATTCCAGATAACTCAAGAGCTTCAAAACTAATGGTTTCCTCTAGTGCTGAGTTTGTTCCAAATGCTCTGAGATAAGGTGAGTTTTAATCATTTCCTACGACATCAAGGGCAACAATTGTAAGTTTACACCTGTAAACCAGGCAAGAGGGACGTTGAATCTCTGAGCTGATTCTTCGATCATATATTAAGTGACTCCAACATATTTGGATAATTAGTTGGTTAAAATTTTTCCACAAGAGATACATTTGAATATACTATCTTTAAGTATGCTCTAACAAATACTTCAGCCTATGCAAACTTCA
This sequence comes from Illadopsis cleaveri, assembly GCA_013399915.1. Lineage (NCBI taxonomy): Eukaryota > Metazoa > Chordata > Aves > Passeriformes > Timaliidae > Illadopsis > Illadopsis cleaveri. The sequence goes on along the minus strand of VXBB01018049.1, from coordinate 194,219 downwards.
TATTTAAAGCTGTGTTTGATATGTTTCTTTCAGGCTGGTACAAAGACTACAAGACCTCTTTTACTTTAGCGCCTCTCATAACACAAAACTCAAACATTAATAACAAAGATTATTGCCAAAGAATATTCTGAATATACTTTATTGCTATTTTTTTTAATGTGAGATAGGAAAGCATCACTTTAGCTGGTCTTGTGAGCCACACACGTCATGTGCTCAGTAAAGCAGAATAGAGCATTTAAATAATGTCTCTGACATGAGAAATGTCCTTACAAAGTTACCTAAAACTAAAGCAGGAGGAACAGCAGAAAATATCAAACTGCTTAACTCATTACACCTGTCTTGAAGCACAGCACACATATATCTAAAATACCATGTTTTTCTTGATGTAGAGAGGGAAAAAAGAGTGAAATGTCTTTATTCTTGTCTTCATTAGGAAAAATTTGGGTTCTTATTTTGTCAAATAATTCAGTTTCAGTTCAAATTAGAGAAAAAGTCAGGATTCAAGCAAATTAAAGCTCATTATAAAGTCTAGACTATCCTATTGACTTTAAGAAAGATGTTTAAATAATGTTTAACTACAAGGCCTTTTCCACAAGACTTGTACTGTGTTTAACACAGATATATGTTGTGTTAACAAACACTAATGTGTCTTAAGCCAGTTATGATCTCCTCCTTCCCCACTCATTTCTGTACACACTGCTGCATGTAAACCCTGAGCAAAGAGTGTCAGTCTTCCAAGCAGTGATTTTTTTTTTTCTGTTGAACACAAAGATAAATTGACCTGAAAGCGCCCAACAGGGAGATCCCAAGATCTCCAATTTCCAGAGGCATGGAACTAGGAATCCCGTCACCCTTGCACTCTGTGTAGGAAAATGGGCTTCTGCTCCTCACACCCTATGATCACAATTCCCTGCTGATGCAATTGCTGTCTGCTTTTTGAATCCTGTTCCTCTGAGTCCCCCTTCTCTCTACCTTGCAGACTGACCACCTCTCTCCACCAACCCAACATAACACAGAAGCCGCTTTGGGCACTAAGTCCTTGAGGTGCATGCAGAGATAATAAACAGTGAATTTGTGAAACCATGACTGTAATTTTTCTCATGGTTAGATCCCATGGCTAATTAGCTCCATCTGCATGGATTCTCTCAGCCTGTTATTTCCACTACTGGTAAGGTACAGGCACAAATCCCTTAAAAAAAAAATCTTGTAAGAAGTGTGATATCTCTAAAACTCATGCAAATATACACTGAAAGATTGTAGAAAATGCAGTTTTATAAAAACAAACCCCAATTTTTTCAGCCATGAAATTAATTTAAAATTGTTATCTATATACAGTTGCAGTTCCTAATTTATTTATATATTTTGCTCCCATTAAGCTCCCACACAGTATTCACAGCAGTAAACACCAGAACACTGGGACCATCGTTACCTGAAAGTCTTCCAAGTTTGTAATTATCATGGCTACATGGGTCTGTGATATTTTCATTCCAAATATCTCTATCCAATAACATGATATAACTGGAAAGCTCTGAACAATTTCTTTCCTTGTTTGAGTGTTCTAATGCCTTTCACTCACCTATCGGTGACTATTTTCTTTTTCAAAAACTTCCAGTGTGAAATCTATGTCCTAGAAATGCTCAATTCCTAAGAAAAGGCATCTTATTTGATAGCTGGGCATAAAAGAGTTGGGAAATCTAAGCAAGCTCATAAGGTCTGGAAACCGGCGGATCTCTCTTGGATCTCTGTATGACATGTGTGCTGGTTTAGCACAGATGGTGAAGTGCAATAGGTGAATTCCTTTAAACTGACAACCAAAATAGCCAATTGCATGTAGGGATCCACCTCTGGAAACACACAGCCTTAAAAGTTGGAAGGAAAGCTGGGGTCGCTCTCTTCCTTCCAGCTTCGCAGGAGGTAAGGCAGTCCTGGCTCTCTTTCCTTTGGAGGGGGGGCTGGGACAGCCAGGCCTGCC